>CP139508.1:163473833-163773659 GCA_021014915.2 Artemisia tridentata subsp. tridentata
CTTAAAATTTAGTATCATTCCCGCTAAATATTTGAAGTCCCAACATTCCCAAATTTCTCATCCATCAATCAAACTCGATCTCTTATCATTCCACTACATTCGTAAATAACCCTAATTCAATACCTCAATCAAAGTACAATGGTTTTGAAGATCCTGTTATAATAATTAAAACCCGAAATTAAAAATAATAATTTATTTAAATGATTAGAAAAAAACCCGCGCGTGCACGTGCATTATATCTGGTTAACTACATACAAAAACACAAACTCACACCCTTCTTCCCTCCAAATTCATCAACCCCCAAAACCCTCTCACTTTCATCAACCAAAAACCCCAAATTCAAGAAACACAATCTTTATTGGCAACCATGTTAAAAAGATCACTTCTTTTATACTTCTTGATATCATTCTTTATACACACAACATTTCAAGAACAACAAAATGAAACAGTTTTATTAAACATCAAATCAGAAAGATCAGCATTGTATCAACTCAGATCATCATTAGGCTTAAGAACTATAGATTGGCCTATTAAATCTGACCCATGTGTCACATGGGTTGGTATTCTTTGTGAAAATAGTACTGTTGTTAAGATCAATATTTCGGGTTTTAAAAGAACCCGAAAAGGGGGCAGAAACCCATCTTTTGCTATTGACTCGCTTGCGAATTTTACGAATTTGGTTTCGTTTAATGCATCAGGGTTTTTGTTACCTGGTTCCATGCCGAATTGGTTAGGTGTTAAGGTGAAACGACTTAAGGTTCTTGATTTAAGGAGTTGTGGGATCACGGGTGGTGTTCCGTTTAGTATTGGGAATTTGACTAGTTTAAGTGAGTTGTATTTAGGTGGTAATGAGCTTACGGGGACTATTCCATCTAGTTTTGGTATATTGTCGCGGCTTAAGGTTCTTGATTTGTCGAGAAATTTACTTACTGGTTCGGTTCCCGAGTGTTTTGGGAATTTGGTGAATGTTCGTTATTTGAATCTTTCTGGTAATAGTCTTCGTTCTGTTGTTCCTGCTCAAATTGGTAATCTTGCTAATTTGATTGTACTTGATCTGAGTTGTAATAAGTTCAGTGGTGATCTTCCTGCTGCGTTATGGTCATTGTGTCATTTGAGTTTTCTTGATGTCTCGGATAATAAGTTTGTAGGAGTTTTACCAAATATTAGTTTGAATGATAATGTGACTAAGGCTGTGGTTAATCTTTCACATAATATGTTTTACGGGGCCTTGACATTGGTACTTAAGAGGGTTAGTTCTGTGGATTTATCTTATAACTACTTTCAAGGGAGAATACCGGATTATGCAAGTGATGTTTCATATTTGGATAGAAATTGCTTTAGAGGTAGCTCGAGTCAAAGGACTATTATAGAATGTGCAGGGTTTTATACTAAGAAAGGGTTACCGTTCGATAATTTTGGACTTGCAAACCACACCTTGCCGCTTACCATACATAAGCATAAAAGCAAAGTGATCATATTGGCAGTAGTTTCGGCCGGGTGTTGGGCTTATTATCCTCTTTGTGAGTTTCGTGATATTATTGATTGTATGCACCGGTAGGAAAAGTCGAACAAGTCAAAGACTGAGCTTGAACCTTTACGCTCTTGGAGAATCTTTTTCGCATGAGAAGTTAGTGTTGGCGATGAATGACTTTAATGATGCAAATCTTGTGAAAAAATGGTCATTCTGGTGACATTTTTATGGGCGTTTTGGAGGGTGGGAAACATATAATTGTTAAAAGATTTGACACACATTCGGGAAAAAATAGTTGTATGGTTGAGTTAGATTTTTTTTGGTAAGGTTTCTCATAAGCGATTTGTTCCTCTATTGGGACATTGTTTAGAGAATGAGAAAGAAAAGTTTTTGATTTACAAGTGTATGCCAAAAGGGGATTTGTCACGTTCTTTGTACTTGGAAAATGATTTGGATGATGAGAGTTTAATGTCGCTGGATTGGATAACAAGATTGAAAATTGCAATTGGTGCTGCTGCAGGTCTCTCTTATCTGCATCATGAATGTTTTCCGCCACTTGTTCATAGGTATTCTAAAGATCCCTTATTTATTGATTTCCTTTAATAGTTTTCTTGCCAAAACAATTTTGTATCTTATGCTTTAATTGTACTTGGTGCATCTATATTAGTCTAAACTACTGAGGAACAGGTGGAAAATGGGCAGGTCGGTGGGTTGGGTAATAACTCAAAATGGGTCATTTTTGGTACGGGTTGAAACGGATCAGGTTGGGTTGGGTCGGTGGGTTGGGTAATAACCACATATAATTCTACAATCTTGTTGGCTAGTTTGTCTTTGAATCTGTATTATCCTTTTATGAATATAATCTTGTTGGATATATGATAAAAGAATGTTTTTATTGTGTTAACTGAAGAGATGTTCGAGCTAGCAGTATACTTCTTGATGACAAATATGAAGTGCGGTTAGGAAGCCTGAGTGAGGCGTGTAGCCAAGAAGAGGACACTCATTCACACTGGATCACGAGGTTGCTACGGTTACCCTTGTAAGTACTCATCTATAACACATTTTTTATCCCTATAAGTTTGGCATCTTTAACGAAAGTGTTTTAATGATCTGAAACTTTTAGGTTGTAACTGAAATTTTCTCCTGGATTTGTGCAGGAAAACCAAAGAAAGTGATTCTGGTAAGTTATGGGATCTGTTTGTTCCATATTTTCCATTGATTGCATAAGCTTATCTTGGGATGGTCCATTCGATTGAATCGAACTTTTGTCTACAAACTGCTTGATACAATTCTAGTAACTAATGACTTCATCATCTTTCAGGCGTAGCTACTGCAACGTGTGCTTACGACGTTTACTGCTTTGGAAAGGTATTACTGGAGCTTGTAACCGGCAGAATTGGAATTAGTTCATCGAGTGACCAAGTCACTAAGGACTTGTTGGAAAGTATACTTCCATATATCAGTTTATATGATAAAGAGCTAGTGACGAAAATAATGGATCCGTCTCTAATAGTAGATGAGGATTTATTAGAAGAAGTATGGGCTATGGCTGTGATTGCTAAATCTTGCCTTAATCCAAAACCGTCAAAAAGGCCACTGATGAGATATATACTAAAAGCTTTGGAAAATCCTACAAAAATCATACGGGAAGAAACCACAACCTCAGCTAAACTTCGCTTGAGATCCTGTAGTGGCTCTTGGAATGTGAGCTGGCGGCATAGCTTGCCATGTCAGCCTGTTGGGAAAGATGAAGGAGAGGGAAGTGGGTTCTACTTGCAGGGCAATGCGGATCGTTGCTTGTCAAATAGAAGGCACTTGAAGGACGTGTTCCCTGAACCAATGGGCTTGCTAGATGAAGAGAGATTAAACTGGAACTAGAATGGATTGATTCTTGTGGTTGATGCTTGATTGTTTTGTATGTAATTGTAAACTTTGGTTGCATTTTGTTACTAAAATTTGGTAATAGCGAATAGTTATGGTTTTTGGACTACTATTTTAACGAGTTTCTGAATGTAATAGTGATGGCCTTGTATTTCCTTTCATTTGATGCATATATGGAGGTGATAATTTTAACATATTTATAGGTAAACGGGTTGCTTTGGGTGGCGGTTGGTGGTACGTGATCTTAAACAATTTGAATGAGTAATATTGAAGTTTGTTTGGCTAAATGTAAACGGATGAAAAGAGTCCAATCTCCAGTCAATTCGAAATGTATATAACCTGAAGTGTTTTTACCATCTTATTTCAATTGTCTGCGCTATTTCGTAATTCTCCCTTCCATTGTTCGTTGCCATCTCACAAATGAGCGATTTGAAGTCGTACAATGTGGCTGATCCTAACACAAAATTCGTGGAGGGCATCGAACACCATCTATATAATAGTAAGAGTTAATTTCATAAATGGTCTCTGTGGTCTGTCGGGTTTAACGGATATAGTCCCTACAACTTTTTTTTAACGGATCCAGTCCCTGTGGTTGCCGACCCGTAACGGGTTTGGTCCCTCAGACTAACTGTCGTTACTTTTTTCCGTTAGTTAACGACCGTTTGCAACAAACATTTGCACCGTTAGTCCTTTATACTAATGACCGTTTATACTTAACTCAAAATTTGATTTATATATATATATATATATATATATATATATATATATATATATATATATATATATATATATTATATATATATATATGGTTTTCTTATAATTTTTTTCTTTCTAAATATCTTTAAAATTTATACAAATTTTTATACACGTTTTCATACACACATTTATTACACCTTTTTATACACGTTTTTTATATACACGTTTTTATACACACGTACACATTTATACACAAATTTTTACACATATTTTTACACACATTTTTATACACGTTTTTATATATGTTTTCATACGTACATGTGTATACACACATTTTTATACACACGCTTTTTTTACACACCTCTTTTTATACACGTTTTTATAAAAACGTGTATAAATGTGTACGTGTGTATAAAATGTGTACGTGTGTATAAAAACGTGTATATAAAAACGTGTGTAAAAAGGTGTAATAAATGTGTGTATAAAAATGTGTGTATGAAAACGTGTATAAAAATTTGTATAAAAACATGTATAAATTTTAAAGGTATTTAGAAAGGAAAAAAAAAAAATAATATATATATATATATATATATATATATATATATATATATATATATATATATATATAATATATATATATATATATATATATATATATATATATATATAAGAAAACCAACATTTTTATTTTTTTTATTTTTTTTTATTTTTATTTTTTTTATTTTTTTATTTATTTTTATATATTTTTTTATTTTTTTATTTATTTTTAGAAAAAAAAAAACAAATTTTGAGTTAAGTATAAACGGTCGTTAGTATAAAGGACTAACGGTGTAAATGTTTGTTGCAAACGGTCGTTAGCTAACGGAAAAAAATTAACGACAGTTAGTCTGAGGGACCAAAACCGTTATGGGTCGGCAACCACAGGGACTGGATCCGTTATAAAAAATTTGTAGGGACTATATCCGTTAAACCCGACAGACCACAGGGACCATTTATGAAATTAACTCTAATAGTAAGGAAACCACCATATCTTTAAGAGTTAATTACATTTTTTGTCCTTATGGTTTATCGGGTATTTCAGTTTCAGTCCATTTTTTTAAAAAGTTACGGATTTCACTCCAAAACCCGACGACCCGTAACAGGTTTGGTCCAATTCTCTAACACCGTCAGTTTGACCAATTATTTACCGTTAAAATTAAGGGTATAATCATCTTTTTACTAATATTGTTAAACAAAGGTATAACATACATAAGTCATTGCACCACCACCTCTTTTCCACACTAAAATTATCAAGATCCATCTCATCTAATCCCACTTACTTTCACTCTCTCTTTTCTCAAAAATACATTCAAGATCTATCTCACAACCTATCTTCTTCTCCAAAAAACACAACCTACCATCTATTTTCTTCTCCAAAAAAACAGTTAAAGATCAACCACCACCAACTGTCACCACTAACCGGCGACCACTGCAACTCTCTACAAACCACCACCAATCGCCGACAGCTAAAACCACTAACCGGCAGCCACTGCCTCCTTCATCAACATAACCATCAACAATCCCCAAGTTTTAAACTAAAATCCAAAATTCATTAAACTTTACAAAAGTAAAAACCCTAACCATCCACCAACACCAACTCCTTCCAACATCGCCGCCCACCATCCACCAATTCCGGCCAGAACCAAATCGCTACCTTCCTCCTCCTTACCGCCGGCCAAAAACTACCAAATAATAACCCTTAACAAACTCGTCCAATTTAAACAAAAAACCCCAAAATCCCCAAACTTAAAATCCATAACCCTAAAAATTAAAAAGCCCCAAGATCCTCCAATTTAATAGATAAATCGAATGTAAAAAATAAAAACCACCTTGGACCAACTCCGACCAGATCTGGTAGGCGGCGGCAGTTTCATGGTGGTGGTAGTGAAGGGGGGGGGGGGAGCGGGGAGGGGTTGAAGGGTTGAAGAAGATGATTTTTTTTTAATGTGTTTGATGATATACTGGAAGTGTTATGTATGTATAGTATATTTTTTTTAGTGTGTGTTTCTTTTATTGTGGATAAGTAAAATCATAAATATGTAGTGTGTTTGAAATTAATGTTTGTATGTAAATACATAAATAAATAAATAAATATAATAATGGAAAAGAAAAAAAATTAATAAGGAATAGATGGGTATTTCATTTATGGCTATGATGAGGGTATTTTAGCCATTTTAAGTAGTTTTACCAGTCAAACTAACAGTCAATAACAAAATGGACTGAATATGTTACGGGTCGTCGGGTTTTGGAGTGGATCCGTAACTTTTTTTAAAAATGGACTGAAACTGAAATACCCGGCAAACCATAAGGACCAAAATGTAATTAACTCTATCTTTAAGTATTTCAATAGATTGCTATAGAACCACAAAATTGGCAAAAGCCATCAGTAGTTTTATATTGTAAATATTCTTTTGTTATACTTAAAGAAACAAACAAGGGGTGTGCGGGTTAGCTTATTCAACCTAACTAATACTACTTATTAGATTATGGACGTTTCATAAGAACATCCCAATGGCTTATGAAAGATAACTTATTTGTGTTATGTAAGGTGCACAACCATAAACTATTCGCGTATCTATTTTGTTAATACAAATATCGTCCTAAAAACGTTATTTATATTTTACGATCTTTGCTTAATTTTGTTAATGACAATTACAAAGTTTATCTTTAAGCAAAGCATAAATATAAGATTAAGTCTTTTATATTTATAGTGATAAGTCTTTTAAAACACATTTACACATTACAAGATTAATAGGAATAACATTACATACATATATACATTTACATTTTTATTTCCTAAATTAGAAACATTTAGGATGACATCATGGCATGCATCATGAACATAATCTAAGAAAGATTTGTGAAATATCTTGTATAGATCTTCAAGCTAAAGAGTTGACATTTTAAGATATGAAAAGATTGCGCAAGATATGGAAAGATTTGAGAATCTCTTAGCTGTCCTGCACTGGCGGATCCAAACCAGTACAAGGGCGGATCCAATTTAAGGGATCCGCCAAATCCGCCAGTTGTTGATCAGCTTTGCCTATAAATAGCAAGCTGATCATTCAGGCATTTTTATCACTCATATAGCTTAAAATATATAATCATTCATTTGCATATCACTAACCCATATCATTTATTTCATTCTTGTTGATCTCACTTTTGTAGCAAAGAATATCAAGCATACAAGCTTCAACATACTTACTGTTGCAAGTTTCATTAGTTAGGTTCTGTGTGATTTTGTATTAGTTCACACATCATTGTTATAACCTTTCATTCAGTAGAGTTTGGTTAGTGTTTTAGTCCTTGAAACAAAAAGAGTGTCGGGAGTGGTTGTACCCTTGTGAAAGAACCAACGGGAGTGGTTGTACCCTTGTGAAAGAACTAACGGGAGTGGTTGTACCCTTGTAAAGAACCCGGTATTTAGCTTAGTACCGGATAAAGAGTAAGCGACGTGTAAAGGTTTTCTCCGCCTAGAAAGGGAGCTTGTTTCATAGTGAAGAACAACTCTCGAGTTAGAGGCTCGAGGAGTGGAGTAGGGCAAGGAAGAGAGTCCTTGTAGCCGAACCACTATAAATACCCGTGTTGTGTGGTTTGATCATTCCTTTCCTTACTTGTTTCATATATTGCTTGATTATTTGTTTTACTTTGAAATCACGTTAAGTATACAAAGCAAATAAATTTTAAAACGGTAAAAACTCTTCAACCCCCTTCTAGTTTTCCACAATTGGCATCAGAGCTACGTTACTCAATATTTTCAAAATATATTGTATTTTAAAACTTGAAACGATCAATGGATTTTGAAAACTTTAAAGAAGGGCAATCTGTGCAAAGACCACCACTATTTGAACCAAATTGTTTCATATATTGGAAAAATCGCTTTGAGACTTATGTGAAGTCAAAGGATATAGATCTATGGTATATAATTGTAGAGGGTGATTACAAACCCATAAGTAATGACATTTCAGGTGGTCGGGATGAAGGTGCTTCTCTTACTCGTCACAGTGATGAGCAAAAGAAGTTGATTGCCAAAAATAATGAAGCCAAAATGATGCTTTATAATGCTTTACCTAAGAAAGAATATGAAAGAGTTTTTATGTGTAAAACGGCTAAAGATATTTGGCAATCATTAATTATCACTCATCAAGGGAACTCACAAGTCAAAGATAACAAAATTGATCTTCTTGTTCAACAATATGAACAATTTGTTATCCTTGAAGATGAGACCATTGATAGTGATTTTGCTAGGTTTAATACTATTATTACATCTCTTAAAGCACTTGACGAATCTTTTTCTAGTAAGAACTTTGTCAGGAAATTTCTTAGAGCACTCCATCCGAAGTGGAGAGCAAATGTGACTGCTATTGAAGAATCCAAGGATCTTTCAAGCATGACACTGGACGAGCTCATTGGAAATCTCAAAGTTCACGAAATGGTGATGGAAAAAGACTCAGAAATAGTTAAAGGCAAGAAGGAGAAGATGAAGTCCATTGTCTTGAAAGCTAGAGTTGAGTCAAGTGATGATGAAGAGTCTTGTTCTAGTAGCGAAGACGAAGAGTATGCCATGGCCGTAAGAGATTTCAAGAAGTTCTTTAGGAAACAAGGAAAGTTCGTAAGACCACCTCGTGAAGAAAAAAAATCCTTCCGGAAAGACCGTGATGATAGAAAAGGAAAGGTAGATAGGAAGTGTTATAGGTGTGGAGATTCTAGTCACCTAATAGGAGAATGTCCAAAGCCTCCAAAGAACAAATCTCAAAGAGCGTTTGTTAGTGGAGCTTGGAGTGACAGTGAAGGTGATGACGACGAGCCTAAGAACGACGAAGTTGCTCTCATGGCTCATAACTCAGAAGAGGTATATTCTGACTCGTCATACTCCTCTATTGATGATGAAACCTTAGAATTAGAATATAACAAACTGTGTAAAATTACCCTTAAAATCATAAACAAGAATAAGTTCTTAAAAACCAAAACAACACTTTTAGAAAACGAAGTTCATTGGTTAAAAGAAAAAGAGATAAGAATAGAAAAGGGTAAAAGTGTTAAAGAAACATGTGTGTCGTGTCAGGAACTTAAATTAGAACTAGAAACACTTAAGTCCACACAGGAAGAACTTATCAAACAAAATTCTAAGTTTAAAAAGTTTGATAAAAATATAAGTTGTATAGATGAGATAATGAAGATGCAAAAATTACCTCATGATAAAACCGGACTTGGTTTTATGAAACTAGGAAGCTTAAGTGACTTTAAGAAACAAACAGTGAAAGAAAAAGAAACTGTTCCAACTGAGTCAGACACTCACGGATCCGACGGATCCAAAATTTTGGATCCGCCAGTTGTACCCAAGGGATCCGCAGGTACTGTTGATGAACAGAAAGTTAGTAATTCGGATCGTACTGAATTTGTTAAGGTCACTAGAAAACCTAGCACTAGTACAACTGTTAACAAAAAAAAACCATCAGTCTCTATAGGAAAAGGTCAAGTTAGAAATAAGTATAGAGTTAAAACGGTTCAACAGACACCTAAAACTAGTTTTCCCAAACACCCCTTTCCAAAGAGTAACTTTAACTCACAACATCATTATCAAAATAATTGGAACCAAAACATGTCTAGAAACTTTCAAGGTCCCAACTTCATGCCATGGAACACTTGTCCACCATTTCCATACATGAACCATGATAATGTTATGTTTAACCCAAACGGACCCATGAGATATTGGGGACCAAACGCTTGATTTTTTCTTGAACATAGGTGTGCTTAAAAGTTAAGTTAGAACCAGATGAGTGGATTAAAGATAGTGGGTGTTCAAGACACATGACGGAGAACAAAAGCCTTTTCTCAACCTACCAAGTGTACGACGGAGGTAATGTCACATTCGGTAGCAAGCTTAAAAGTAAAATCATCGGAAAAGGTACAATCTCTCATGACTCTCTCACTATTGATGATGTTGCTCATGTAGATAAATTAGGTTTTAACTTGCTTAGTATAAGTCAATTGTGCCGCAAAAAGTATAACGTCCTTTTCAGTGAAAATGGAAGTAAAATACTTAAAGACGGTATAACAGTAGGAAAATGTGTTTTAAAGAATAACGTATATGTTATGAAATTAGATAAAACACCTAAAGACAAGCTTTGTCTCTCTTCTTTGGACGAAAACTCAACTCTATGGCATCGACGCTTAGGTCACGCCAATATGAGGTTAATTCAATCCTTATCATCTAAGGAACTCGTTAGGAATCTACCCAAGTTGAAATATGACCAACACTTTTGTGATGCTTGCAAAATTGGGAAACAAGTTCATAATAGCCATAAGGCTAAAAACATGGTGTCTACATCTAGGTGTCTAGAATTGTTACATATGAATTTGTTTGGTCCATCCGCTATACAAAGTTATGGAGGAAACTTCTATACCTTGGTTATAGTAGATGATTACTCTAGGTATACATGGACTAAGTTTTTGAAAACTAAAAATGAGGCATTTGATAAATTTGAAATTCTAAGTAAGAAAATTCAAAATCAAATAGGAAGTAACATAGTATCAATTAGAACTGACCATGGTCGTGAATTTGACAACGAAATCCAATTCGGAGCTTTTTTGTGATGCTAATGGCATAATACATAATTTCTCGGCTCCTCGAACTCCTCAATCTAACGGTGTAGTAGAACGTAAAAATAGAACAATTCAAGAAATGAGTAGAACTATGTTAAATGAACAAAACATACCTCAAAAGTTTTGGTGTCACGCAGTAGATACATCCACATATATCCTAAATTGAGTTTTAATTAGACCATTTTTAAATAAAACTCCATATGAACTTTATCGAGGCAAAAAACCTACATTATGATATTTTAGAGTTTTTGGAAGCAAGTGCTTCATTTTAAACACAAAAGATTATCTCACCAAGTTCGACCCAAAGTCGTATGAAGGTGTATTTCTTGGGTATTCACAAAATAGTAAAGCTTACATAGTTTTGAACAAAGAAACCTCAAGAGTCGAGGAATCGTTGAACGTAACATTCGACGAAAGTCCACCTCCCTCTAAGACATCACCTTTGGTAGATGATGACTTAGTTGAAAGTCAAATGGTTGAAAACCAAGAAAAGATTGAAAGTGACAAAGAAGATGAACCCGTAAAAAGAGAAATAGTTAATATCAAAGAAACCAAAAGTCATCCATTAGAAAACGTCATAGGAAAAATCAATGAAAGAACATTAAGATCAAAAGCTCAAAATGAAAGTAATTTCTTTTGTTTTGTTTCAACAATTGAACCCAAAAATATAAATGAGGCTATAAAAGATGAATCTTGGGTCATTGCGATGCAAGAGGAATTAAATCAATTTGTTAGGAATGACGTTTGGACATTAGTTCCACAACCTAAAAATCAAACCATAATCGGTACAAAATGGGTTTTTAGAAATAAAATGGATGAAAATGGCGTAGTATCTAGAAACAAAGCTAGGTTAGTAGCACAAGGCTACAATCAACAAGAAGGTATAGATTATGATGGAACTTTTGCTCCCGTAGCTAGACTTGAGTCAATTAGGATACTACTTGCATATGCATGTGCACACGATTTTAAATTATTTCAAATGGATGTTAAAAGTGCATTTCTAAATGGTTTTATAAATGAAGAAGTATATGTTGCACAACCTCCCGGCTTTGCCGATTTTGAAAAACCTAATCACGTCTATAAACTTAAGAAAGCATTATACGGACTTAAGCAAGCACCAAAAGCATGGTATGATCGACTTAAGACTTTCCTAGTTGACCATAAGTACACCATGGGCCTAGTAGATAACACTCTCTTCACCAAGAAAAAGGGATCACATATTATCATAGTCCAGATATATGTGGATGACATTATATTCGGTTCAACTTGTCAAAAGTTGTGCGACGATTTCTCAAAAATCATGCATGACGAGTTTGAAATGAGTATGATGGGGGAACTAAACTTTTTCTTAGGTCTCCAAATTAAACAATTAGAAGATGGGATATTCTTCAACCAATCTAAGTATATCAAGGATATGCTTAAGAAGTTTGGTCTTGAAGACTCAAAATCTATGAAAACTCCCATGTCCTCCGAAACCAAACTCACAAAGGATGGCGAAAGTGAATCCGTAGATAGCACTAAATATAGAGGGATGATTGGTAGTTTACTCTATCTTACGGCTAGTAGACCGGATATTATGTTTAGTGTTTATCTATGTGCAGGCTTTCAAGAAGATCCCAAAATATCCCATCTTGAAGCCGTTAAACGGATGTTTAGGTAAATAAAAGGCACTACACATTTAGGATTATGGTATCCCAAAGGAACGGGTGTAGAAACCATAGTGTATGCCGACTCAGACCATGCCGGTGATTATGTCGATAGGAAAAGTACAAGTGGTATTTGTACTTTTGTAGGACATTGTCTCACCTCATGGTTTGCTAAGAAACAAACAGCCCTTGCAATATCAACAACCGAAGTAGAGTACGTATCTGCAGGAAAGGCGTGTCAACAAGCACTGTTGATGCGTGGTTTTGCGACCTTACAACAGGTTTTACCTCTCGAGGGATCTCAAGAGGCTTGCAATCCCCACCAGGCAGTGTACCTGACCGATGTAGTATAGTGTAGTGGCAAGTACCGGGGGATTGATCGTTCTCTAGGGGAATAGTGTCGTTAGGATTGAAAAACTACTCTAATAGGTCTAAGGGTGAGGGAAGATTCTTTTTTGTATTTTTTATATTTTTATGAAAGCAAGTAAAATCTCGGGTTTGAAGGAGTGGGCGGAATTAGTTGCTAGTCAACTAACCCAAATAACTACAAATGCAAATAAAATAAAATGACTGAAAATGAAAAGGTTGTGGAACTTATATGGAGAGAAATGTGTTTACTTAGATTTCCTTACTCCCTAACTATCTTTTACCGGTTGATTAGTGTGTATTAATTGCGTGGATGACGGGTGTATTCCTTAATACCAATCGTGGGGTGGCGTACGTACTTCCCCAACTCTACAAGCTCCTACTTCACTCCTATGTCGAGCCGGCTAAGAAGCTCCTAACATGGGATCACTAGAATTCGCTCATGCATTAAATACAACCATAAAAACCTTAGTACGCATTGGTTCATGTTTCTTAAGATGTTCAAGCAAGTTATCGTATAGGAGGTTAGCTAGTTTTCTTAAGCCTAACATCGATAAACAATCATCCAATACAATTAATAACACACCAACAACCAATAATCAATAGTTAGGTTTCATTAGATCTAAGCAAACACAAGATAAATCTAGCCTAGCATGTTAAATAAAAGACAAGAACAAGATATAATCAAACAACACATAGACATATTGAATGATTAATTGATTACTTATCTTCAATTGAACATGGGAGATCCAAGGGTATAAAACCCTTAAAAATGGCAGAAAATTCATCTTAGGGTTTCTCCTCACAAAGTTGCACACTAATGACTAAAAATTGCAAAACTATATATAGAATTTAGGGGCTAACGGCGTCACGTTGTAGGAGGTGACGTCGTCACCCTCGCCGCGGCTAGGGTTCCCGGATGGTCTTCCTGACGCCGTCCCTCTTTAATCCTCAAAAATCCACTCTGGCACGTCAAGGGTTGACGCCGTCACAATTGTGCTTGACGCCGTCTCTCTTTAACTTAAACCGTGACGGCCTTGATCACCTTAAAGGGTGACACCGTCAGACTTCCATTGTAAAACTTTCTGGCGCGTCACGTGTATTTGTCATATCCACCTCTTTTGCCAAGCCGTGACGCCGTCAGGAGCAATCCTTGACGCCGTCACGTGTACTTTTCCAGCAGCTTTGGAGACTTTGTCGTTTTCTTCACTTTTATGCTCCAAAAACGTCCAAAATGCTTCCTTTTCCAGATTTCATCTCCAAAGTACCTAAAATGACAAAAGGAACAATTTAGGGCAATATTTGATCAAATAAATACGATTTAGGGCTTAAATGACCCCCTAAAAGCGGTACACTTTTCGCCTCATCAAATACCCTTACACTTGAGATTTGCTTGTCCTCAAGCAAATGCGCTTTTATTCTAATCAAAATACAAGTTAGGGGTCATTTAACGCTAATATAAAAGTAATTACAACAAATAGTCGTTCCACTTTAATCATAATAAGCACGGAGATTACATACTAGCACCTCACAAGTAGTGTTTAGATACTCACATCTCTCAGGTGTCATAAAAGTATATCTCATAAATGAAAATGGATAATATCTCTCACTACCTGTCATAGCAAATAGATTACCATAGGCTTGGGAAAGGGTCAAAAACCTCCTCCACTAGGCGTAAGCACCTAAGATAAACTATCAAAGAGGGCTTTTAAACGGGTTATAACGTTAGGTGTAGGGATATGATAAACACGGATTTGTTGGATAAGGGATATTTTACTGGTGGCGAGTTAAAGATCTTGATTAATTACATGTACAATATGGCATTGCTAAGCCAAGACTCGACTCGACTTAAGCTAAAAACAAAATAACAAAAACATAAAATAAACATAAAATGAAACGGGATGGTAGTCCGTATGTTTTTTTCTACTTTTCTTTTTCTCATTTTTTTGTATATATTTTTTTTCATACGCTCTTGCCCTACCATCCAAAATAATACATCGTAGGGGCGTTGCATTCCCCTTACACTTGAACTTTTACATAACTTTACAATTAACTATTCTAATGACTCGAATTAAGATAATCGAAACACTTGGAGTACTTTTAAAATATTTAGCACATATGGGGGTAATAATGTTGTTCTTCCCCATTACTCCATTACACTAGTACTTTACCCATGAGTCCCAATCGTCCCAAAACAATATGTACAAGGATATGACTCGACTTAGCAACCATGTAATCAATTAGATAATTAACTTGGGGTTTAAACAAATGTTGTAACAATAATGCACTAAAGATGAGTGCATACAAGGTAGGCTAAGGTGATTTGGGTGTACATTTAAGTGGGGTGTAACAAATTCTTACTTTAAGTAAAATGCTTAAAGTTAGAAATGAAAAGATAGGCTCTGAGGGGTGTACTAGGGGTATCGTGTACTAAAAATGAGTACAATGCAAAGGGTGTGGGAGAATTACTTGACCAATGTAGCCAATGTAATTATAACAAAAACACAGGTGTAAAACAATGGGTTAATCCTAATGCCTCTTATCATGTAGTAAATCTAACTACACGAATGTAGTCTCACTTGTGGCCTCGGAATGGTCCTAACGCAAGTTCTAGAATCTAAGTGCTACCGGTACACACATCATAGCATAAATGCTTTTCCTACCAATTCTAGGGGCGAACCTCACATATTTGGGGGTGGAAAATTTTTTAGTGGTACGGTTTTGTGCTAGTCATATAACTCCTATCCATAAGACGCTCATTAAGATCAAAGTTTCACTCCTATATGTTGTAAAAAATTTTAAATTTGGCACTAAAATTGCCTTAACAGGTATTTCTCTCAATTTTATTACACATCTACCATTAAACAAACAAAAATCACGCGTAATAGCATTCTCTAAGGTATCGTACTTTACCCCCCTTACACTTAAGATGAACATTGTCCCCAATGTTCAAATAACAAGATGTAAAAGTAAATAAGGTAAAAGAATGAAATCAAATACTCCCCTGATTCGTTTGGTGGATAAAGAGGTAACATGTTAGATCTTCTTCCAAGAGAAAGTAGAAGCTCCAAGACTAATGCATCGCCAAAAGCTAGATTCCACATACATCTCCTTGTCCAAAATAACCTGTTAAACCTGAGAAAACAAACACGAAAACCTGCATAACATCGGCGGGATAAATCTATATAAGGATATAATGCTTGTGGAATGATTATTTTGCAGATTCCTGGAGTTTATAAGTTAGAGATTTAATAAAAACTTTTTATGATTCCGGTAGAAAAACAAAACTTTCAAAAATTTCAGAAAATTAAAACCTGACGCCGTCAGAAATGATCTGACAGAATTCTCATGTTAAGTTTCCGGAAAATTTCTGGAAAAACCTATACCTTACTTCCTGGAAATCCTGCAAAATATCATTATGACTCGATACAAGCATTTGACTCAAACAATTACTAATATGTATGTTAATTTATTATTGTTACGATTCATGTTCATTTGTTCTAATAAACCGATTTGGATTTCCCTTACACTTAACTTTTTGCAAAATACCTTTATATGTAGTTAAGACGAAGTTAAAAACAAGATAAAGCATTTTCACAATTTAGTTTCGAACATGAATCAATAATAATAAAAATTAAACATACATACGGAAACAAATAAAATCAAACAAACAAATAAATAAACACACAAAGCAAATAAAGCTTGGGTTGCCTCCCAAGAAGCGCTTGTTTTTGTTCGAGTCACGAGCCTGACTCTACCCTTATTTAACGGATAAAGGAGAGGTTTTTCCTACACTTAGGATTAAGTGCGGGTGATAGTAGCGATACACACCATCTTGGTGGAAGTATGCCGCGTGAGGAAAGATTGGTGGATGAATTATATGCTCAAAGGGGTGTGCTCCTTTCATCATAACCTTACCTAGTTCACTTTGGTCAATGGGTGAGTTAAAGTGTTCTCCTAAAAAGGGATCATTTTCTAACAACTTCGAGAGACTCCTAATTGGGAACCCATCTTGACCTAATAAACCCGGTTTAAACCCATAATGTTTCTTGTGATCAATCATGAATGGGTGATGTAGACATGTAAGGTCATTTTTCACTCCTATATTGTCTTCCTCACTACAAGGCTTAGAGTCTACTACCTTAATCTTAACATTACCCGGACTACATGGTTTGATGGGTGGATCGGGACCTTTTTTAATTCCTAAATTCACATCTAAAGATGGAAGATTAGGTAACGGTTTTGGTTGAGGCTCCGGTTCATCAAAAATAGGAAATCCCCTATAACTAAAAGAAAGGTTATGACTACAAGTATTCAAACCTATATCCTCTAGTTGTGTTTGGTCCAAGGGTTCTACCTCTATTGGGGTTCCTATAGTCTCTTCTAATTCTTCTGGGTAAGTCACGGGTGGTGTGTGTGCCTCAAATGATGGTAGGACTTGTGGGGTACTTGGTGGGCTTGGGTTCTCTACTATATCCTCCATCACATTAAGATCACCAATGTGTTCATCTTGTATTATGGTAGTGCCTAACCATGACATGCAGCTAGGTGGCTCAACTCTACCCTCATGTGTGTCGTATGTTTTGGTGAAATCTATCCCACTCATGCAACTAACCATCTCAGAATCTTGGTTTGATTCTAAGTCCATGTTCTTAGAAACTAGGTCTCTTTGCTCATACGAATCCACCAATTCGTTCCACTTATGGGTCATGGTTAGGAAGCTTTCCTCAAAATTCATCCAAAGGGCCTGACTAAAAGAAATTGATCCAGATAATGCTCGTCTAATAGAAATCTCACATGCATAGAATTCATTAAACCCATCTAACCTTACCCCTAACTCCTTTTGGAAATCACAAAGATCACACAAAAATTCATAGGAATGATAGGAAACAAATCTATTGGTGAAATATAATTGTTCCTCTATTGTCAATGATCTAAATGGAATTTCATCCATCATAGTGACAAATGAAAATGGTTTTACAAACAAAGGGCACAAAGAAAAAGATAGACTACAAGAAATCCTAGAAAAATAAAATAAAAATCTCACTGGAAAGGAATCTAGTGAGTAGACCTAATAAAATAAAAATTCAACCTAAACAATAACTATTCCCCGGCAGCGGCGCCAAAAACTTGATGCGTGGTTTTGCGACCCTACAACAGGTTTTACCTCTCGAGGGATCTCAAGAGGCTTGCAATCCCCACCAGGCAGTGTACCTGACCGATGTAGTATAGTGTAGTGGCAAGTACCGGGGGATTGATCATTCTCTAGGGGAATAGTGTCGTTAGGATTGAAAAACTACTCTAATAGGTCTAAGGGTGAGGGAAGATTCTTTTTTGTATTTTTTATATTTTTATGAAAGCAAGTAAAATCTCGGGTTTGAAGGAGTGGGCGGAATTAGTTGCTAGTCAACTAACCCAAATAACTACAAATGCAAATAAAATATAATGACTGAAAATGAAAAGGTTGTGGAACTTATATGGAGAGAAATGTGTTTACTTAGATTTCCTTACTCCCTAACTATCTTTTACCGGTTGATTAGTGTGTATTAATTGCGTGGATGACGGGTGTATTCCTTAATACCAATCGTGGGGTGGCGTACGTACTTCCCCAACTCTACAAGCTCCTACTTCACTCTTATGTCGAGCCGGCTAAGAAGCTCCTAACATGGGATCACTAGAATTCGCTCATGCATTAAATACAACCATAAAAACCTTAGTACGCATTGGTTCATGTTTCTTAAGACGTTCAAGCAAGTTACCGTATAGGAGGTTAGCTAGTTTTCTTAAGCCTAACATCGATAAACAATCATCCAATACAATTAATAACACACCAACAACCAATAATCAATAGTTAGGTTTCATTAGATCTAAGCAAACACAAGATAAATCTAGCCTAGCATGTTAAATAAAAGACAAGAACAAGATATAATCAAACAACACATAGACATATTGAATGATTAATTGATTACTTATCTTCAATTGAACATGGGAGATCCAAGGGTATAAAACCCTTAAAAATGGCAGAAAATTCGTCTTAGGGTTTCTCCTCACAAAGTTGCACACTAATGACTAAAAATTGCAAAACTATATATAGAATTTAGGGGCTGACGGCGTCACGTTGTAGGAGGTGACGCCGTCACCTCGCCGCGGCTAGGGTTCCCGGATGGTCTTCCTGACGCCGTCCCTCTTTAATCCTCAAAAATCCACTCTGGCGCGTCAAGGGTTGACGCCGTCACAATTGTGCTTGACGCCGTCTCTCTTTAACTTAAACCGTGACGGCCTTGATCACCTTAAAGGGTGACGCCGTCAGACTTCCATTGTAAAACTTTCTGGCGCGTCACGTGTATTTGTCATATCCACCTCTTTTGCCAAGCCGTGACGCCGTCAGGAGAAATCCTTGACGCCGTCACGTGTACTTTTCCAGCAGCTTTGGAGACTTTGTTGTTTTCTTCACTTTTATGCTCCAAAAACGTCCAAAATGCTTCCTTTTCCAGATTTCATCTCCAAAGTACCTAAAATGACAAAAGGAACGATTTAGGGCAATATTTGATCAAATAAATACGATTTAGGGCTTAAATGACCCCCTAAAAGCGGTACACTTTTCGCCTCATCAATTGTGGATGGAACAAGATCTCGTCAACTATGGAATTGAACTCAACGATATTCCCATTCTTTGCGACAACAAAGGACCTATCGACCTCAGCAAAAATACAGTCCAACACGCTAGAACCAAACACATAGAAATACGTCATCATTTCCTACGCGACAATGTTCAGAAGGGAAACATCTCAATCGAGAAAGTATCCTCAGAGGACAATATTGCCGACATTCTCACAAAACCTCTTAAGAGAGAACCCTTCAACTTTCTTAGACTTGGTTTAGGATTAATGGAACCTAGTGAGTAGATGAAACCGTAGCTTGAACCTTAGATTAGCCAAACACGACAAAAACCAAAACCTGAGTTTGGACCTGCGGATCCAAACGACAACAAGGGCGGAACCCTTGTTTTGGATCCGCCGAATTCGTGACTCACTGTGTCTGTTTTTATATTAAATAAATACCCTATACTATTCATCACACTTCCCTAAAACATATCACCTACTGGAACTCGACTCAATATCAACTAAACTCACAATTTAGGTCATCTCCTTCTACAAATTTGTGCTTCAACTATCACTATAAGTATTCTAATCATGTATACATTCCTGATTTGTGTCTAGGATTTCTATTCCATGCACAAAATCAAAACTTGGGGTTTAGGCATATTTTTAGTAAAATCATGAAACATATTTACTGAATTGCATATCAAATCATGTTTTTCTTAGTTAGGAATTGCATCTTGTAGTACATTATCATAATTCATCAAAAACCCCATGAGAAATTTTTGCTAAAATCTTCTCACGACTAGGAAAAACGATTTTTGAACATTGTTCATACAAATACAAAAACGTTATGTTTTAAACATCACTTGCATAATGTCTCTTGAATGCTAAAAAGAATACATAACTAATATGTATTTTTGGGTACATTCAAATGAAGCTACATTGAAGTAGGAGCGTTTGGGTTATCTCTCGTTTTATCATAAAACTTGCATAAACAAAATTTTCGTGCATCAAAAGGAGTCGAGATAACCGTACCTCCACATTGTCCCCATGTAGGCACACACTAGACATATATACGTATTTTCGATAATTTCAACTAAACTATATATCTTTCGTGTCTAGGATAATCATGCCTCCTGCGACTAATTATGATCACAAAGAAACACTCAAATACCTACCTAAACATCACAAAACCAAAGGACTTAGTGAGGAACAAGTTGAAATATTCAAAGCCTTAGAAAAACGATACGTACACGAGGGTAGAACCGTAGACCCCTCATTCTATGAAGGTAGCATTCTCCGAGAACAATTAGCCGCGATTCATTTCGATAGCCTTCTAGACATCGATGAGCCCATCATCCCTAGGTTCATTCTCGAGTTCTATGCTAGTGTAGGACTTAGTTCAAACGACTTTGGTTACATGAACATTCACTTCAAAGTCAACGGGTTTCAATTCAATATTCCTTTAGATCAATTTGGAGATGTCTTAGGAGTTCCAAATCAAGGAACTTGTTTCTATTCGGACAAGTGGTCATTGACCATTCTAGAGTCCAACCTTGATCGTTCGGCACCATATGCCACACCATTAACCGCAAAAGAAACCATTCGTGAGCATCTCTTTTTGCCTAGGAACAACCAAACTAGGTTACACTGAGGTCGTCAAGTTGATAGAGATCCATTTGCCATGGAACTTAATGAACTTAAGCCTCAATTTAAGAAGCTTGAAGAAGTTTTGAGGGAAAATGTCATAAGCACAATAGGAAATAGAGACCATATCAATGCAAGTCTTTGCTACATGATGTATTGTGTGTCAAACCACCAACCATTCAATCTTGCTTATTATATCGCCAAAAGAATGGCCGATATTCCAGTTCAAGGTACCACCGCAATGCCTTACGGGATGCTTTTGACCCGTCTCTATAGAGCTTTTGAGCCCATTCCTAGAAACGCTTTAGGATTCGTTCCCGACTACACCGAGATTAAGCACACTTTTGTTCCACTTAGTGATCATCGGGTAGCCATAGCAAAGGGAAAACGAGCACATCCTCCATCATCATCATCATCATCATCATCATCATCCATGAGTGAAGAGGATGGTTTGGCAAACTCTAGGATCTCACCACCCGAGTACTTGAGTCAACTTCCTCCAATCCCGAACGAATCAACGGAGTTTAAACAAACCAAATGAATGGTGAAGAATTTGGGCCGTTGGATCATGAAACTTCACAAGAAAATGAGCAAGAAGTGAGGTTTAAAGGAGTGTTTGGTATTAGACTTTTTCAAACAATGATGTGTTGAACTTGTATGTTTCTTAGAATCTTGTGTTAGTACTTAACCTATATGTGAACTAACTCAACATTGCAGGATGATAACATTTATTGTTATCAATTTTTGGTAATTAAGCAACCGTTTGGCTTAACCTCTTAAATGGTAAGTTATTATTATCGAATTAATCCATGTGCAAACGTGTGTTAGAACCCGTGTTTTTAGTTTTATTCTATCACATATTAGTAGTTACATATGTTTTAGGAGAATTTTCGGGTTTTGAACGAATAACGCAAAATTTGACATATGTTCTGTTTAAATTAGCACCCTTTGATTGGCGGATTTGGCGGATCCCAAAATTTGGATCCGCCTGTTATGCACTTTGGCTCCGCCATCTCTCAGCCTGCGGATTCGACGAAACCCAAATAAGGGATCCGCACTTGTTATCGATTGGCTCGGCCATATTCAATAGTAACTTTTTCAAAAATTCCCGACTAATCCCGATCCATAGATTATTGATTCTAGTTTTTAGAATTCCTCTACTGATCATTAAACTTATTAGGATCATTTAGGAACACTTAGAATCATAAGAAATCCATTTCCCACCAAAATTTGAATATTCAAATTTTCCATGTGAGTTACCTTTCTGTAACAAGCAAGGAACCCTCAAATTGGTTCCTTGAAATCCGTGGGAACATCACATCAACTGAATTTCCACTCACTCCTTGCATTTACTGCAAATCTTCTAAAATTCACTCAACTTAAGCTCTATGGTTTGACTTAAATGATGTGACTAGCACAAATTTTTGTTCCAAATCATTAGGAACCAACATTCCTCATTGGATTCATATCAAATCCAAACACAAAGATCAACACACCTTCTGTCTATAAATTAGAACCTCAGGATCATCACAAATCACCATCACTACCAACTCTCATTCATGTACCTTAGAGCAACTATTCTCACATTTCAACAATGCCAAAATCAAATAACTCATCTACAAGCAGACCCGCAAGAAGGACAACTCGTATGAGTGTCCATCCTTGTTGCTTCGTAAACTTAGCTAATTCATCATCAGAGGAGTCATCTCCACTTAACATATCCTCACCAATAGCCAATGAGAATTTTCTCAATCTTGCTACTCCAACACCATCTAACACCATCATCAACACACCACCTCCAACAATCACTCCTGTAGCAACCACACCACCACCCGCTCCATCACAACCTAATAGATCACCTTCACCACAACATTCACCACAACTTCAGCCCCTAGAGTTGTTTAGAACTCCACCTTCATCACCTCATCCATACTTGGATGATTTGGAAGACCTTCCACCAAGGTCAACCAATCCACCTCCCATGACCTTTGAAGGTCAAACACCTATGCTCTTCCATCCCATTTATCGGGATATCCATGGTCCACTTTACCATGATCCACCACCACCACAACCACAAACACAACCTCTTTCACCTACATCTACACTCATTGATGAGGCAATGTGGATCAATCAACCACAAACCCATGAAGAGATCAATGAGGAGCTCACCCGCCTCTATGCTCTCTCCAATATGGTGGATTCCCGCCTTGGTGAAGCCATGGATCTTCAATCCATCTTGCTTAACTCCCTCACAACTCCAACATCAAACAACCAAACACCACCACCACCAAACAACCAACCACAACCACCACCACCAAACAACCAACCACCACCACCACCACAAGCCATTGAGCCCACCCTTCCTCCCAACTTTCCAAGGCATGATTGCTCACAATGCGAGAGGACTGCTCACTTGGCCCAAAGGACCAACATCTTGGTCCATGAACTTCAAAACGAGATGCGATTCATTTTGAACCATATTCTTGAACGCCTAAATGCAATCTCTCATCCTCCACAATAGGCACTTTTTAGTTTCTTTCTAGTCTTCTTTTATAGGATTTCGTAGGATTGTTTTAGGAATTTTCTATTTTTAGGAACTTTTCATTTTTTCTTTGTAACATCATGGTTTGTGACTTGTCACAAACAAATTTTCAAGTAATGGATGTTATATTTATGCTTATGGGTGATCACTATTTGGCATAATTGATTTACTAACATTATTGTATGGTTGGTTAGAATTCTCATAATGATTTGACCACTTATACTTAGGTGCATTTTTTATCAGACACATATTTTTTACTTTTTAAAGTCAACTGGGTTGAAATCTTATGTTTGTTTGACTTATACATATGCATTATGCTACTTGGTTGGAATTATTCACAACTAACCTTTGTTTTGTAGCTTTTCTCAACCTTGAATCATATACGTTGGTACCCTAGCAACGGGGAGTATAGATCGAGGGGGAGTATATCATGTACTAACTCATTATTTTGTAGAATTTCTCATCCTTGAAACGTATACGTCAGTACCCTCGCAATGGGGAGTATACATCAAGGAGGAGCATATCATATTCTAACCATTTGTTTTGTAGGTTCATGCATCACAACCTTGGTACTCCAATTAAGGGGAGTATTATCCAAGGGGGAGCTTTTAAAGTTCTCAAAATCATTGCATTATCATATTTTGTACTCCAAATTAGGGGGAGTAATCACCAAGAATTAGTTACCACATTCCGCTACGCATATCTTCTTTTTGTTTCGACAAAAAGGGGGAGAAAGGATTAAGTTTCCATCACTGTGAAACTTCACAGTGCATACTTTTATGCTTCATTTGTTTTCAAAACTTGCATAAAACCAACTTAATCTATATTTTTAAAAGACTCATACTTTATTTATTCTATTGCTTAAAAATACACTTTATGTTTTGTCATCAACAAAAAGAGGGAGATTGTTAATACAAATATCGTCCTAAAAACGTTATTTATATTTTACGATCTTTGCTTAATTTTGTTAATGACAATTACAAAGTTTATCTTTAAGCAAAGCATAAATATAAGATTAAGTCTTTTATATTTATAGTGATAAGTCTTTTAAAACACATTTACACATTACAAGATTAATAGGAATAACATTACATACATATATACATTTACATTTTTATTTCTTAAATTAGAAACATTTAGGATGACATCATGGCATGCATCATGAACATAATCTTAGAAAGATTTGTGAAATATCTTGTATAGATCTTCAAGCTAAAGAGTTGACATTTTAAGATATGGAAAGATTGTGCAAGATATGAAAAGATTTGAGAATCTCTTAGCTGTCCTGCACTGGCGGATCCAAACCAGTACAAGGGCGGATCCAATTTAAGGGATCCGCCAAATCCGCCAGTTGTTGATCAGCTTTGCCTATAAATAGCAAGCTGATCATTCAAGCACTTTTATCACTCATATAGCTTAAAATATATAATCATTCATTTGCATATCACTAACCCATATCATTCATTTCATTCTTGTTGATCTCACTTTTGTAGCAAAGAAGATCAAGCATACAAGCTTCAACATACTTACTGTTGCAAGTTTCATTAGTTAGGTTCTGTGTGATTTTGTATTAGTTTACACATCATTGTTATACCTTTCATTCAGTAGAGTTTGGTTAGTGTTTTAGTCCTTAAAATACAAAGAGTGTCGGGAGTGGTTGTACCCTTGTGAAAGAACCAACGGGAGTGGTTGTACCCTTGTAAAGAACCCGATGTTTAGCTTAGTACCGGATAAAGAGTAAGCGACGTGTAAAGGTTTTCTCCGCCTAGAAAGGGAGCTTGTTTCATAGTGAAGAACAACTCTCGAGTTAGAGGCTCGAGGAGTGGAGTAGGGCAAGGAAGAGAGTCCTTGTAGCCGAACCACTATAAATACCCGTGTTGTGTGGTTTGATCATTCATTTCCTTACTTGTTTCATATATTGCTTGATTATTTGTTTTACTTTGAAATCACGTTAAGTATACAGAGCAAATAAATTTTAAAACAGTAAAAACTATTCAACCCCCCTTCTAGTTTTCCACATATTTTTTTTCTTGTATATATTTTTTAAAGATTTTCCCTATTAAAGATAGTCGGCGAATGCGAGTCATTGACCAGATATATCCAGTCTAACCGGGGTATTGTTAGGAAATTAAGCTATAGCAGTTAGTAAGGTTGAAAAGAAAGTTAGTACTGCTGAAGAGTTTTGAAGACATAAGCAGTTAGTACTGTTGAATGAAGAAGTTTGTACTGTTTATGATTTCGTAACGTGTGAAGATAATTATAGAAAAGATTTAATGTATATCTTATAATGTTAGACTTATACGAATAGGTTGATAGTTATCTTGTAAAGGAATCCTTAGTCTATAAAAGGATTACCTAGGTTAAAGTTTTGGTACGATTGTTATAAGTATTGCTTTGTTAAGATTCAAGGTTGTAAACCCTAGTGATAGGAGATCACTCGTATTATTTATTAATAATATTGAATCGTTGAAGTTGAAGTATATTGTTCATTGTTCATTCTTTTTTGATTCGTTAATACAAAACACAAACAAACAAATCTTCTAAGTGCTAGCTAGTAAATTCCGCGTGCTAGACTAGACATCATTCAAAGTATTCATCTAACACAAGGAGTGTGTGTAGATCCGGTCAAGTGGTATCAGAGCCAGGTTAACTGATACTTTGGTTTAGAAGATCCAGACGAATTTGTTCAAGAAAAGATGGACGTGGAAACAACAACAAGTCAGTCTAATATTGCTGCTAAGCTTCCAATGCTTAAACCCAATGAGTTCGATATGTGGCGATTAAGAATTGAGCAGTTCTTCCAAGTTCAAGATTATACTCTTTGGGAGATCATTGAAGAAGGAAACTCCTTTTCACCCGTATCAACAACAACTGTTGTTGAAGGTTGATCCGTTGTGAGTATATATATATAAATATAATATCGGATCCCCGTGATACTTGGGAATCAACTAGTCAACCTCTTAGGAAAAAGGTCAACGTGCAAAACCCGTGAATACGGTGTAAGATACCGGATAAGTGATTACCCGGGTCGTGTCCCAGCGAGGTGTGAATCGAGGATTTCGTTTTTGGTTCGGAATTAAAATGCTTGATGATTGGATTTTGGATTTTGGTGTTTGATTAAATATCCTACAATTACGGGAAGCATAAATAGGCTAAGGGAAACCTAAACATATAAATCTACAAAGCAAAATTAAGCACAAACTAATTAAACTAGAAAACGCGAATCGGGAAATCTAAACACGAGCATAAACGTCAAATCTAAGAAATACTAACTCTACGGGTGCCAAATTATTTTTCCTACGTTCTAAATGACAAAAGAAAATTTTGAAAAAAAGATTTTTATTTTTTTGACTTTTCTATTTTTTATTACGAATTAAAAACTAATTAAACTAAAATTAAATTCGGAAAAATAATAAATGAACAGTAAAAAATATGAAAAATTACCAGAAATTAGATTAAGCTAAAACCAATCTATGAAAAATATTGGAACCTAAAAAGCTCTGAAATAAGCCACGAAATAAGCAGTAAAACAGTTTAAGCTATAAGGGGTGACACTAGCATAAAAATAAAATAAGTAGGATAATGCACCAAGCATAACTTGGTGCATTGGTAAGGGTCTGTGTGTTTGAGCCTAGTGTCCCAGGTTCGAATCTCACTCACACCCATTTTTTTGTTTTTCATTTTTTTTTTTCTTATTGGAAACTGATTCAACAAGTGAAATAAGCAAATGTTAAAACTGGAAACTTTTTTAAAGCTTAAAAATAAGCTCAGACCAGCTTATTGAATCTGATCAGTATACTATTGTTGGAAATGAACTAAGCTAGAACAAAAAGAAACTAAATAAGCTAGGAAATAAGCTAATGGGAACTGAAATAAGCTGAGGGTACCTAGGGGTATTCTAATTAAGCTATGGGATCAGAATAAGCAATTAGAGAACAAGAAAATAAGCTCTTATCAAGCCAAATGGGTCTGCTGTGGTACTATGGTGCAGGATAACTCAGTCCAAGTGGGCAAGTTTGAGCTTAATTACAAGCTCAGAAACAATAAGCCATTCCACAATAAGCTGAACACAGGTAAAGTTCATACTCTGAACTTCTCAAAATCCAAAAGCTAGACCTAGGGGAGCTTTATCTCAGCTTATAAATAAGCTCTAAAAAGGGTTATGCAGTCTGCAAATGATCTGTGTGATCAAATATGTGCAGATGTGCACAAAAGTGTACAAACCAAAATGAAAATGACCAGGCTTTTAAACTACCACTATATGGACCTAATTGATCATGGAAATGCCAAAAGAAGAAATCTGAACAGCTTATTGCAAATAATGGCTTATATGATCAGTTAGATCCTTAAGTTTCTCACAGTTAACTTAAACTCACAAAACACCTCAAACAAGCTCAATTTCTCCTATTATCAGCTAAACTAGGCTTAACTAAGCTAGATCAAAAGTGATCAAGAAGCAAGTGAACAGTGACCATGAAAAATTTCCCAATATAAGCTTATTCCAAACACCCCTTGTGAGGGCTGTTTTGGTTCTTTACCCAAGAATTTATCATGATAAGCTATACTTCTGATTGAAAACTGATTTACTATCCTAATTAAGCACTCAGGATCATTTTCAACATAAATAAGGGCTAAAATAAGCTAGATTCTAATTAAGCTTTTTTTGGTTACTTTGAGCTTTTCTTTTCTTTTTCTTTTTTTTTTTTTTTTTTGAAAACTAGAACAGTTAAGTAAACATGATCATACTAACTTGAACTAACATCCATAAGCACCAGTGAGCAGATAATAAGCAGAAAAATACCAAATAAGCATATGAACAGTAAATTTGACTTATGTTGACCAAACTTAGAATTTCATTAAAATTGAAGTACAATACTGAAAAGGGAAAGATAAAATGACAATAAGCTTAAAAGAGTACAAGTACCTTAAAATTTTAGCTAAATAAAACCTAACTAAAACTGAAAAACTCTAGTCCTATTTATATTAAGAAATTAAACTAAGGTCTTCACTTGGTTGTGCTTCTTTTCTGAGATAAACAGCTGGGAAACTCTCTTTGTGCTTCTTTGGAGCAATTCCCACCTTTGGATTAAAGTAGCATTGATCTCAGCCTTCGGATTACTTTTGGCGCCCAAAAAGGTTGTGGATTGCCAGCGTGGCAATGGTCACACGTGAAGATAGTACTTGGGGGTGGTATCTCGTGAACTAGATGGAGCAGAGGAGTAGGGTGGGTGGTGGCGTGTGGCAGAGGTGGTGATGATGGTGTTGGGTTTACTTTTTGTTGGGCGGGAAATGGGAAAGGTTAAAGGTTGACCGGGTCAACTGTGTTTAGCTAAAACACACAAAGGCCGGGTTGGGTTTAGTGGGATATGGGTTATTTATTTGGGCTGGATTTGGGTTAATGGTTAGTGATGGGCTGTGGCTGGGTTTTAAGGTTATAAGGGTTGGGTTTAATTTTGGTTTAAGGGATTTAGGATTAGTTGTGAAATGGGTTAAACTTTGAGGGGCCATTCTTGTAAATACTGAAAATCCAGGGACCATGGCTGCCAACTTTGAAAATTAATTTCCAAGGGTCACTTGTGTTGTTTTAGTATTTTCGGGGTTGACTTTGACTTTTCTTGATCAAATGCACCATTGTTGTCGAGTCGATCAAAAAATGTCCGTTTTTGCTCTGTTTTCAATCCTTTGTACCTGAAACACATAAAAACACAAAACCAAAGATATCTGCAATATATTTGGGTGTTTTTGGTCATTTTTGTGTCTTTAATGGGTGTAAAATGATGAGTATTTACACACTCATCAATCCCCCACACTAAGCTATTGCTAGTCCCTAGCAATCCGATCATATGAAGTAATGAAAGGAACCAAGTATACCCCGTTTCGACTTTTTATTCAATGCGAGAAATTTAAACTAGAACAAAATAGATAACATGCTTGATTTTCAAAAATGGTATCATGGAACGGGATTCACACAAACTGGGTGTCTCCAGGGAATTGATATCGTCATCCTCTTTTTAATACTCCCAACTAAGCTTAAACTCATTGTGCAAATGTTTTTTTGTAAAATGCTAACACTACTTATACTAATAATCTATGTAAGC
The DNA here is from genome assembly GCA_021014915.2 of Artemisia tridentata subsp. tridentata. Lineage (NCBI taxonomy): Eukaryota > Viridiplantae > Streptophyta > Magnoliopsida > Asterales > Asteraceae > Artemisia > Artemisia tridentata. The sequence goes on from CP139508.1 coordinate 163,503,428, forward strand.
CGAGACTTAACTTTTCACTCCCATATTTATTTAAGTTAGGTGAATGTGCTTGATTTTCAAAATTTTGATCACAAAAATTGACGTTTTTATAAGACTTTGACTAATACTAGTTGAAAAGATAGATTTAAAATTCACAACAAGCAAGCTTCAAAATATATTGCATTTTGCAATATCATTCCATTTTATTTCCTTTTTATTTTCTCTTTTTTTTTTTTTTCATTTTTTCATTTTTTTTTTTTACTTGACTTTGTGCAATATAAACTAACGGTGTTTCACGGGAACCAAGACTGTTGATACAAAAGTTGGGCGTTCCTTGTTTCCGTACCAATTAGATCTTAATGCTTGAGACCTGCGTACTAAGAAAACAAAAAGACACCGTTAGGCTTATCGTGGGATTGTTTCCCACGATTATCCTCCGGCGTGAGAGTAAGTAATCGGTTTTAGGGTTTAGTTGAAGAGTTAGGGTTATCGATCATACCTTTAATGAGAGTCGAGAGACTCTTTATATACATACGAAACCCTAGTCGGTTTCGTGTTCCTCACTCCTCAGCGTAGCCCGCATGGGTCGGTTATTTGATACATATCCCATAAATAAGAGATATCCTATATCAAAACCGTAAATAACTTCAGGTTTGGGCCTTCGTGAGCCCAAGCCGTTATCGTGATAGCCCATTCGTGATGGGCTTGAGCCCATTCGTGATGGGCTTAAGTGTTGGTAGCGTCCATTGGTCGGGTTCGTGACCCGAATGCGGACTATACGTCATCATGTCCCCCCAGTCTAGTATGCGTAGTGTAACAACTGCGGATGCTAGACTAACAAATGTAGCAAAAATATTCCTTGATGCGTAGCGGGGAAGTTTCAATTATTTTCCGCCCAAATTAGCAAATTAACCTAGTCCAAGTACGTCCGTATCGCCTTCGAAAATCGTGAGGGTTGGGTGAAAAAGGTCTTTACCTTTTTGCGTCCCAGCCACACGATTGGGGCAAGTGGGGTACATGTGTCATCCATCCACCAATATGTGTAACCTTATATAAAGGTTAGCCGTCGCTTCACTGTGGCTACCACAGTAAAAAACATCATTTTCCACCATTGTTAAACCTTCAAAAAGCAATCAAAAATCAACGAAAGCTAAGGTAATAGCGTGTGCGCTTTAAATTCTAACCATGGTGCTTCAGTTATCCGATTTTAATTCCGATTTATCTGCGGACGAACTTCTTCAGTTCACATCAGATTATTACATCCCTCTCGCATTGCATCCGGAAGTTCCGGTGGCGAATGCGTCAATAGCGAACTTCCCGCAAGGGAAAGTGGGGGTTTATACGCGCTTCTTCGAATTTGCGAACCAGCGTGTGCCCATTTCCCTATTTTTGTGCGATATTTTAAACCATTATCGCTTACATATTTCACAACTGCACTGTATAGGTGCAGCGAAAATAACCAATTTTGAGGTAAATTGTCGCCTGTTGGCGATTGAACCCACAATCCATCTATTCCGCGCGTTTTACCACACGTCGTGGTCAAACGGGTGGGTATCTTTCTCCAAGCGCGCAGGGTCACTGCAGTGCTATACGGAGAAATTAGACGCGCTGAGGGTTTGGAGGGAAAAGTTCTTTTGGGTTGATAATGCATTTTTTCCATGGATTTTTGAGTTCTATACTCAAGAATCATTACCGAGAGATGAGCGCCCCATCCCTGGAACGTATAGCGCAGAGGATGCGGAGACCATTAATGCCAACCGCATACCGATCAAGGCGTATCCAGAGGAGTTTTTGGTGCACATGGGCATCAGCCATAATTATTTCGGTAGTCCGGAGGAGGTGCCTACTTTTTTGGACGAGAATAGCCGGGGTGGGTGCTTGTCTCTTCCTTCCTCTTCGCTTATTAGTTGTAAGCGCTCTTCCCTTTATAGCTTGTCTAACCCATTTTTTGTTTGTTTGTTGTTTGTTGCGCAGAGATGGATCTATTCAGTGTTGTTCGCTTGGAGAAGCCGAAGCAAGTTACTGTGGGTGTGCGCCCATTAAGAGATGGCGAGGAGCCGGTTCTACAGGCTACTGCGGGGCGCACGATGGAGATTGTGCAGGAAGAATCTGAGGATACGCCCCCCGTTGTTTTAGAGGCGACGCCTCTTCGCAGTTTTCCCACTCCTAAGGTACAAATGGATATAGAAGAGTTATCACAGACTGACTCGTCAGACAGCGTGGGAGTTTCTATGAGTGAGTCTGAGGGCGCTGGCCAGGGGGTGAAGCGCAAGGCAGTTGCTGGGGATGATGGCGCTAGTACATTGAAGAGAAGGCGCCATCTCATTTCTAGTGAGCCCTCATCATCAGAGGAGAATGCGTCGCAGAAGGATACAACTGAAATTCCTTCTCTCAAGTAAGTAATTAGGCTTGTATCTTTAAATCTGCATTTCTTTATTCCGTAATGATACTATAAAGTAGTTCTGTTATTTGCATGCAGTGTTGAGGTTGCTGCGCGTGCTGGGGAATCGCCCCCCAAGGCGGGTCCTTTGCCTGCTGATCATCTTGCGCAGGGGGGCCAAGAATCTGGGACAAAGGCTCCCGAGGATGTTCCTACAGAACAGTTGATTGAGGAGCTGTGCTTGGCTGCTGCACAGCTGAAGGCTAGGTATGCGGGTGAGAGTAGCCTTAGTGTGCAGAAAGATGAAGAGATCGCTTCTTTGAGAGCTCAGTTGGCGGCAGCACAGGCCGAGGTTAGGGCAACAGATGCTTATGCTCGAAAGGTCGCTGAAGAGAAGATGTCTTTGCTTGCTGAAGTAGGTCAGGAGCGTGCTGCGTTCACAAAATACCAGAACACTTGCCTTTGGGTGTTGAAATATATGGAGCTGAACAAGAACACGCACATCTCCCAGTTGGATGACTTTCGTAAGGCTGTGCAGGATTCGCTGGAGAAACAGGAAATGAAGCTGCGCAAGCTGAGCATCGAATATGACGAAGAGCTGTACCCTCACCTGGTGTCATCAGTTGCTGAGCGCAGGTGGCTTATAAGCCATGGTTTGCGCCTTGCTGCTATGGGTACTTTGGAGTCGCAGGAGGTGAAGGGGGTATTTGGGGAAGTTGTTGAGCGCGCGTTGGCACGTGGCCAGGCGCAGGCTATAGAAGAGCTTGCTGAGAGCAATTTGTTGACCGTGCCTGTTACTCAAGTACCGGGTTACAATGCCAACTCCTATGATGAGCTTGTCGCTGCCATGGAGAAGATGAAGCTACTTGATCTTCCTCACATTGCCCAGTTAGAGCGTGATCAAGATTATCCTATAAGTGTGATTATGGAGGGACTAACCTTGGGCAGGCATACAGCAGAGGGCGCGGAGGCACTTCCTGACTACTTCCTCAAGCCGGATGTGTCGCAGTTGCAGGTACCTATCTTTGCCCGCCCTCGTGACATCCTTAACCCTTTTGCCCTCGAAAAGGAAATCCCGCTGAAGGAATCCTTAGAGGCGCATGCTATGAGACTTGCAAAGAAACAAGGTGTGAAGGGGAAGGCCATCCTTTGTGGTGTTGGAGCTGCGCATATACCTAGATCTGATGGGGTACCTGTTAGCGTGCCAGCAGTGTCGCCTAAGGATAGTGATCTCCTCAGGAAGCTTGAAGAAGCTGGGGGTACTGCGTACCATGTTGGTAGCTCAGGCCTTAGACGCACCCGTAGTTTGTCTTGGTAATTTTTGTAATAGACTAACATTTTATTGTGCGTGTTGAGTCTATATTTTGTATGAACTCGTAGTCTACAATAAAATGTTGAAAAAAGTACGATTGTTCGTATATTATATCAAATATGATCGTGGTTATGATATTTGTACTTAGTTATTTTGTCTTTGCTTAAAAGACGCCTATGTTGTGTCTAACATAGCAACTTGTTGTGTACATATTTAAAGAAATTTATAAAAAATCCATAATCGTGTATGAAGTTTATAAAATTTACAAGTTTATTGATGTATATGCAGCGTACTGCAAATAGTATGTCAAGGAATTAAGTGTCTTAATTCCTAAGTTGTTAAACGCGCACAGTGTGCATTGTTGTGTATCCGTCGTGGGATACACATTGAACATACTCCAACGTCTTGAGAGTAAGGTGTTTAACAAGGATACGTGATCCGATGTTGATGGGTTTGCAACCCTCTTACTCAACGAGTTATTTAGTAGGTTTACTCATCCTTTTACCATCGTGGGTTTTAATAAGTGCATGCACGCCATGTAGGCAGAAATTAAAGTAACAACAATATTGAGACATAAATAACATGTAAACAATAAAGTGAAATGTATCGCGGAATTAGCTAGAAACCGCGACATTTGAATTAATACTTGCAAGTTTTTATAAAAAAGAAAGACATTTTTCTAAATGAAACAAAATGTAAATACACGGATATTTATTAAGCACTTACTAAAGTGCGGAGGCGTCCGTGTGTGAGGTCGTAACCTTTCCTAAAGATAACATCTTTTGAGATTGCAAACATTCCATGTGCGCTGTAGCTCGCGGCCATCCATGTCACGCAGCTTGTATGCGCCTTTACCTAGTGCTTCAATGACCTCATAGGGTCCTTCCCACTTTGGTCCAAGTTTACATGTATCTTCTGCGTGGCTTGCATCGTTAGCGCGATAGACAAAGTCGCCTGGTCTGAATGAGGTGCTTCGAACTTTAGCGTCGTAATATCCCTTCATTTTTGACTTGGCTTTTGCTTCGCGTATAGCTGCGTGATGAACTCAAATAAGTACATTTTATTACCGTCATTTATCCTATTTATTTGACTTGTTTTATTATATTATCTGTGAGAATTGATACTTAATCGTTTACTTTTGTAATTCTCAGTTAAAAACAAGCATTTGGTGAAACTTGGCGATTTTGGACTAATTATGGAGCAAAACAAGCAAAAAGATAAGAGTCTACAGAAATGTACAAGATCAAGACATTTTGCTCCAGATACGCCGCATCTTGCTTATTACATACGGCGCATCACTATCAAGATTTCACAAGATACGATCCAAGACAGCAAGGACATGCGCCGCATCTGAGAATGGAGTTACGCCGCATCTTCTGGCGGTGTACGAATATTCCTGAATATATTAATCTTGGACCCCACGCGAAGTTAAGTCAATGCGCCGCATCTACTTATTAGATGCGCCGCATCTTACCCTCAGACAGAAACTATAAATACCCCAAGACCAGACGAATTTCAAGGGCAAAATAATATATACGAAGTACGAAGACCACAGAAACCTAAGGCCGAATTCAGACGATTAGGCAGCACAAGACACACCCGAACGAAGATACAAGAGCTGTAAGAAGGTCCTGCATGTATTTAATTCATTAAGTAGTTTTGTTTTATTGTGTTAGTAAACTTTAATTCATCAGGATTGGTGGCTTGTGTAATGTGACGAGAAAGATTGCACTCCCTTAAAACTGCTTTCCCATCAATTAAAGTTTATATGTTGATGTCTTTGGTTACTTCTTATTAGTGCATTGATAACCTCTGTGTTTATTAGTGGCCTGCGCATTTGACTACGGAAGAGAATGTGGCTCCCACGGTTGTTACTAAATTGATCACTTAGGAATAACTTTTAGACATAAGTAATCATTAAGGGTTTACTCGCCGATAAGATTAGGGCCAACGAGAAAGGGTTAATTACATACACTTCATATAAAACTATCAATAAAACAAGTGACAATCTACTTAATCATCAGGACAGGTCTTCTTATTGTCTCGAGTATTTATCTGTGTACGTGCATGCCTATCGCTGATTCGTGCTCATTAGTTTAGTTTATTATTTAATTGCAACCAAAACGTGCCAGTCTCTCAGGCTGAACCCCCTTGCGTTAGATTAGGTTGTATAGTTAACTTAGAATATTAAAATACTGATTAGAATGACTAGATAATACGTTCCACTCTTAGTGATCGACACTCTACTTACCATTATATTCATACTGACCGGGTACACTGCTCGTTAAGTGTGTGTGTTATTGATAAGTCGGCTAAATATAAATTTAAAACTTGAGTAGGCATTAATACTGCTAAACCGCTGATGCGCGTGATGTGTCATTGCGGTTTAGCAGTTTTAATGCCTACTCAAGTTTTAAATTTATATTTAGCCGACTTATCAATAACACACACACTTAACGAGCAGTGTACCCGGTCAGTATGAAGATAATGGTAAGTAGAGTGTCGATCACTAAGAGTGGAACGTATTATCTCGTTATTCTAATCAGTATTTTAATATCCTAACGCAAGGGGGTTTCAGCCTGAGAGACTGGCACGGTTTGTTGCAATTAAATAATAAAATAAACCAATAGGCACGAATCAGCAATTAGCACACACGTACACAGATAGATACTTGAGACAATAAGAGGGCTGTCCTTATGATTAAGTAGATTGTCACTTGTTTTATTGATAGCTTTATATGAAGTGTATGTAGTTAACCCTTTCTCGTTGGTCCTATTCTTATCGGCGAGTAAACCCTTAATGATTACTTATGTCTAAAAGTTATTCCTAAGTGATCAATTTAGAAACAACCGTGGGAGCCACATTATGTCCCGCAGTCAAATGCCCGCAAGCCACTAATAAACACAGAGGTTATCAATGCACTAATAAGTAGTAACCAAAGACATCATCATATAAACTTTAATTGATGGGAAAGCAAGTATTAAAGGGAGTGCAATCTTTCGTTGTCACATTACACAAGCCACCAATCCTGATGAATTAAAGTTTGCTAACACAATAAAACAAAACTACTTAATGAATTAAACACATGCAGCACCTTCTTACAGCTCTTGTATCTTTGATTTGGGTGTGTCTTGTGCTGCCTCCTTGACTGAATTCGTCCTTTGTTCCTCCTGTTTGGTCTTCGGTTTTAGGGTTTTTCGGACCTTTTAATTCGTCTGGTCTACGGGGTATTTATAGTTTCTGTCTGAGGGAAGATGCGGCGCATCTACTAAGTAGATGCGGCGCATGTACTTAACTTCGCGTGGGGTCCAAGATTATAATATTCAGGAATATTCGTACACCGCCAGAAGATGCGGCGTAACTCCATGATTAGATGCGGCGCATGTCCTCTTGTATCTTGGATCGTATCTGGTGATATCTTGATAGAGATGCGGCGCATGTCGAGAGTGAGATGCGGCGCATCTGGAGCAGAATTGACTTGATCTTGTCCATGTCAGTAGATCTTCAACTTTATGCACGTTTTGCTCCATTATTAGTCCAAAATCGCTAAGTTTCACCAAATGCTTGTTTTTACCTGAGAATTACAAAAGTAAACGATTAAGTATCAATCCTCATACATAATATAGTAAAACAAGTCAAATTAATAGGATAAATGATAGTAATAAAATGTACTTATTTGAGTTCATCAAATATCCCCCCACTTGAACTTTACTTGTCCCCAAGTAAACCTTAGAATTTCTTTTATGAAAATGTATCCTAAAAGATGTTAGGATTTATTTTTATATTTAAGCATGTATTCGTTCATTTCATAATCACACAACTAAACACTTAACGATTCAGAAGTAAAATAAAATAAGTCGATAAAAGCAAATCTAATCGTTTAACTGTCCAGTCGCGACGAATATTCTATCATAAGCTTGGCAAGTATACACATCTCCACCACTAAAGCTAAGGAATAACAAGTCTAAAGCGGTAAAAAGGGTTTTTAGGCTTAAGGGTTAATTATTCTCTTTCACTATCGATCTCAAATTCCAAAAAAGGCGACAAAATCACAAATACATGATCGAATCCACGAACACGATACTTGCAATTGCTCAAATCCTTAACTCGAATAGGCTAAAGATAGGTCCAAACTTCACCAATAATAATATATCAAAAAGGGCGACAAAATCATAAATACATAGCCGAATCCACGACTACGATACTTAAGATTGCTCAAATCCCTAATCTCAATAAATCAAAGGTTTGGTTGGATAAAGAATAATAAAGGGCATGGATAACATTTGGGATATAAATTGGTGCAAAAATAAAAATAAACAAAACAAATAAATTAAAATCCTAAGTGTGGTTAATCACTATCCCAACCATCCCATGAATAGGACTCATATCATCGAATAACTCACGCTTTAACACTTGAAACACACGCTTTAGGTAGACACGAATTATACTCAACAAGATCTTAATCAAAGAATAAACCTTAATTGGCGTTCCCATAACTGCCAATTCCCATTCAATCCATAGATATAGTACAACAAATAGTGGTGATATCAACCACTTACATAACTTTACATAAGTTGGTTAAAACAAACTTCCAACTTTTCTTTCTTTCTTTTTCTTTTCTTATTTTTTTCGATTTTTTTTTTTTTTTTTTTTATTATTATTTTTTTTTACATAAACATAGATGTGTAAAATTTCACCACATCACTATAACTTTCTTTCCGGATAATTTTTCCATACTTTTCATGACTTCAGAAATAATGGTAATAGTGAAAGTAGTAAACACACGAAAAATAAACTCCAAAATATACAATATTTACTTTCACTCCAATTGCATTGTGCAATTTCCCGACCTAACCATAGATAATGAATTACGCACGCGAACACAGGTAATGTAAGGAAACACACTTTGCCTATAGCAATTAACCAACCACGGATTTTAATCTACAAGGTAGGCTAAGGTGTAAGGGTGTAACGAAACATTTTAAACATAGGTGTAAGAAACGAAAGGAATGGCTCTGAGGGTTTTTCTAGGGGTATCTTACTCTAAAAATGAGAGTAACAAAAGGGTTTATACGGGGGTTAACTAACCAGTGTAGTTAGTTAATAACACATAACATATAAAGGCTATTTGGGTGTAATCCTAGAATTTTACCAATTTAGACAAGTCATTCCAATTATATAAATAATACTTATTATGGTGGTCTCGAATAGTATACAAGCCAAGTTCTAAAGTTTATAAGTCACCGGCACACTCATAGATTTGTGAATTTTGAAAAATCACAATTTTTGAAAATAACGTCATGTGTGCAGCTATGCAACTTAGATCTTAAACAAAAACATGCTAAAAAAAAAATTAAATTTTGATAATTAAGCATAGATTAAAGCATATTTTTGAAAATTTAGGACAAGTAACGTTCTAATTCTCCATCCCCCCACTTAAGTTAAACAACGTCCTCGTTGTTTGTATTTAAAATTAAAAACAAGAGATAGAAAGAATTAGAACGGAGAACTCCCCTGAGATTTGCTCGGTATGATCTTCCATTGTAAACGTGCGAGCGTATATAATGCGGGAGTCCATCAACCTCTTCAATTGTCCAGGCCTGTAAAAATATAGAGACCACAGAAAAAGAATCTCGAGAGCATCTCGTTAATCATTGGTTAGGAAAATAAAAATACGAAAAAATTACAGGTCAGAGTGTCGATGCGCCGTATCCATGGAATATTGGATGCGCCGCATCAACAACCTGTAGGAAATATTAAACTGCAAATCATCAGGTCAGTCGATACGCCGTATCTTATAGAAAAAGATACGCCGTATTGAACCTGGAATAAATACGAATCAGAACAAAAGATGCGTCGCATCCTTAACCAGGGATGCGCCGCATTAAATAAACTGACAGAAAGTTTTAAAGTCAAAAATAAAAATGCAGAAAATAAAATAAGATATGACCAGTGCAGGCGATGCGTCGCATCTAAGGATTGAGATGCGCCGTATCTTCGGCAGGTCTGACAGACTCGACACAGAACATAAAATTAAAAGATAAATCCGGGTTGTCTCCCGGTCAGCACTTGTCTTTATTCCAGAGTCTTCAAGTTAGACTCACGTTCAGCTCTTTAATACCGATCACATTTGAAAGGTTGAATTTCCGCCTCTAGTTGTAATCCCTTTCAAATCATGTTTTACCAAAAGAACTTTGTTAAGCACCGTTGACAATTGGTGCAATCAATTACCAATCCATTAATCATGTTTTGTTGTTCCTTTAGCAAGATATCCGTTCATTGACATATCTTCCATAGCAAAACCTGTTATCATAGGTAAAATCGTCAGTAGCATCTGTTCGCTAGAAGATTAATGAATTTAGAAACGAATATAAAGAATAAAAATGGCTGATATCTGCGGACGATGCGCCGTATCCATAAAGTTGGATACGCCGTATCTTATTACGTTAAAATATAATCAGATTTTTATTCAGAAAGTAGATACGCCGCTTATAAATTAGGATGCGCCGTATCGAGTTAAATTATCAAAAATCAACTATATTTATTAAAATTAAATGCGTCGTATTAACAAAAGTTAATGCGCCGTATTTTCGTTACGTTTCAAAATACAAGATCTTTGATTCAGAAGATGCGCCGTATCGATAGAGATCGATGCGTCGTATCTATTTAATAATTCGAAAAACTGTTTTTAATTTAAATAGAAAATACGCCGTATCTGTTAAAACAGATGCGTCGTATGTTGGTTATGGTTTAAAATTTTTCTGATTAAAAACAGAATACGTCGTATCTTGGGGATAGATGCGCCGTACTCGAATTATTAAATGCGCTGCATATAAAATTAAAACGCCATACGCCGCATCTAGAATACAGATGCGCCGTATCGTTTGTATCAGCAGAATACAGCGACAGCAGTCATGCAGAAAAAACAAATAAAAACAAACACAAGAAAATAAAATAAACTAAAAAGAAAATAAAAGACAAGCATGGGTTGCCTCCCAAGAAGCGCTTGTTTTTGTTCGAGTCACGAGCCTGACTCCACCCTTATTTACTAGGTAATAGGGTGTATTTCCCCCCACTTGCGGTCAAGTGCGGGTGATAGTAGCAATAAGCACCATAACGGTGTAAATTTGCTACTAGAGATGGATAGAATATGTAAAGATAATACCTTGGCAATATGTGTACTTCGTTCATTACCTTACCCGGTTTGGTTAATAAATTGGATGACTTGACCACTTCTCCTGAAAGAGTAGTATGTTGAGGAAAAATGAGTCTCCTTTCTTCTTGGTTAGTTTCTTTGGTAGTAAGGCGTCCCTTGACTTCCGCAGAAGATGAGAAAGGGTCTTTAGCAAGTAAACGTTCCAGTTCCTCTATATACTTCATAGGGTCGGAATCATCATCTTCATCAATCATAGCAATGTTAAGGAGCTCATCACCAAATTCTTCCTCGAGCTCTACCAAAAACGGGTTGATCACAGGTGCTTCATGTGCTTCAATAGGTAGTGTAATAGATCTCACCTCATCAATTTTTTGTTCTGCAACCTGTTTAGGAAAACTAGCAAGATTATTAGTAACGGGATTAATAATATTAAATAAATTTGTACCATTTTGTGTTGTAAGTGATTCCAATTCATCTTGTGAATCTCCATCTTCAACTAGTGGTCTTGCAATATCAGTTTTATCCCGAATAGCCGCCTCAAATAAGTCATCCCACATTTCTTCAAAATCCTTTGTGGGGTCATAATCTGGCTCATCCGCTCCACACCTAAATACTTCCGTTTGTTGTGGTAATTGCGGTATGCCATCGTACGCAATAGCATCAAACTTTTCAATATCGGAATACTCATTATCTTCATCCGAGGGAATATTATCATGGTGTTTTTGATATGATGAGAATATATTTTCCATCTCGGGTGGAAAATTACAAGTAATAGCACTATACACCATTGTCCCACATTCATCTTCATTTTCATCATAAGCACTTTCGGATGAATAAGCTTCTTTGTAAACAATTGCCGGATTTTCATTTAAATCAAACACTTGTGACCCTTCTTTATCTTGGGCAACTTCCGGAGAAATAACATCATCAATAACTATTGCCGGAAACCTAATTGCACCAAAATCGTATGATTCTTCCTTATCATCATCATTTGATAAAGCCCAAGTGTGTCGAAATGGCAATTTGTTTCTTTCTTTCCCTGACTTTTCCTGCTTCAATAACAAGTATTCTTCCATCATGAGTTCCTTATCCTCGATGACTTGTGCACCATATCTTGCTCTTTCCCAATCGTAGATCCCATTATCGCTCAAGGCTCTTTCCTCATCAAGTCTCATATATTCTTCCATAGTAATGTCTGGATTGTCCATCTTCATTATTACCTGAAAGATAAACAACCAAGAACAGCAGTAGACGAAACAAAAATAAAAACTAAACTAATAAAAATTAAATAAACACAAAAAATAAAAAACGAAAAATATTTTTAGGTCACAGAAGATGGATACGCCGTATCCAACAGACAATGGATACGCCGTATACGACACAAGTTAATACGCCGTATCCAACAGACAATGGATACGCCGTATTAGCTTCCTGCAATCTCTCTTTTTTTTTTTTTTTTTTTTTTTTTTTAGAAAATTTTAAAATTAAAAATAACACAAACTAAAAAAAAAAAAAAAAAAAAAAAAAAAAAAAAAAAAAAAAATTTGCCCACAGAGCGTCAATACGTCGTATTCACAGACAAGAATACGCCGTATTGAAACAGATAGATGCGCCGTATTCACAGACAAGAATACGCCGTATCTCCCTTCTGAGACAGACACACAGACAACAAACAAACGATAAAACAAATAAACCAAACACACAAAAATAAACTAAAAACAGAAAAATACCAATAAAACTAGCAAATAGATAAATTCACTCCCCGGCAGCGGCGCCAAAAACTTGATGCGCGTGATGTGTCGTTGCGGTTTAGCAGTTTTAATGCCTACTCAAGTTTTAAATTTATATTTAGCCGACTTATCAATAACACACACACTTAACGAGCAGTGTACCCGGTCAGTATGAAGATAATGGTAAGTAGAGTGTCGATCACTAAGAGTGGAACGTATTATCTCGTTATTCTAATCAGTATTTTAATATCCTAACGCAAGGGGGTTTCAGCCTGAGAGACTGGCACGGTTTGTTGCAATTAAATAATAAAATAAACCAATAGGCACGAATCAGCAATTAGCACACACGTACACAGATAGATACTTGAGACAATAAGAGGGCTGTCCTTATGATTAAGTAGATTGTCACTTGTTTTATTGATAGCTTTATATGAAGTGTATGTAGTTAACCCTTTCTCGTTGGTCCTATTCTTATCGGCGAGTAAACCCTTAATGATTACTTATGTCTAAAAGTTATTCCTAAGTGATCAATTTAGAAACAACCGTGGGAGCCACATTATGTCCCGCAGTCAAATGCCCGAAAGCCACTAATAAACACAGAGGTTATCAATGCACTAATAAGTAGTAACCAAAGACATCATCATATAAACTTTAATTGATGGGAAAGCAAGTATTAAAGGGAGTGCAATCTTTCGTTATCACATTACACAAGCCACCAATCCTGATGAATTAAAGTTTGCTAACACAATAAAACAAAACTACTTAATGAATTAAACACATGCAGCACCTTTTTACAGCTCTTGTATCTTTGATTTGGGTGTGTCTTGTGCTGCCTCCTTGACTGAATTCGTCCTTTGTTCCTCCTGTTTGGTCTTCGGTTTTAGGGTTTTTCGGACCTTTTAATTCGTCTGGTCTACGGGGTATTTATAGTTTCTGTCTGAGGGAAGATGCGGCGCATCTACTAAGTAGATGCGGCGCATGTACTTAACTTCGCGTGGGGTCCAAGATTATAATATTCAGGAATATTCGTACACCGCCAGAAGATGCGGCGTAACTCCATGATTAGATGCGGCGCATGTCCTCTTGTATCTTGGATCGTATCTGGTGATATCTTGATAGAGATGCGGCGCATGTCGAGAGTGAGATGCGGCGCATCTGGAGCAGAATTGACTTGATCTTGTCCATGTCAGTAGATCTTCAACTTTATGCACGTTTTGCTCCATTATTAGTCCAAAATCGCTAAGTTTCACCAAATGCTTGTTTTTACCTGAGAATTACAAAAGTAAACGATTAAGTATCAATCCTCATACATAATATAGTAAAACAAGTCAAATTAATAGGATAAATGATAGTAATAAAATGTACTTATTTGAGTTCATCAACCGCAACGACACATCACGCGCATCACTGCGCGTTCACGCCTTTCTTCCAATAGGTCCAAGTCGATACGTCGTTCGTCGTCATTGGTTGCGACATTAACTTCCGCGGTTCGAATAGTTGGCATCCCAATTTCAGCTGGTATGACAGCTTCTGTCCCATAGACAAGAGAAAAAGGAGTGTCTCCATTGCTAACTTTGATTGTCATGCGGTGCGCCCATAAGACATGCGATAATTCATCCACCCATCTTCCCTTGTGTTTGTCTACGCGTGCTTTAATTCCTTCGCCTAGACTACGATTTGCACGCTCAACCAAACCATTGGTTTGTGGGTGTTTGACTGACGTGAAGTGTTGTGTAATATTTAGCTCTGCGCACCAGTCTTTAAACGGGTTATCACGGAATTGTTTTCCGTTGTCCGAAACAATCTCCCCAGGTAATCCAAAGCGGCATACAATATTTTCCCAAACGAAGCGTTTTACTTGATTACCTGTGATTGTCGCTACTGCCTTCGCTTCGATCCACTTAGTGAAGTAGTCTATTGCAACAATAAGGAATTTCAGTCCTCCTGCTGCGACAGGGAAGGGACCCGCAATGTCAATACCCCACTTATAGAATGGCCATGGAGAAGTGATAGGTGTTAGCTCTTGTTGTGGTCTGCGCGGGATGGGTCTATGAACTTGGCAGTCGTTGCATTTCTTTATCACATCGCGCGCATCACGATGCATAGTGGGCCATAGTATCCTGAGCGCAATGCTCGTGCTACGACGGACCGTGGTCCTGAATGCATACTGCATGAACCAGCGTGGATCTCTCGGAGTACGTAATCTGCCTAAAGAGGTCCAACGCACCGAAGCCATGGTTGTAGGAATGAGCGCCGATATAGGATACCATCTCTAAGTTCGAACCTCTGCGCTGTGCGCCGTATCCGTCGAGCGTCCTTCTGCTCATCGGGCAATTTGCCCTTGCTTATAAATTCGATAATAGGGGTCATCCACGTAGGATTCTCTTCCTCTATTACCGTGGATATCTCCATCTCCGAGATGGATTTATTTTTTAGGATCTCAACCAATACTTGTTTTGACAGGTGCGCGAAGCTTGTAGATGCGATTTTGCTTAGTGCGTCCGCCTTTTTGTTCTCCCCTCTAGGAATTTGTTTAATGGTAAACCTGTCAAATCCTTGGATTAGTGACTTGGTCTTGTCGAGGTATTGGACCATGTTATCCTCTTTAGCCACATATTCGCCCAACACATGGTTGGCTACTAATCGGGAGTCCACATTTGCTTCTAGGTTACGTACACCCATTCGATTTGCAATGCATAATCCGGCGATTAGGGCTTCATATTCTGCCTCGTTGTTTGATGCGCGTGATGTGTCGTTGCGGTTTAGCAGTTTTAATGCCTACTCAAGTTTTAAATTTATATTTAGCCGACTTATCAATAACACACACACTTAACGAGCAGTGTACCCGGTCAGTATGAAGATAATGGTAAGTAGAGTGTCGATCACTAAGAGTGGAACGTATAATCTCGTTAATCTAATCAGTATTTTAATATCCTAACGCAAGGGGGTTTCAGCCTGAGAGACTGGCACAGTTTTGTTTGCAATTAAATAATAAAATAAACAAATAGGCACGAATCAGCAAGTAGCACACACGTACACAGATAGATACTAGAGACAATAAGAGGGCTGTCCTTATGATTAAGTAGATTGTCACTTGTTTTATTGATAGCTTTATATGAAGTGTATGTAATTAACCCTTTCTCGTTGGTCCTATTCTTATCGGCGAGTAAACCCTTAATGACGACTTATGTCTAAAAGTTATTCCTAAGTGATCAATTTAGAAACAACCGTGGGAGCCACACCTTGTCCCGCAGTCGGGTGCCCGCAAGCCACTAATAAACACAGGGGTGGTCAATGCACTAATAAGTAGTAACCAAAGACATCAACATATAAACTTTAATTGATGGGAAAGCAAGTATTAAAGGGAGTGCAATCTTTCCGTTGCCACATTACACAAGCCACCAATCCTGATGAATTAAAGTTTGCTAAAACAATAAAACAAAACTACTTAATGAATTAAATACATGCAGCACCTTCTTACAGCTCTTGTATCTTCGATTTGGGTGTGTCTTGTGCTGCCTTCTTGACTGAATTCGTCCTTCTCTTCTGTTCGGTCTTTAGGTTTTCGAACTTCCGAATCTCTTCCGAATCTCTAATCTCTTTAATGCGTCTGGTCTACGGGGTATTTATAGTTTGTGTCAGAGGAAAGATGCGGCGCATCTACTTAAGTAGATGCGGCGCATGTACTTAACTTCGCGTGGGGTCCAAGATTATAATATTCAGGAATATTCGTACACCGCCAGAAGATGCGGCGTAACTCTTTATTAGATGCGGCGCATGTCCTCTTGTATCTTGGATCGTATCTGGTGATATCTTGATAGAGATGCGGCGCATGTTGATAGTGAGATGCGGCGCATCTGGAGCAGATTAGTCTTGATCTTCTTCATTTCAGTAGACTCTTCACTTTATGCACGTTTTGCTCCATTATTAGTCCAAAATCGCCAAGTTTCACCAAATGCTTGTTTTTACCTGAGAATTACAAAAGTAAACGATTAAGTATCAATCCTCATACATAATATGGTAAAACAAGTCAAATTAATAGGATAAATGATAGTAATAAAATGTACTTATTTGAGTTCATCAAATATCCCCCCACTTGAACTTTACTTGTCCCCAAGTAAACCTTAGATTAAATTTCATGAAAATGTATCCTAAAAGATGTTAGGATTTATTTTTATATTTAAGCATGTATTCGTTTATTTCGTAATCACACAACTAAACACTTAACGAATTAGAAGTAAAATAAAATAAGTCGATAAAAGCAAATCTAATCGTTTAACTGTCCAGTCGCGACGAATATTCTATCATAAGCTTGGCAAGTATACACATCTCCACCACTAAAGCTAAGGAATAACAAGTCTAAAGCGGTAAAAAGGGTTTTTAGGCTTAAGGGTTAATTATTCTCTTTTCACTATCGATCTCAAATTCCAGAAAAGGCGACAAAATCACAAATACATGATCGAATCCACGAACACGATACTTGCAATTGCTCAAATCCTTAACTCGAATAGGCTAAAGATAGGTCCAAACTTCACCAATAATAATATATCAAAAAGGGCGACAAAATCATAAATACATAGCCGAATCCACGACTACGATACTTAAGATTGCTCAAATCCCTAATCTCAATAAATCAAAGGTTTGGTTGGATAAAGAACAATACAGGGTATGGATAACATTTGGGATATAAATTGGTGTAAAAAAAAAATAAATAAAAATAAACAAAACAAATAAATTAAAATCCTAAGTGTGGTTAATTACTATCCCAACCATCCCATGAATAAGACTCATATCATTGAATAACTCACGCTTTAACACTTGAAACACACGCTTTAGGTAGACACGAATTATACTCAACAAAATCTTAATCAAAGAATAATCCTTAATTGGCGTTCCCATAACTGCCAATTCCCATTCAATCCATAGATATAATACAACAAATAGTGGCCATATGAACCACTTACATAACTTTACATCGTTGGCTTAAAATAAACATCCAACTCTTTTTTCTTTCTTTTTCTTTTCTCATTTTTTTTTTTTTTTTTTTTTTTTTTTTTTTTTTTTTTTTTGAACATAAACATAGATGTGTAAAATTTCACCACATCACTACAACTTTCTTTCCGGATAATTTTTTCATACTTTTCATAACTTCAGAAATAATGGTAATAGTGAAAGTAGTAAACACACGAAAAATAAACTCAAAAATATACAATATTTACTTTCACTCCAATTTGCATTGTGCAATTTCCCGACCTAACCATAGATAATGAATTACGCACGCGAACACAGGTAATGTAAGGAAACACACTCTGCCTATAGCAATTAACCAACCACGGATTCTAATCTACAGGGTAGGCTAAGGTTTAAGGTGTAACGAAACATTTTAAACATAGGTGTAAGAAACGAAAGGAATGGCTCTGAGGGTTTTTCTAGGGGTATCTTACTCTAAAAGTGAGAGTAACAAAAGGGTTTATACGGGGGTTAACTAACCAGTGTAGTTAGTTAATAACACATAACATATAAAGGCTATTTGGTGTAATCCTAGAATTTTACCAATTTAGACAAGTCATTCCAATTAAATAAATAATACTCATTATGGTGGTCTCGAATAGTATACAAGCCAAGTTCTAAAGTTTACAAGTCACCGGCACACTCATAGATTTGTGAATTTTGTAAAAATCACAATTTTTGAAAATAACGTCATGTGTGCAGTTATGCAACTTAGATCTTAAACAAAAACATGCTAAAAATTTTTTTAAGTTTGATATATTAAGCACATTTTAAGCATAATTTTTGAAAAAGTTTAGGACAAGTAAGTGTTAAGTGTTCTAATTCTCCTATCCCCCCACTTAAGTTAAACAACGTCCTCGTTGTTTGTATAAAAGGTTAAAAACTGGAAAATAAAAAGAATTAGAACAGAAAAACTCCCCTGAGATTTGCTCGGTATGATCCTCCATTAGTGTAAGAGCAAAAATCAACTTCTTGTGGATTAGAACGTTAAAGCTTCATACTTGATGTATCCACAGGAAATCCAGGAAACTATAATACCACCAACACTTTAAAAACACACCTAAGATAAGAAAGGTTCAACTTGCATAATACATTAGTAGTTAGGAAAAAATAAAACTTAAAAATTAAAACTGAAAATCATCAGGTCAGTCGATGCGCCGTATCTTATTGAAGAAGATACGCCGTATCGAGCCTGGAATTAATACGGATCAGAATAAAGATGCGCCGCATCCTTAACCAGGGATGCGCCGCATTAAAATAAACTGATAAATAGTTTTAAAGTCGAAAAATAAAAAATGCAGAAAAATAAAATAAGATATGACCATTGCAGAGGATGCGTCGCATCTCAGGACTGAGATGCGCCGTATCTTCGTGCGGCCTGGACTGACTCGACTCAGAAAACAGAATAATAAAAGATAAATCCGGGTTGTCTCCCGGTAAGCACTTGTCTTTATTCCAGAGTCTTCAAGTTAGACTCACGTTCAGCTCTTTACTCGGTCCTTGTCACGGTCCATCCTTCTTCCTTCATCCGAAAGATTTTCCCGTATATCTCTGCGACGTTTTCCTCCGTTCGACTTAATCTAATATAACTTTTGGTCATCACAGCAGTATATTCTTCATCAGGACCCAAAGAATATTTGATGATTTTAAATTTTTCAGAAATAATCATGGGTGGCTCATTGTATGGAATCCCAAGTAGTTGACACTTTCTTTTGGTGAACTCTTCATCGTCCTTGTCAACAAACTTAAAATAAGGATCCTTAATCAAATAGTCATCTAGTTCCTCAATCAACGACTTATCATTATTATCATCTTGAATCGCCTCCCATTCTCTTTCCAAATCATATTGTAACCGTCGACTAAGCTTTGTGAAATCATCAAACTGTTTATGCACCCATTCCCAGAAAGTAGTATCCGATGTCCCCTTAAGTCCTTTCAAGCGTTCAATCCTGCCCTTTTCTTGTAAAGCCTCCGATTTTCGTGGGCAGTCTTCAACGTTATCGTACCACTCATAATCTTCAAAGGTTACATCCTTTCCAACTCTTTTCATCCCAATTATACTTCCCCCATTACAGGTTCCGTCACTTTTATAATCACAGGTTGGCCAAACACTACTCCCGTCCTTGAAAACGAAGGGTGTACAGGTATGATTAATGTGCTCAAATTCCCATGGTTTATCCGATACCCATGGTACTTGGTCATTCCATTCATAGTACCAGGTGTTTTTGAAATCATAATAAGTCTTAAATCCTGGTAGATCCCCAGTAAGCACATCATCATCGACTCGAAGAAGGTAGTTAAATTCCTTGAACTGCTTGCACAAGGGTGTCTCATACTCTAACAAATCAATGTCAATTCTGAAAAGTTCTTCAATGCCTTCATTGATTGTTGAATCATGAAGTGACGACCCATAATTGCTTTCTACTTCTTCGTCTTCTCCTCTCATCCAATATACCCATAATGCATCCTTAGTAGCTCGATCCATGCTCTTATGGTTATTAAACTTACTAGCTAACCATTCTAAAAAATCAACATCGTTAGGGTCATGGTTAACGTCAAAGCAAACCTTTCCAATCATATTCTTTTTTATCTCCATGAACTCGTTAAATTGCTTCTTAAAACTCCGAGTCAACCATGAAGTCATAATCTCCTTGACTTCGTTTGCAGGGGCAAATTCCGGACTACCATATTTTAGTTCTAACCAATCATTGAGGGAGAGGTCTATCAATCTTACTATTCTGCCATGAAATAGTAATTCCGCCAAAGCATAATTCATGTCATTATCCTGATAGTTCTCATTTAATCCCCAGTACCACTCGAAATAAGGCATGTAAGAGTTTTGGGTATTGTCTCCACCACAGTTGTTGTTGCTTGAGTCCATGTATGCAAGAGAGAATTTCCCATCATCCTCTTCGATAGTAGTCCAGTTCAATCCTTCTGCTTCAATCTTAGGCCATAAGAGCGATAATTCTTCTCCAGTGTACCTCACAAATACATCATAAGAGAATACCTCTTTGTCAATGTTGCATAAACGCATAAATTCCTTAAAAGCAGCTTCAAGAGGAGTCTCCCAAGAGAATAAGTCTGCATCGATCATGAGTACATTGAATGAATCTGAAAACAAGCATTCCTTAGCAAGATATCCGTTAACTGACATGTCTTCCATAGCAAAATCTGTCATCCAAGGTAAAATCATCAGTAGGATTTGTTCGCTAGAAGAGAAATTAATGAATATTGAAACGGATATAAGAATAAAAATAGCTGATATCTGCAGACGATGCGCCGTATCCAAAGAGTTGGATACGCCGTATCTTAATACGTTAAAATTTAATCAGATTTTTATTCAGAAAATAGATACGCCGCTTAGAATTTATGAATGCGCCGTATCGAATTAATCAATCAAAAATCAATTTATCTAATTAAAATTAAATGCGTCGTATTAACGAAAGTTAATGCGCCGTATTTTCGTTACGTTTAAAAATAAAAGATTTTTGATTCAGTAAGATGCGCCGTATCGACGGAAATCGATACGCCGTATTTGTTTAATAATTCGCAAACTGTTTTTAATTAAAATAATAGATACGCCGTATCTGCGAAAGCAGATGCGTCGTATGGCGTTAACGTTTAGAAAAAAAAATTTTTATCAAAACAGATACGCCGTATCTACAAAAGCAGATGCGTCGTATTACTTTATCGCTTAGAAAAATTTTCTTATTAAAAACAGATACGCCGTATCTTGGGGAAAAGATGCGTCGTATCGAATTAATTAAACGCGTTGTATTAAAAAAAAATTAAACGCAATACGCCGTATCTGAGATATCAGATGCGCCGTATCGTTTGATTTAGCACAGTACAACGATAGCAGAACAGAAAAATACGAAAAATAAAAACAAAAAATAAAACACACGAAACAAAAATAAAACACACAAAAATAAAAACAAAAACAAACAAATAACACACAATACAACAAATATGCAAAATAGTACAATGATGCAATTAATCTAATAAAAAGAAAAACAAATCAAGATACACCACGAGTATTTTAATTAGGTTTTTCTATTAAAATACTAAATCAAATTAACAGATAATAACAATTCACTCCCCGGCAACGGCGCCAAAAACTTGATGCGCGTGATGTGTCGTTGCGGTTTAGCAGTTTTAATGCCTACTCAAGTTTTAAATTTATATTTAGCCGACTTATCAATAACACACACACTTAACGAGCAGTGTACCCGGTCAGTATGAAGATAATGGTAAGTAGAGTGTCGATCACTAAGAGTGGAACGTATAATCTCATTAATCTAATCAGTATTTTAATATCCTAACGCAAGGGGGTTTCAGCCTGAGAGACTGGCACAGTTTTGTTTGCAATTAAATAATAAAATAAACAAATAGGCACGAATCAGCAAGTAGCACACACGTACACAGATAGATACTAGAGACAATAAGAGGGCTGTCCTTATGATTAAGTAGATTGTCACTTGTTTTATTGATAGCTTTATATGAAGTGTATGTAATTAACCCTTTCTCGTTGGTCCTATTCTTATCGGCGAGTAAACCCTTAATGACGACTTATGTCTAAAAGTTATTCCTAAGTGATCAATTTAGAAACAACCGTGGGAGCCACACCTTGTCCCGCAGTCGGGTGCCCGCAAGCCACTAATAAACACAGAGGTGGTCAATGCACTAATAAGTAGTAACCAAAGACATCAACATATAAACTTTAATTGATGGGAAAGCAAGTATTAAAGGGAGTGCAATCTTTCCGTTGCCACATTACACAAGCCACCAATCCTGATGAATTAAAGTTTGCTAAAACAATAAAACAAAACTACTTAATGAATTAAATACATGCAGCACCTTCTTACAGCTCTTGTATCTTCGATTTGGGTGTGTCTTGTGCTGCCTTCTTGACTGAATTCGTCCTTCTCTTCTGTTCGGTCTTTAGGTTTTCGAACTTCCGAATCTCTTCCGAATCTCTAATCTCTTTAATGCGTCTGGTCTACGGGGTATTTATAGTTTGTGTCTGAGGAAAGATGCGGCGCATCTACTTAAGTAGATGCGGCGCATGTACTTAACTTCGCGTGGGGTCCAAGATTATAATATTCAGGAATATTCGTACACCGCCAGAAGATGCGGCGTAACTCTTTATTAGATGCGGCGCATGTCCTCTTGTATCTTGGATCGTATCTGGTGATATCTTGATAGAGATGCGGCGCATGTTGATAGTGAGATGCGGCGCATCTGGAGCAGATTAGTCTTGATCTTCTTCATTTCAGTAGACTCTTCACTTTATGCACGTTTTGCTCCATTATTAGTCCAAAATCGCCAAGTTTCACCAAATGCTTGTTTTTACCTGAGAATTACAAAAGTAAACGATTAAGTATCAATCCTCATACATAATATGGTAAAACAAGTCAAATTAATAGGATAAATGATAGTAATAAAATGTACTTATTTGAGTTCATCATTGTTCGTGGCTGTGAATTCAAAACGCAGTGCGTAAGTGAATTCCATTCCTTCTAGATTAGTGAGGATAAGGCCAGCGCCCGACCCATCCACGCATGAAGATCCATCCGTGAACAAGACCCATGGTTCTTGTAGTTCTACCTTGCTCGGTGGAGGTGCGTCATCGGTATCTGGTTTTTCGATGATGAAGTCTGCTAGTATTTACCCTTTAACCGCAGTGCGTGGTCTGTAAGAGATGTTATACTCGCCTAGTAGCACACTCCATTTTTGTAATCGCCCCGATGCGTCAGGTTTAGAGATAACTTGTTTGATAGGTTGGTCTGTGATCACCGCTATTGGGTGCGCTTGAAAGTATCTACGCAGTCTTTTGGCGGCGAATACTAACGCCAAGACCAACTTCTTCATTGGGCTGTAGTTAATCTCTGTCTTCTTGAGTGCTTTGCTTACAAAATATACTGGTGTTTGTATGGAGTTCCTATCCGTCAGTAGCACTGCGCTGACCGCTCCATGAGTCGCAGATAAGTAGACAATTAACTCCTCCCCTGGTTTGGGTGCGACTAGTTTAGGAAGCGCTGCTATATGTTGCTTAAGCTGTGTGAAAGCTTCTTCCGCTTCCGTAGTCCAACGAAAGTCTCCCTTTTTTGTACACTTCTTGAGTGTTTTAAATAGAGGAAGTGACTTATCCGCTGATTTGGACAGGAATCTGTTCAAACCGGCCAGCTTTCCATTCAGAGACTGAACTTCTTTCAACGTGCGCGGTGAAGGAAGTTGGATGACAGCCTCTGTTTTTTCTGGGCATGGCTTAATGCCATCTGGTTCTATCAAATATCCTAGGAACATGCCTTCTGTAGCGCCAAAAGTGCATTTCTTAGGATTCAACTTCATGTTGATCTTTCGTAATGTTCTAAATGTTTCTTCAATGTCGCGCACCACTTCGTCTTCAGTATGGCTTTTTATGACAAGGTCGTCCACATAGACCTCTAGGTTGCGGCCCACTTGCTTTTCAAATGCATTATCTACCAGTCGCTGGTAGGTGGCGCCCGCATTCTTCAGGCCAAAAGGCATCTTTGTATAACAAAACACGCCTTGGCTTGTGTGGAAGGCTGTTTTTTCCTCGTCTTCCTTAGCCATTTGGATTTGGTGGTACCCTTTGTATGCATCTAAGAAACATTTAAAGGGATATCCGCACAAAGATTCCACCTTCCAGTCTATCTCTGGTAGTGGGTAGCAGTCCTGTGGACATGCTTTGTTAAGGTCAGTGAAATCTACACACATCCGCCAACTACCATCGCTCTTCTTGACCATTACTGGATTGGAAAGCCAATCATGGTAATAGACTTCTCGCATGATGCCAGCGTCCACAAGTTTGTGTACTTCTTCCAGAATGGCTTTTGCGCGTTCTGGAGCCTGGCCGCGCTTTTTCTGCCTTACTGGGGAATATCCTTGTCGGATTTTTAGCTTGTGTTCTGCAATCGAGCGTGGCACACCAGTCATGTGCTTTGGTTCCCATGCGAAGATATCCAGATTCCTTTGTAAGAGCGCGCACACGGCCGCTCTTCCTTTGTCAGACAACGATCCCCCAATCGATACTTCTTGCTCCGGGTATTCAGGGTGAATTGCGACCTTTAGGTTTGATACTTTAGCTGCGCTCTGTTCTGGGGTATGCGTTGTTTCGCATGTAATCGTGTTACATTCTTTAGGTGGCGCGGCGCTATTGTAGATGGTGACAATGCCGCCTTCTACTGGGAATTTGAGCATCCCATGCGCTGTGGACGGTACTGCGCGTATTGCCGAAATTCCTGGTCTTCCAATAATGCCGTTGTATGGTGAAGGAGATCTGATCACCATAAAATTCATCCAGGCTGTCGTGGAGTGTTCCTTATTACCAACAGCGACTAGTAGTCGCAGTTGCCCCATGGGCCATATCTTTTCTCCTGTAAAGCCAGTAAGCGCAGTCGTGGCTGGGCTTAACTGTCTTTGTATCTCAGGGCGCAATCTCTTGAAACAATGCTCATACATTATATCCGCTGATGCCCCTCCATCAACATACATGCGGTGGATATCGTGACCCCCCGCACTTATCTCAATGGTGAGTGGTTCTGCCACTGCGTTGTCCGCAGCCAAGGTGGGGAAAGAGATTTCGCTTCCATGGGAAAATTTCTGGCTGACCTTTTGCCTAGTCTTTCGCTACCATGATTGTATTATGTAGATTGTGTCAGCCTTGTCCTTGGGTGCTTCTTTCTTGCCCCCAGTTTTCTGTTTATCTTTCCCATCCTTAATATTCTTAACTAGATGGTCCAATCTGCCTTCTTTTACGAGCTTCTCTATTAGTTGGCGCAATTGAACACACTCATTAGTCGTGTGGCCCTTCTGTCCATGATACTCGCAGTATCCGTTCCCTACGCGCCGATCTTCTGGGGTGCGCATAGGTGGGGGTCTCGAAAAGTTCGCGCCTTCCGTCGCAAATATCTCCTTTGGAGTCTTCGTTAGTGGGGTGTACTTGTCGTTTCCCCGTCCGCCCCCTTGACTGCGATAGCTTTTGTTACGATTGCTACTCTAGTCATTGGATTGTCTCCTTGGCTCTTCTTGTGACCTATGGTTTGAGTAGCCTTTCTTGCTATCCGCAGCGGCGGCTTCTCCTTGGATGAAGGACCTCGTGCGCTTCATCAGTTCATCAAAGGTTTGGGGAACCTTATCATTTAATTTTTTGATAAGCTCTGGGTTATTGATCCCGTTCATAAACCCTGAGATCTTTAGTATTTCAGGACATGCCTTGACATGTATGCATTCATCTTTAAAGCGCTCCATAAAAGCGCTTGTGGATTCCCCTTGGCGCTGTTTTACCCTAGCGAGCTCGACAGGGTTCTTGGCGCACTTCTTCCTTTGAGTAAAGTTCAAACGAAACGCCTTTCGCAACTCTTCAAACCCATTGATGCTTCTATGTGGAAGCTTACTGAACCAGTTTCGCGCATTCCCCACTAAAGTATAGTTAAACATGTGGCACCACACAGGTTGTGGCCAATTTTCGATGGTTGCTGCTGATTCGAAAATTTTTAGGTGGTCATCAGGATCACCTGTCCCATCATAAGTCTTAACATTAGCGGGCATGCGCCTTTTTTTGTCTTCTGAAAATTCACTGATGCGCCGAGTGAATGCGTCAACCTTTTGGCGGCGCCACGGACGAGACATATCTTCGTCTTCCCAGTCGCGGGATCTTCCCCTGGACTTCCAGTGTCCTGTTTCTTTGTCCTCGTTGTCCGAGGAGTCACTTGAGGATGAGCTTACCCTTTTGCGGCGCTTGTGCCGACTATCCTCGGAATCCGAGCTTGAAGGGCTCTCACTTGGGGAGCATTGATTGGTTAAAATCAACACATATTTTCTCCAAGGATTACAAAAGAAATATGTAACCCGAAGTCGTTATCCCCAACGAAGGCGGAATGGAATTTCGTGATCTCGATCGTGATTGCGTGTGTTGAATGGTGAATAAAAAAGGGATTTTTGGGTTTTAAACTAAGATATGCGAACATAAAATAAAAACGATTTAAAAGGTAATAAAAACAATTTAGGAAAAACAAACGTAATTAAAAACGTAAAAGAAAAACTTAAAAACGCGAAAACGGGACTGAGAACGAAACTAAAAACGGAGAGATTTTGGATTTTTGATTTTCGAAATTGCTAAAGTACTTAATTATAAGCACTTTTTATAAAAGACGATATTTTTGAAAACTTAAAATAAGTACCGAAAAAAGTAGAATAAAGTGAAAAACAGGCTAAAAACTGAAATATTAGAAAACTAATCCTACAAGTGAAAAATTATTTTTCTTAAATCCTAAATAATAAAAGAAAATTTTAGAAAAAAGATTTATATTTTTCTGACTTTTATATTTTTTATTATGAATTAAATACTATTAAAACTTATTAAAAGGATTAAAAATAGTAAATGACTTGGGAAAAATCTAAAAAATTCAAGGTAAATACTATATGATAGCAGAATACTAGGAAAAATATAAAAAGTTAGATAAGCCCACTAATAAGCTGAATGGGCTAATAAGCAGTTTGAAAATAAGCACAAAAATAAGCAAATAAGCACTAGAATGCACCAAAAGCTCAGGTACAGTGTAATAGGCCTAAACAAACCTAATTCAACTGAAAAACCTCATATATGCCTTGGCCGTCAGCCGATTCGAGTAATATTACAGTTTACTAAAAGAAAGCTAAAAGCCCTATTTCTAGCTTATTTTTAAGCACTTTAACAAGCAGTTTTTTGGAAAGTGAAGGGGGCAAAATCAAGCTTATACTATGAGCTACTTGTGTACCAAAATTCGGACCTAAAGGACTTATTATGAGCATAGAAAATAAGCTACAAAGTAGGTGCTACAGTTAGCTACTTGGGCAAATTCTAACTGATGCAGGTCTAGGGGTCTGCTATTGCAGATTTTGAAAAGTTGACTTAATCCAAATTTGATTGACAACTAAAGACTCAAATTGGTATATTACACTACTAAATGACTAAATTAAGCAAACATGACAACCAATGAACAAGTAAGCATGATTATGGAACATTACAAACTAACAGTGAATGATTCACAAGAGATTTAAACCAATTTTGACTTTTGAAGAAAACCTATTGTTTGACTTTATTGAGCTTTGATCTGATTCTACTTACTAATAATGATTAAATAAGCTAAAATGAGACTATAACAAGCTACTTTAACTACTTGTGAACCGATATTAAGATTATGGACTTTAGAAACCTTAACAGTGAACAACTATTGAGCATACAATGGAAATTTGACTTTTAATCAAAGAACACTTAGTTAATATGGTTTAACTGAGATATTGGCCCCTTTTGTGGTGTACATCACACAAGAACAACAACACAAACAACTTGGATCACAGATAACCCAACTATTCCAAACATCCCTTTAAAAAGCCAACTTTGTAATTTTCAATGCAAGATACTGAATAAGTCCATGAATCTGATATCTAATGACATAATATGCTATAAGAAGCTGAAATGAACAATTAAACACCAATAATAACAACAATATACTGAAAATTACAAATATGCTATATTACTAGGAAAAATGAGCAACTGAGTAATGAAAAGATTTCAAAGAACAAGCATAAGATTTTAAGCTTTATATTAATTCTAATACACTAATGAAACATAAAAACACTGATAAAAGCACATAATCAGCTAATCTACAGTTAATTGCTAAAAATGAGAAATTTGGCTTACAAATGAAACACGACTGAGAATAAGGAACCAAGGACCATAAGTAACCACCTACACTCCCCAAGGAGTTCTAATTCCCAATGCAATCCAAATTCCACCTTTCTCATCTTCATTCTTCATAATCACTGGACTTTTTATTTTATCTATTTTTTTTAGCAATTTTTGTGATTTTTAAGTAAACTGGATTAAAAGGTCTCTAAATGATATCCAAGCTTTAAAAACTTATAAGTGCACTGAATTAAGCTTAATGGAACAAGAAACAACAAGTTTCAACAATCTTAAGTGAAATTGTCAATTTCACCCAAAATTGCTAAATCTGAATTTAAAGAGCAAGATTGAAATTTAAGGTTCAAGAAAGATTTAATTGCATTAAGTAAACTGAGTACAACATGATTTAAATGAAAATTATAACTGAAACTTGAAATTACACTATTACGTTTGTCTAATTTACACTACTCCTAATTCTAAAACTAATAATTCATCTCTGCTGCTTCTCTTCTTCTTTATAGATATTTTTGAGACTCTCCACTTGCTTCTGGTCAAATCCCACTTTAATTCTGAGCTGTTGGATGACTGAAACTAATCTGAGCCCTTGAAACAGGTTTTGGCGCCAAAAAGTCTTGGAACCTGTGGAAGTAACGTGTGAGGTTTCCAGGGCATTAATTGGGTTTGGTTTGTTGTGGAGGTGGAGGGGAGAGGTTAGACAGCTGTGGGTGAGGGGGAAGGCGTGTAGCAGAGGAGAGGACATGGTTTGGTTTTGGCGGTTTTGGAAGAAGAAGGGATAAGGTTTGACCTGGGTGTTTAACTAAAGAAAAGGGAAGGCCGGGTTTGGGTTTATTGATTGGATTTGGGCTTGTGTTTATTTTTGGGCTTGGGTTAAGGGTTAAGATTAGGGTTTAGTGGGTTTGGATTAGTGAGGGTCCGGTTTGGTTTAAATAAGCACAAGGACCATTTGTGTATTTTTGGATTTTTAGGGGTTGAAAAATGTAACTGTTTCAAAATTGACACAAGGGTTAAACATGCCAAATTTCAATATCCCAAGGACCATAAATGTTATTTTTCCATTTTATACAACCAGGGGTATTTTCTGTCAACTTTGAAAGTTCAGGGACTGATTTTGCCAATTTATGAAACTTTGCTCGTTTTTCATCTGTTTTCACTCCTTTTGCACCTGAATCATATAAAAACACATTTTATGATATTTTATGTATTATTTGACTTTTCAAAGTGTTTTTGGCTGTTTATGTGGGTTTAAACAAGGTAAATATATGTGTATTTAGACACATATCAAGCATCGTCGCCCAAGTCTATCGTGGATCCTGCGACTACCAAGTCTAGCGTGGACATTGGTGCGCCGTCCATCATCTTCTTGCTCCTCCAAAGACTGTAAGTCGGCTGCTTCATCGTCCACAACCTTCCTTCCGATCCTAGTAAACACAAGGTGTCAGCGGCCATCCTTCTCGCGCCTTTCCTTCCTGTAGCGTGGTGGGGATGCCTCACACTCAGGATCAAAGTTGAGCCTGGCTTACAGGCTCTGACTTGACCTCTTTTTTGCTTCCTCTCGCATCAGCGCAGCCAAGGTTTCGTAGTTTTGGGACACGAAATCACTTGGCGCTAGTTCAGGCGCGACTCCTTCTAGCGCGAGGATGTCTGTTTCCAAATCAGGACCCTTGTTTCGGGTGGGCACATTTGGTGGTTCAGTGAAGTTTAATTCCGGCATGGTGAGAGGAGTGCGCATTAGATCTACCGTGCTAGTAGTTGTTGTAGTAGCATGGGTAGTCCTTGTGATCGGTTCTACTGGAGTAAAAGCCAGATCTGAGTATGATCCTAGGCTTTTGGGCGCACTGGTTGTCCCAGAGGGCGGCTTAGCGGCTGAATTAGTTTGGTGCTTCTTCCCCAGTAGGTCGTCATGCGTTTTCTTCATCTGCGGAGTCCGCTGATTTGGGTTTCCATGCTTTGTCATTCTAGTTCTTCGTAGAGTTCTTAGTGTTTGGTCCCACGGATGGCGCCACTTGTTGATACAAAAGTTGGGCGTTCCTTGTTTCCGTACCAATTAGATCTTAATGCTTGAGACCTGCGCACTAAGAAAACAAAAAGACACCGTTAGGCTTATCGTGGGATTGTTTCCCACGATTATCCTCCGGCGTGAGAGTAAGTAATCGGTTTTAGGGTTTAGTTGAAGAGTTAGGGTTATCGATCATACCTTTAATGAGAGTCGAGAGACTCTTTATATACACACGAAACCCTAGTCGGTTTCGTGTTCCTCACTCCTCAGCGTAGCCCGCATGGGTCGGTTATTTGATACATATCCCATAAATAAGAGATATCCTATATCAAAACCGTAAATAACTTCAGGTTTGGGCCTTCGTGAGCCCAAGCCGTTATCGTGATAGCCCATTCGTGATGGGCTTAAGTGTTGGTAGCGTCCATTGGTCGGGTTCGTGACCCGAATGCGGACTATACGTCATCAAAGACCTTAAACCTTCCTGGAATAAAGGATCCAAGGGCCGTTACAATGGAGAGTTCCAAGACCTTAACGCCTTTCAGAATTAAGGGTCCAAGGGCCGGTGTAAGAGGGTAGCCAAGACCTAAACGCCTTCCGGAAATAAGGATCCAAGGGCCGATCTTGAACCTTAGCTTTTTAGCACATTTATTTATTACTTAACTTTTTGCAACTTTCAAGCAACGTCTCACTTTCATTTTGCATTATTTTGACATATGCTTGTTCCGAAGTTTAAATAAAGCCTTGAACTAGTATTTTTCAAAATCGTATGAAAAAATGATTTTGTATGTTTGTTGGATCGATATACTCTGACCAAACTAACTTGTAGCTTGTCTACGGTTTAACAACTTTGAATGAATTCAAAACTATTAATAATGAAACACTGATATACTTTGCTAAGTATGCGGAATCTACTTCAACAAAGCTAAGAAGAATTAATAAACGACTTTGAATATTATTAAAACCTTGAACCTGCTTTCTTACACAGATTCACTAACAAACTCTAAACTCTAATACTTCTAATAATCGTATATCTCTAATCGCATATCTCTAATGCCAACCTAGGGATCCTTTTATAGGCACAAGGAAAACCCTAGTCGGTTTACAAACTTGAATAACAAGTAATTCTAATTATAACTCTAATCTAATACGAACATTCTAGAATTACACATTAGTCCTTAAACTATTTGCATAGCAGTCCTTTAACGAGCAGCAGTACTTTGACTAATTAGCAGTACTTTGACTTGAGTAGCAGTACTTTGATATTTCATAGCCCAACAATCCTCCCCTAACTTGAATTCTACTTGCTTGATTTCAAGTTCCTTTGTATGTCTTTAACTTCAACACTTTATCTTAAAGGAAAGGTTGTTTCTTTGAAATCTGACTCGTTGTTGTTTTGTCATCATCAATGCAATCAGTATCTTCAATCTTCATCAGCAACAATTCTTTTCAGCATCATATCTTTTCAGCAACTCAGCATCATATTGGCAATATGTACATCAAATCTTTAAAAGTTTCATACTATTCTCATCACTTCCAGGTGTGTTAACTCCTGTGAGAGGTGAATCATTGAAAACTTAATGGATTTTGATGTCTCTTTACCAAAGCCATTAACTCTGGAGTAGCCAATGTTTAGATTTAGGAAAAACCATGGTACATTGATAACCATATGATTTTTAGCAAATCATCAGCTATCAACGGATTTGAGTAGTCTTTACCAAATAGCCGTTTGCTTTTGGACTAGCTAGTTCTTTTAGTACAATCACTACCATGGTGAACTAATTACCATATAATGGTTTTCCACAGCCTTTACCATAAAGCCATTATCTTGTGGGCTAGCCAACTCTTCACTAATATAGATATGGTGAGTTGAAAACCATACAATTTTTAGTAAATTGCCAACTAAAAACGGATTTGATAATCACATCAGAGCCGTACCCTCATGATGAGTCAAACTCTTTCTTGTTTATTAAACATGGTGAGTTGATTACCATTTGTTGTGTAGTACAAGTACTAACACCATGTTGTTGCTTTCAAAAACATTTGTTGCTGTTTAATCTTTGTGCTTCAAAATGTTTTTGCACTTATCAAAAATTACTGATTTTATCAAAAGACTTTACTGGTTTTATGCTGCAAGCAGTACTTTGAGAAAGTACTGTCTGACCAGCAGTACTTTGAAGAAAGTACTTATTTTTCAAAAGATTTATATAATAATTAAACCATACCAGTAGTTATGCATTAATCTTCAGATTCTGTTGTCCACTTGATGAATAATTTTATGACCATCAATGCTACTTCATCTTCTTGTTCCACTTCCATTCCATGCTCTAGCATCCTGATCATCAGATCTCTTGTGAGTGGATATCTCTGTTCTGCTAGCATATGAATCATAGTGCCATCTTCTAACTCCAAAACATGTATCCCAACTGACTCAAAGAATCTCCATTTGTTAATCTCCCAGTTGTCTTGATCTTCCCACAAAGTACTGTCCTTTGTTTCCTCTGTCTCCCAGATTGTTGTGAGATCTCCTAACAATATCAAACCTACTCCTTGTGGTGGAATATGCTCAAAATAAGTTTGCACTTGGAGATATAACTGAAGCATATCATCTCTATCAATCAGATGTAGTATATCCCATAATGAATTGAACACTCTAAAACTTCCATCTTGTCTATGAAAGATCAGATAATCTCCTTCTTTAGATTCTACAACTGAAAAAGTAGATATCTTGGACTTCTTATCAGTATCTTCTTTCAATTTTGGATTCTCAAAGTCAACAACTCTAAGATAATTTCTGAGCTCATCAACTGTGTCTGTTCTTAATTCAACAGCTTCCTTTAACTTCTTTGATGGCTGTTCATCAGTGATTCTTTTCCTCTTTGAGCTTCTTGTAACAGCTCTTTCCTTTCTTTTATCTTCAAGCTCCTTATCTTCAAAAGAAATAATGCTTGCAAGATCTTTTTGAATAGCTTCTCTAACAGCATCATACAGATCCTTCATCTCTGTATATGTCAATCTAACTAAACCTGTATATCCTTGACCTTTCAGATAAGCCATCATATCATTCCTTTCTCTAGCTTTACTAATTGGCCTTTTTGATTGAACACTCTTCCTTGATTCTTCAGCATCTATCTCTGCTTGCAATATTCTAGCTGCTTCCTCATTTTTGGCAATCTGAATTTGTCTTAACTGTGCCAATGTCATCTTCTTCTTCTTCTTTTCTACCAAGATCCCTTTGCCTTTATCTTTTGGATCTATCTCTTGTGCAGGTTAAGAAGAAGTATGATGTTGTTGTTCAACCTCATGAATACTGATGCCTCTTTGACTTGACATATTAAGCATAATGTCAGCAATTGTTTCATCATCACTGTTAGTATGAGCTATAACATCTTCTTCCTGAGCTAGTTTAGAAGGGCCAACTTCCTCTTGAACTTGAATTGAAGGACCAATATCTTCTTCAAAATCTAAGGTTCTAGGTGTAATAGTGAATTGCCTCTCAGTACCTTGTTGAGCAGTACTTTCAGCTTCAGCTCCTTCCAAGTTTATTTCCTCAGTATCACCACTTCTTACTTCAACAGCAGCTTCTTCCAAATTTATTTGCTCTGTTTCATCACTCTTCCTCTCAACAGTATCTTGAGGAATATTTTCAGGTGGTGTCCTCTGAGTATCATCCATAAATCCAGCATCTTGTTCAAAACCATGTTTAAAACCAGCATCTTCATTCAAATTTTCTAAATTCCTCCCCAATTGGAATGAAGATTGCTTCTCAGACTTTTTCTTCTTTGACTTAGAAATCTTCGTAGATATCCTACCACTCTGCTTCTGAGACTTTACCCATAATCTATGGTGTTGAACTAGTGGCCAAACATACCTCTTCAATCTTTGAAACTTAGTCTTTAATTTGACTATCTTAGCAGCTTGAGCCTCACTCTCCTTCGTCAGCCTCTTTAACTCCCTTGTTAAAGCATAATTGTCCAATTCTGCCTCTTCTTCTTCAAATTGCTTAGACATATTTGTGGAAGAATAATCATTAGGAGATGGTGGTTGATTCATACCTTGGTCTGACTCCTCATGAGTAGGAATGTCCATAGGAGCAGTATCTTCTCTAGTAGCAGAATGTGGAGAAGCAGTATGTTGAGAAGCAGTAGGTTGAGGAATACTAACTTCTCTAGAAACTGGAGACTCTTGGCTTGCTGATTCAGAATTTGCGTCTTGCTCTTGCTCTGCATCTCTAACAACTTGTGCAACTCCCAATATATGAGCAGTCAAAGGTGTATTGGTTCCAGAAAACTTAACACTTTGTTTAGATAGAAAAGTAAACACCTTTGATGGAAGTTTGACAGTGGGTAAAAAACTTTGAGGTTTAGGGAGATCCTCAAGTTGATTGTTCAAGAATAACTGAACAAACCTTGGATACATCAAGAATGGTGAACCATTAGCAATATGTGTAAGCATACCATCCAGAATTAGTCTTGAAAAGTTGAATCTCTGATCTGTAGCCAAACCCACTAATGCAGATGCAATATTTTGACCAAATTGATCAAAAGAAGTACTCTTGGGACTCAAACAATGAAGTAGAACGTGAATGAGGTACTTCCAATGAGAACAAAACAAAGGCTTTTGAAAAGTAAGTTTCGTCAGATCGCCTTCATAACCTATATCACTTAAAGTGTCCCAAAGCACTTGTTTTTCAAAACGAACAGCCCCCCCTTCATCATTAAACATCAACACATCCCTAATCGTGGCTTCAGAAATCCGAATAATTCGTCCAGCAACCGTAGCCCTAATCAACGAATCATCTTCAATCGTTGCAGTATCCCAAAATTCTTGCATCCAAGGACCAATAACATCAGGGTCAACTAAAATAGAGTAGTTGATGGAAGACCCAGTTAAGAAATCAATGATCGCATGAAAATCAACATTATCCCTTGTCTTGTCCAAATTAGCGATCATATTGTGTTTGCTAACAGTGAGTCGATTAGCCATGATGAGTGGTAGAGAAGAATTCGCTTTGAGTGTGTGTTTCGATAAAAAGATTGTGGTGTAAAAGCGAATGAGGGATCTTAAATACGGTAAAAGGCGGGGAAATAGGTGTGAGTTTCTTTAAATAGGATGGAAATAAATCAAACTCATAATAATAAAGTTACCGTTTGGATTAACTTATTATCTCCGCCGTAAGGAATTAATTAATCGTAGCCCCACAATTTTTGACCGTTGGAACAGTACGTCCACATAAGCAGTACGTTGAAGCAGTACGTAGCTGAGGCAGTACTTTAAGCAATAAAGCAGTACGTTCCATCTTCTTATCCATAATCAATACTCCAAACTAAAACCAAGAACTTGTAAATGGTTCATGCTTAAGTTCTAACTAAAAGCTTATGTTGCCTCCCCTCAAATACAACATATAGGCTAAACTAAACTACTAAAAACCAATACTTTCATTAAGAACTAAAAGAAAGTATACTAACTAATACTAAAGCCTCCCCTCAAATGTAGCCTAGTAGTTAATCATCCCAATGCTCACAACTAAGTGGTTGAATCTTGAAACATCAAATCCCTTAGTGAGTAGATCAGCTACATTATCATCTGTGTGAACCTTAACCACATTTATAAGCCTGTGCTCATAACAATCCCGAATGAAGTGATGCCTAATCTGAATATGCTTGGTCTTGGAGTGATAAACTGGATTCTTCACAATGCAGATGGTACTCTCATTATCAATGTTGATAGGAGTATTTTTGAAATTGAATCCATAATCCAAGAGTTGATTTTGCATCCACAAAACTTGTCCACAACAGCTTGCAGCAGCAACATATTCTGCTTCAGTAGAGGAGGTTCTATCATAGTTATCCCCTGCATAGTCACTATCTGAAAAGGCTTCCAAGTGAAAAGGTGACTCCTTAGGATACCATAATCCTAACTTTGGTTGATGCTTGAGATATCTAAAAATCCTCTTGACTGCATACATATGGGAAACCTTGGGTGTAACCTGAAATCTTGCACACAAGCAAACAGCAAACATGATGTCAGGTCTTGATGCAGTTAAGTACATAAGACAACCAATCATAGATCTGTAAAGCTTGACATCCACAGCTTGTCCATCTTCATCCTTGCCTAAGGGTTTATTTTTATCAATGGGTGTGGTGGCAGGCCTGAGATTTGGAAGGTCAAATCTTTTAAGTATGTCTGCAACATACTTTTCTTGATTAATGAAGATTCCATCTCTTGTTTGTCTAACTTGAAGACCCAAAAAGAAAGTTAATTCTCCCATAGAACTCATTTGAAACTCCTTCTGCATAAGATCTTCAAATTCTTTCACCATAGACTTCTTTGTAGCTCCAAATATAATATCATCCACATATACTTGAACTAACATAATGTCTTTCTTATCTCTCTTGATGAACAAAGTCTTATCAATTGCTCCTCTCCTATAACCATGTTGTAATAGAAAATTTGAGAGTCTCTCATACCAAGCTCTGGGAGCTTGATGAAGGCCATACAGTGCCTTGATTACTTTGTAGACTTTGTTCGGATGTGCAGGATCTTCAAAACCAGGAGGTTGTTTAACATAAACTTCCTCAGAAATTGTGCCATAAAGGAAAGCACTTTTCACATCCATTTGGTAGACAGGAAATCCCATGTATGATGCAAAGGCAAGAAATAACCTTATTGCCTCTATCCTTGCAACAGGAGCAAACACTTCATCATAATCCACTCCTTCTTCTTGGCGATATCCTTGTGCAACCAATCTTGCTTTATTTTTGATAACATTCCCTCTTTCATCTCTTTTGATTCTGAAAACCCATCTTGTACCAATGACTCTTTTGCCATCTGGTAAATCACATAATACCCAGACTTCTTGAAGCTTGAATTGTAGAAGCTCCTCTTGCATGGCTTCAACCCAACTTTCATCTGCTAAAGCTTGAGCTACCTTCTTGGGTTCATCTTGAGATAAAAAGCAAGCAAACAGGCATGTTTGTTGATCCTTGTGATTCATCCTGTTTTGTTTGTAAACAAAGCTAAGTAAAGCAGTATGTTGCTTAGAAAGTCCTTTAACTTTGTTTCTTGTAACCACTCCTGAAGAGGGTGATCCAATAATGTTACTTTGAGGATGAGCTTTATGAACTCTCAATGTAGGAGTTGGTGGAACTGGAAGATCAGACTCTAAGTTAGTAAAATCAATGCCTTTATTGGAGAAAATACCTTCTGGATTAAGCTCATCATCAACTTCCTCTAATCCAGGAATGTTAGCATTAACTAAATCATCATCATCAACATTGGAATCATCAGCATTGTTCCAATTTGATTGCTCTAATACACTAGAAGTACTGCCAAAAGGATCAGCAGTACTTTGATCTAAAGTACTGTGGTCAGTATCTTGAAATTTACCCTGTTTCTTTGCAGTTTCATAAGCCTTCCTTTGTTCATCTTCATAGGATTGTGCTATAGTTTCTTGAAAAAGCATCCTATTAAGTTCATCTTGTATGGCTTGATCTTCATCAGATACTGTATTAGTTGGCTGAGCAGTACTTTGTTCCTCATCAGGAACGTCAGGTTCTTTGTCAGGAACATCTTCTGGTGTAACATTGGCTCCATGAACAATGTACTGTGAATCATCTTCTTTGTAATTAGCCTGATTCTCTTCTTTAACAGGAACATAATTCATAGATGGTGTGAACTTGAGATCAAGATCAAACATCCAATCAGGACCTTTACCTTTCTGAGTTTCCTTATCTTCCAAAAATTCAACATGAAGACAATCTTGTACCTTTTTGGTATTCCTGTTATAAACT
This sequence comes from Artemisia tridentata subsp. tridentata, assembly GCA_021014915.2. NCBI lineage: Eukaryota > Viridiplantae > Streptophyta > Magnoliopsida > Asterales > Asteraceae > Artemisia > Artemisia tridentata. The sequence goes on from CP139508.1 coordinate 163,541,498, forward strand.
CTAAATCCTTTGCTATTTGTACAATAACCCAATAAATATCCTTCATCTGACTTACCATCAAATTTTCCCAGAGAGTCAATGGTATTTAGAATAGTCAGAGAGCAGCCAAAAGGTTTTAGAAAACGAATGTTTGGTTTTTTTCCCATGAGTAACTCATAAGGTGTCTTCATCTGAGGTTTAGTTACTGAAACTCTATTCAACACATAGCAAGCAGTACTTATGGCTTCAGCCCAAAAGAGAATAGGTAATTGGGAATCTGCAAGCATTGTTCTAGCTGCTTCTATCAAAGTCCTGTTCTTTCTTTCTGCAACACCATTCTGCTGTGGTGTTCTAGCAATGCTAAACTCTCTCTTGATCCCTTTCTTGGCACAGAATTCATCCATATGCTTGTTCTTGAATTCTGTTCCATTGTCACATCTAATACCTCTTACTTTGAGTCTTAATTGATTTTCAAGGGCTACTATCAGGTCATGGATAGCATCAAAGGTTTCATCTTTGAATCCCAAGAAAAAGACCCAACTAAATCTGCTACAATCATCTGTCACTACCAAGCAGTACTTCTTCTTGTTTAAACTTTCTACTGAAACTGGTCCAAACAGATCCATGTGTAGCAACTCCAAAGGTTCTCTAATATCTCTTTCCCCAAGCTTCTTACATGAAGCTTTATGTTGTTTACCCTTCTTGCAAGCTAAACATGAATGATCAGTCTTGAATGTTTTGGAAGGTAAACCTCTAACTAAATTTCCTTTGACCAGCTTGTTGATGTTCTTAAAATTAACATGACCTAGTCTTCTGTGCCACAGATGTGCTTCTTCCAATGATGCCTTTGCTACTAAACATGTTGCTCTTCCAGCAGAATTGAAACTCTTTAAGTCTAAACTGTATACATCATTGGTTCTTGGTACTCTCAATGTTACCAAGTGATCATCAACAAATTTAAACTCAGGGGAGAGAATGAGACATTCTGTATCAGTGAATAGAATTGGGTACTTCTTGTCACAAATTTGAGATACTGACAAAAGATTGAACTTGAGCTCCTTCACATATCTAACATTCTCAAAATCAATACATCCAGCCTTGATTGTTCCTTTGCCAGTGATTCTTCCTCCATCAGGATCATTACCAAATGCAACTCTTCCTCCATAATATGCCTTAAAGTCTGACAGGATCTCCTTGTCCCCTGTCATGCTGCCAGAGCAACCACTATCAACAATAATATGATCTTTAAGCTCCTCCTCTGGGTTACCCTGCACATTAAAGAAAAGGGTTAGTTTCTTTTAGGAACCCAAGCCATTACTGACTTGTGTTCCCCTTGTGGAGTGACATACTTGAATTCCTTCAGTATGTAATCTCCACTGGTTTTAAAGGCATGGTCAATGATTATTTGAGTTGGTCCCATGTCCTGTGTTGTAATATCAACAACACTCCCTGTTTCACCCTTATCTGATGAAAGTACTTCTGGTTCCCCATCAGTACTTTCTTTCTTAACCCAATTTCGTTTGACCTTAGGTTTCTCTGATCTAGGTACTCTGCTTGAGGTGTAAGACCTTTTATATGAATTGAATCTCTTAGGTCCTCTATGTGAAAAAGTGTTAGCAGTACCATGAGTGGGTGAAAACTTATCAGTCCTTTGAGAAGGTACTTCTTGAGACTTATCAGAGTGTGAAGGTACTGGTGATTTGGAAAACATTCTTTTCTGGTGAGGGTACCTATAGTCTTTTGAGAAGTTACTATGGTTGACCCTATTTGAGTGATTCCAAACTGGTCTAGTCTCTCTTGGCTTATGGGTGGTAGATCTATTCTTTGGAAACTGAATTAAGTACTCTGATACCACATGTGGAGTTTGTTAAAACTCCTTGGACCGTTTAGAGCACTAGGGTTAAACAATAACAAAGACAACAATCATGCACAGCGGAATAAGTAAAACATCTTTATTATTGAACAAGGTTTTTACTTTGTGATCTCTAATACTAACACTAATAATCATCTACAGCCCCAATTCTACTTGATCAAGGTAGAACATGTTACACGCCTTGTAACAGGGATCAAGGACTCGACCTTGAGGCTGAACTAACTAACTAACTAACTAAAACCCTAGACGTTTATAACTTACGTCTAGGTTACACACACACACCTTTTAGACGTCTACATTATGGAAGACCTTACTTCATGAAACCCTACACCCTTGATCTCTTTATATAGAGAGATATTAGGGTTTACAAAATACTACGAGGGACTAATAAATAAATATTCTTTAACAAGCAAGTCCCTTGTCTTTTATTCTTCATTAATTGAAGAATTCTTCCTTGTCACTTCAGGTCCTTCTTGTTTTCACTCTTCTTGTTTTGTCTCATCAAATCTATAAGACCCAACAATGTTCAAACGTTAGAAAATAAGCACTTATTAAGTCAGATTAGTTATCTTCTGGGATGAAAAGCCATAGATTACTTGTATAAGCTCTAAAGAAAACCAACTATTCTACGCTTAGCATTTTCATTTGCACAAATCGTAAAAACTTAGTCTAAACGTTAAGGAAGCAGCTAGATCAACACTCTAGCAGAGTCGGGATTCCCCTTGTTCTAACCTAATCAAGACTAAACACTACTTTTTATTGCAATTTCTTATCTAAAAACGACAAAATTTTTAAAATTTTTGGCCAAAAACGGGGGTACTAGGGCACTAGATGGTACAAATGTGACAAAATTCGAGAGAATTCCCCCCCACACTTAGAATTGAATATTGCCCTCAATATTCAAAGTACCGGCTATTATGCCGACACTTAGAACGTAAAAAGGTAATACTAATAGCCAAGTGTGGAACAGAAATCTCTCTTTTCCACAAACAGGATTAATAAGATATCCCTAGATAATCGTTAGCAAAAGGATAGGATATTGGGCGGCTGGGTTGAAAACAGGCGCATTAATCAACACTATCCAAGGGAAACCTGAAAATCAGAGCAAACAACACAAAAGCCAAGCACAGTGGGACTCCCCCACACTTAGTTGTTAGAAAATAGAAAGAAGTCAGAAACATGGGTTGTCACCCATGAAATGCTAATGTTTTTGTTAACCGAGTCACTAGCTTGACTCGACCCCGAATTCATTGGTCCATGGGGAAAGTTTGGAGATCCGGGACAACCATGGATGGTATGTCCCCTCCAAAGTAATGCTTCAACCTATGACCGTTCACCTTGAAGTTTGGTCCGTCGTTTTGAGATAACTCGACGGTACCATAAGGAAAAACTTTGGCAACGGTGAATGGTCCAGTCCAACGGGTTTTGAGCTTACCCGAGAATATTTTTAATCTAGAATTGAAAAGAAGGACTCGGTCACCAACGTTAAAAACGCGGTTCTTGATTTTGGAGTCATGGATCTTCTTTGTCTTTTCTTTGTAGATCAAAGAATTCTCGTAGGCTTGATCACGAAGTTCATTTAATTCATTGAGTTGAACTTTGCGGTGATCACCCGCGGACTTTAGGTCGAAGTTTGCATGCTTCAAGGCCCAATAAGCTTTGTGCTCGAGCTCGATCGGTAGATGGCACGCCTTTCCGTACACAAGCTTGTAAGGAGTACACCCGATGGGTGTTTTATAAGCTGTACAGAAGGCCCAAAGTGCATCATCTAGTTTATCCGACCAAGATGCACGGTTTTCACCTACGGTCCTTTCCAAAATTCTTTTTAAACCACGGTTTGAAACTTCCACTTGTCCACTTGTTTGTGGGTGATACGCGGTAGAAAGACGGTGAGTAATACCGTACTTAAGCATGACCTTTGCAAATTGGTCATTTCAAAAGTGCGTACCGCGATCGCTAATGATAGCACGGGGAGTTCCAAACCGAGCAAAGAGAGTTTTCAAAAATTTGCAAACTAATCGGGCGTCGTTGGTGGGGAGTGCTTTCGCTTCAACCCATTTAGACAAGTAATCGACAGCCACGAGTATGTACTTGTTCCCTCGTGAAGACGGGAACGGCCCCATAAAGTCAATGCCCCAAACGTCAAAGATTTCACAAACTTGAACGACGTTTTGTGGCATTTCATCTTTTTGAGAGATCTTCCCGTGACGTTGACAAGAGTCACAAGATTTGACTAAGTCATGGGCATCACGGTAGATTGTGGGCCAATAAAAACCGGAATCAAACACCTTTTTGGCGGTGTAGTTGGCACCATGATGTCCCCCCGTGGGTCCATTGTGGCAGGCCTTAAGAATTTCAACGGCTTCTTGGCCGTGAACACACCGCCGAATGACTTGATCCGCACACACTTTAAACAAGTAGGGGTCGTCCCAAAAGTAATGCTTCACATCTTTGAAGAATTTGTTCTTTTTTTGGGACGACATCCCTTTCACAACAAAGTTTCCCGCATGGTAGTTTGCAAAATCGGCAAACCATGGGGTACTAGAATCACCACGAAAAGATACCACGTTAAGTGTCTCGAGAGGAAATGTTTCATTTATTTCCTTTTTCTCGAGCACACTTTGATGAGGATTTTCTAATCGGGACAGATGATCAGCAGCAAGGTTCTCGGCTCCTTTTTTATCACGGATAATGATATCAAATTCTTGGAGGAGGAGAACCCATCGGAGCAATCTCGGCTTTGCATCTTGTTTTGCAAAAAGATATTTGAGAGCCGAGTGATCCGTATACACTATGCTTTTAGACAAGATTAAGTATGGCCGAAACTTTTCGAAAGCATACACCACGGCTAATAATTCTTTTTCCGTCATGGTGTAATGTGCTTGAGCTTCGGTCATAGTTTTGCTAGCATAGTGTATAGGCTGAAAATGTTTTGCTTTTCATTGCCCCAAGACCGCACCTATGGCAAAATCACTTGCATCACACATAAGTTCAAAAGGTAGGTCCCAATCGGGGGCAACCAAGATTGGTGCTTCAGTAAGCTTTTTCTTTAGAGTTTGAAAAGCTTCAATGCACTCTTGTGAGAAAATGAACGGAGTTTCCTTTTCAAGGAGACGAGTCATCGGCCGGGCGATTTTGGAGAAATCTTGAATGAATCTACGATAGAAACCGGCGTGACCAAGGAAACTTCGAATACCCTTGACGGTAGTGGGATGAGGTAGTTTAGCGATAACATCAACTTTGGCCTTATCGACCTCAATCCCACTCTTAGAAATCTTATGGCCGAGGACAATGCCCTCTTTGACCATGAAATGACTTTTCTCCCAATTTAGACAAAGATTAGTGTCTTCACAACGTTGAAGCATTTTGTCCAAATGGGAGAGACATGTGGTGAAAGAATCCCCAAAGACCGAGAAATCATCCATAAAGACTTCCATAGTTTTCTCGATCATGTCGTGAAAAATGGCCAACATACACCTTTGGAACGTGCCCGGAGCATTACATAAGCCAAAAGGCATGCGTCGGTAGGCAAACATTCCGTAAGGGCACGTGAAAGTGGTCTTTTCTTGATCTTGCGGGTCAATGGGAATTTGGAAGTAACCCGAGAAACCGTCGAGGAAACAATAGTACTCGTTTCCCGCTAGTCTTTCGAGCATTTGGTCCATGAATGGAAGAGGGAAGTGGTCTTTACAGGTGGCGTCATTTAACTTTCGGTAGTCAATGCATACACGCCATCCCGTCACCAATCGAGTAGGAATCAACTCGTTCTCATCATTTGTAACAACGGTAATGCCACCTTTTTTAGGCACGCAATGAACGGGGCTCACCCAAGGACTATCTGAGATAGGGTAAATCAAGCCGGCATCAAGGAGTTTAAGAACTTCCTTTTTGATAACCTCACGAATTTTAGGATTAACCCTTCTTTGATGTTGAACCGCTGGTTTAAAGTCATCTTCCATTAAAATTTTGTGTGTACAAAATTCCGGGTTAACACCCTTAATGTCGGAGACTTTCCAAGCGATGGCTCGCTTGTGTGACTTTAAAACCTTTATGAGAGCGGTTTTCTCCTCATCATTTAAATCTTTAGCAATTATGACGGGTAATTTATCGGTACCCTCCAAAAATGCATATTCGAGATGAGGCGGTAAGTCCTTAAGTTCGACCTCCGGAGGATCATCAGAATTTTCAACAGATTTGATTTCCTCATTATGAAGTTCTATCGGAGGGAGGGATGATGGATCTTCATTAAGTAACTTCTCAATTAGAAGAATGTCTCCCTCCATGTCAAATACACCATCATCAATTTCAAATGGAAATGAATCACAAGACAACCAAGCTTCAATCTCTTCCAAGATGAAGTCACCTCCCTCAAACGGAGTGAGAGAGGGGGAAGAGAGGGCATTGGTAGGATCAGATGAAGTGGGATTGCCACTTAGCACTTCTTGAAAGTATTCCTCGCATGTAGAATCAAGGATATCAATTTAGTTAATTGACTCGCTATCACGCTTGAGAGGATATTTTGAAGTCCTTTCAATATTAATGACCAGTTTTTCATCTCCGACCCTAAGAGTCATCTCACCTTCGTAGACATCAATTAATGCATGAGCCGTTTTCAAGAATGGTCTTCCCAAAATAAGGGGGACACGGGGATCGTCATCAAAATCGACGACTACGAAGTCAGCAGGAAAATGGAACTTGCCAACCTTCACGAAGACATCTTCGGGAATACCTTTCGGAACAGTAACCGATCGGTTTGCAAGCTCGAGAGTCATTCATGTAGAAGTAAGCTCCAGAAGAGAAAGATTTTCCCAAACTGAAAGAGGCATTAGATTGATGCTTGCGCCAAGATCGGCCAAGGCTAAGCATTCATCTAGCTTTTGAAAATCACAAGGGATGAGAAATTTGCCGGGGTCTCCTAGTTTTTCGGGCAACTTTTTAAGGATTACCGCCGAACAATTCTCATTTAATGGAGTCTTTGCCAATTCCAACAATTTTTCCTTATTGCTAAGGAGACTCTTGAATGTTGAAGCAAACTTTGGCATGTAGAGAAGAGCATCCGCAAAACTAATATCGAAGTGTATCTTTTGAAAGATTTCAAGAAACTTCATCATTTGACTATTAGTTTTGTCACGGAGCTTTTGTTCATTAAGCCTCGAAGGATAAGGAATCGAGGGCTTAGGATTGGTCTTCGGAACATCGGGTTCCGGAATTGGAGTTTGGACGACCGAAGGTTGGACGTTTGCGGTACTTTGTGGGCTAGTAATTTGCACTTTGTCCTTTGTCACCTCGGTCTCTCGATTCACTTCCCCCGGTGGAGGGGGCATAGGAGTCGAGGGTCCATCAATTGTCTTACCACTACGAGTGGTAATAGCTTTCAACTCACCCTTTGGGTTAGGAATGGTATTTCCTGGAAGACCTCCCGAAGTTGAAGCTTGATTCAATTGACACATGAGACTAGAAAACATGTTCTCAATTTTACTTTGAGATTGATCAATCTTTTGATTTGTATTCCTAAGCTCATTTTTAAGCTCATGACCTTGTTTCGAAATTGAAGTTTGAAAATCATTCTTCAAGGTGGTGATTTGATTTTGCATTAACCTCATGTTTGCCTCATTTGACTTGATGTAATTAGCAAGTTCATTTGAAGAAGCAATTGGGGCTTGGTAATTCGAAGCTTGAAAGCCTTGATTGAAATTACCACCTTGATTTGGGTATTGATTGATCGGGGCTTGAAATTGATTTTGAACATTTTGCCCTCTCGGTTGGTTTTGATTGAATCTATTTGGATTGTTGGGTTGAGAAAATCCGGGTGGTCCATTTTGATTGCTAGCACGATAGTTCGGGTCAACTTGAGGACGGTATTGGTTACCTCCTTGGTTGTAAGACCCGACTACCGCATTAATGTCACAACGACTACCATCGGTGGCAGTACAATTGTAGTATGCATGAGGACCACCACAAGTGACACAAGTTTCTTCCACCGCTTTGACTTGAGTGGGTGAAGAAGTTTGTGGGGAAGATTGTTTCTTTTGCTTGGAAAGAACCAAAGCTTGAATAGCCTCCGTGAGTTTGTCAATCTTAGCATCGGTGCTAGAAGAACTCACGGGAGATGAAGAAGAAGTGGAGGCACTAACTTGGGAAACAACCGGCTTGCTTCGTGTAGTGCGGACCTTGGACTTATTCTCAATGATGGCTAAAGCATCTTTAGTAGTCCGATACAAGAGATTACCACCGGCGGCGGCATTTAGAGAGTCTTGATCGGAGTGGTTCAAACCATTATAGAAGGTATCGAGTTGATGTAACTCAGAGAAACCATGGTGAGGACATTTGCGAAGTAATTCTTTAAAACGGTCCCACGCTTCACTAAAGGATTCATCAAATTTTTGAGTGAACTTGGTGATTTCATTTTTAAGGCTTGTGGTTTTTTATGGAGGAAAGAATTCATTCACAAATTTCGACACCAAATCTTCCCATGTTTCAATAGAACGAGGGGGTTGTTTTTCGAGCCAAATTCGGGCGGCCCCCTCGAGAGAAAAAGGAAAAAGAAGCAATTTGATTGCCTCTTGAGGAACATTTCGGTATTTGATGGTAGAGGTGATCTTGTTAAACCATCAAATGTGGGAATGAGGATCGTCCCTCTCAAATCCGAAATATTGACTCGCGGTTACTAAGGATAGCAACCCGGTCTTAAGCTCAAAGCTATCGGCAACGATTGCCGAAACAACAATAGCATCTCCGTAACCCTCGGTGGGTGCTTGGAGAAGCTCCGACATGGTGCGTTCCTCCGCCATTGTGACAATGGGAGGAACGGGGTTAGGAATAGCACGAACTTCGGGTTCGTCTATTGAGGCGGAATGCCTACGATTACGTCTCCGATTACGTCTTCTCGGGGTATGCACGAGTTCACGTAAAGGACTTGTTGACGGAGAAGAACGAGTGCGCATGCACTAAAAAAACAATTCAATTAAAACAAGACCGAGGCAAAACACAAGTGAACTTAAACCTTAAATCAAACAAGCGTACGGTAGCTCTTTGAAAGAAAAACGCACAGGGTGGCAGAGGAGCAAAGGTGGGCAATAAATGCTCCTTAAAAACCCGCTCCTTTCGGTTCGTCAATTTAATGACAAACCTCCTGAAACCTCCGTTAGAGTTTGTTAATCAATCAAAGGTGAGCCGAATTCGCAAGCGACATAAAGGCAAGTTTTATATCTTTTTTTTGGGAACTTAATATGATAATACTCCAAGTTGAGGAATATTATATTGAGATTGCTTTTATCTTTTATTTTAACACAATAAAACGACGAATGTTTTTGTGTTTTTATTTTTTATAAGATAATATATATACAAAAGAAAAGTAAAATATTTTTGTTTTTTATGGGGTTTATGGAAAACGGGAACTTCACAAGGAAGGATCTCAAGTCACAAATCGTTAAAAACTTTAACAATATTGTCGTAACACAACCTCCCCGGCAACGGCGCCAAAATTTGATCCGTTGTGAGTATATATATATAAATATAATATCGGATCCCCGTGATACTTGGGAATCAACTAGTCAACCTCTTAGGAAAAAGGTCAACGTGCAAAACCCGTGAATACGGTGTGAGATACCGGATAAGTGATTACCCGGGTCGTGTCCCAGCGAGGTGTGAATCGAGGATTTCGTTTTTGGTTCGGAATTAAAATGCTTGATGATTGGATTTTGGATTTTGGTGTTTGATTAAATATCCTACAATTACGGGAAGCATAAATAGGCTAAGGGAAACCTAAACATATAAATCTACAAAGCAAAATTAAGCACAAACTAATTAAACTAGAAAACGCGAATCGGGAAATCTAAACACGAGCATAAACGTCAAATCTAAGAAATACTAACTCTATGGGTGCCAAATTATTTTTCCTACGTGCTAAATGACAAAAGAAAATTTTGAAAAAAAGAATTTTATTTTTTTGGCTTTTCTATTTTTTATTACGAATTAAAAACTAATTAAACTAAATTAAATTCGGAAAAATAATAAATGAACAGTAAAAATTATGAAAAATTACCAGAAATTAGATTAAGCTAAACCCAATCTATGAAAAATATTAGAACCTAAAAAGCTCTGAAATAAGCCACGAAATAAGCAGTAAAACAGTTTAAGCTATAAGGGGTGACACTAGTATATAAAAAAAATAAGTAGGATAATGCACCAAGCATAACTTGGTGCATTGGTAAGGGTCTGTGTGTTTGAGCCTAGTGTCCCAGGTTCGAATCTCACTCACACCCATTTTTTGTATTTCATTTTTTTTTTAATTTTTCTTTTTGGAAACTGATTCAACAAGTGAAATAAGCAAATGAACAAAAGCTCCGTGACAAAACTAATAGTCAAATGATGAAGTTTCTTGAAATCTTTCAAAAGATACACTTCGATATTAGTTTTGCGGATGCTCTTCTCTACATGCCAAAGTTTGCTTCAACATTCAAGAGTCTCCTTAGGAATTTTCTATTTTTAGGAACTTTTCATTTTTTCTTTGTAACATCATGGTTTGTGACTTGTCACAAACAAATTTTCAAGTAATGGATGTTATATTTATACTTATGGGTGATCACTATTTGGCATAATTGATTTACTAACATTATTGTATGGTTGGTTAGAATTCTCATAATGATTTGACCACTTATACTTAGGTGCATTTTTTATCACACATATTTTTTACTTTTTAAAGTCAACTGGGTTGAAATCTTATGTTTGTTTAACTTATACATATGCATTATGCTACTTGGTTGGAATTATTCACAACTAACCTTTGTTTTGTAGCTTTTCTCAACCTTGAATCATATACGTTGGTACCCTAGCAACGGGGAGTATAGATCGAGGGGGAGTATATCATGTACTAACTCATTATTTTGTAGCATTTCTCATCCTTGAAACGTATACGTCAGTACCCTCGCAATGGGGAGTATACATCAAGGAGGAGCATATCATATTCTAACCATTTGTTTTGTAGGTTCATGCATCACAGCCTTGGTACTCCAATTAAGGGGAGTATTATCCGAGGGGGAGCTTTTAAAGTTCTCAAAATCATTGCATTATCATATTTGGTACTACAAATTAGGGGGAGTAATCACCAAGAATTAGTTACCACATTTCGCTACGCATATCTTCTTTTTGTTTCGACAAAAAGGGGGAGAAAGGATTAAGTTTCCATCACTGTGAAACTTCACAGTGCATACTTTTATGCTTCATTTGTTTTCAAAACTTGCATAAAACCAACTTAATCTATATTTTTAAAAGACTCATACTTTATTTATTCTATTGCTTAAAAATACACTTTATGTTTTGTCATCAACAAAAAGAGGGAGATTGTTAATACATATATCATCCTAAAAACGTTATTTATATTTTACGATCTTTGCTTAATTTTGTTAATGACAATTACAAAGTTTATCTTTAAGCAAAGCATAAATATAAGATTAAGTCTTTTATATTTATAGTGATAAGTCTTTTAAAACACATTTACACATTACAAGATTAATACGAATAACATTACATACATATATACATTTACATTTTTATTTCTTAAATTAGAAACATTTAGGATGACATCATGACATGCATCATGAACATAATCTAAGAAAGATTTGTGAAATATCTTGTATAGATCTTCAAGCTAAAGAGTTGACATTTTAAGATATGGAAAGATTGTGCAAGATATGGAAAGATTTGAGAATCTCTTAGCTGTCCTGCACTGGCGGATCCAAACCAGTACAAGGGCGGATCCAATTTAAGGGATCCGCCAAATCCGCCAGTTGTTGATCAGCTTTGCCTATAAATAGCAAGCTGATCATTCAGGCACTTTCATCACTCATATAGCTTAAAATATATAATCATTCATTTGCATATCACTAACCCATATCATTCATTTCATTCTTGTTGATCTCACTTTTGTAGCAAAGAAGATCAAGCATACAAGCTTCAACATACTTACTGTTGCAAGTTTCATTAGTTAGGTTCTGTGTGATTTTGTATTAGTTCACACATCATTGTTATACCTTTCATTCAGTAGAGTTTGGTTAGTGTTTTAGTCCTTAAAACACAAAGAGTGTCGGGAGTGGTTGTACCCTTGTGAAAGAACCAACGGGAGTGGTTGTACCCTTGTAAAGAACCCGATGTTTAGCTTAGTACCGGATAAAGAGTAAGCGACGTGTAAAGGTTTTCTCCGCCTAGAAAGGGAGCTTGTTTCATAGTGAAGAACAACTCTCGAGTTAGAGGCTCGAGGAGTGGAGTAGGGCAAGGAAGAGAGTCCTTGTAGCCGAACCACTATAAATACCCGTGTTGTGTGGTTTGATCATTCATTCCTTACTTGTTTCATATATTGCTTGATTATTTGTTTTACTTTGAAATCACGTTAAGTATACAAAGCAAATAAATTTTAAAACAGTAAAAACTATTCAACCCCCTTCTAGTTTTCCACATATTTTTTTTCTTGTATATATTTTTTAAAGATTTTCCCTATTAAAGATAGTCGGCGAATGCGAGTCATTAACCAGATATATCCAGTCTAACCGGGGTATTGTTAGGAAATTAAGTTATAGCAGTTAGTACGGTTGAAAAGAAAGTTAGTACTGCTGAAGAGTTTTGAAGACATAAGCAGTTAGTACTGTTGAATGAAGAAGTTTGTACTGTTTATGATTTCGTAACGTGTGAAGATAATTATAGAAAAGATTTAATGTATATCTTATAATGTTAGACTTATACGAATAGGTTGATAGTTATCTTGTAAAGGAATCCTTAGTCTATAAAAGGATTACCTAGGTTAAAGTTTTGGTACGATTGTTATAAGTATTGCTTTGTTAAGATTCAAGGTTGTAAACCCTAGTGATAGGAGATCACTCGTATTATTTATTAATAATATTGAATCGTTGAAGTTGAAGTATATTGTTCATTGTTCATTATTTGTTGATTCGTTAATACAAAACACAAACAAACAAATCTTCTAAGTGCTAGCTAGTAAATTCCGCGTGCTAGACTAGACATCATTCAAAGTATTCATCTAACACAAGGAGTGTGTGTAGATCCAGTCAAGTGGTATCAGAGCCAGGTTAACTGATACTTTGGTTTAGAAGATCCAGACGAATTTGTTCAAGAAAAGATGGACGTGGAAACAACAACAAGTCAGTCTAATATTGCTGCTAAGCTTCCAATGCTTAAACCCAATGAGTTCGATATGTGGCGATTAAGAATTGAGCAGTTCTTCCAAGTTCAAGATTATACTCTTTGGGAGATCATTGAAGAAGGAAACTCCTTTTCACCCGTATCAACAACAACTGTTGTTGAAGGTTGATCCGTTGTGAGTATATATATATAAATATAATATCGGATCCCCGTGATACTTGGGAATCAACTAGTCAACCTCTTAGGAAAAAGGTCAACGTGAAAAACCCGTGAATACGGTGTGAGATACCGGATAAGTGATTACCCGGGTCGTGTCCCAGCGAGGTGTGAATCGAGGATTTCGTTTTTGGTTCGGAATTAAAATGCTTGATGATTGGATTTTGGATTTTGGTGTTTGATTAAATATCCTACAATTACAGGAAGCATAAATAGGCTAAGGGAAACCTAAACATATAAATCTACAAAGCAAAATTAAGCACAAACTAATTAAACTAGAAAACGCGAATCGGGAAATCTAAACACGAGCATAAACGTAAAATCTAAGAAATACTAACTCTACGGGTGCCAAATTATTTTTCCTACGTGCTAAATGACAAAAGAAAATTTTGAAAAAAAGAATTTTATTTTTTTGGCTTTTATATTTTTTATTACGAATTAAAAACTAATTAAACTAAATTAAATTCGGAAAAATAATAAATGAACAGTAAAAATTATGAAAAATTACCAGAAATTAGATTAAGCTAAAACCAATCTATGAAAAATATTGGAACCTAAAAAGCTCTGAAATAAGCCACGAAATAAGCAGTAAAACAGTTTAAGCTATAAGGGGTGACACTAGCATAAAAATAAAATAAGTAGGATAATGCACCAAGCATAACTTGGTGCATTGGTAAGGGTCTGTGTGTTTGAGCCTAGTGTCCCAGGTTCGAATCTCACTCACACCCATTTTTTTGTTTTTCATTTTTTTTTTTTATTGGAAACTGATTCAACAAGTGAAATAAGCAAATGTTAAAACTGGAAACTTTTTTAAAGCTTAAAAATAAGCTCAGACCAGCTTATTGAATCTGATCAGTATACTATTGTTGGAAATGAACTAAGCTAGAACAAAAAGAAACTAAATAAGCTAGGAAATAAGCTAATGGGAACTGAAATAAGCTGAGGGTACCTAGGGGTATTCTAATTAAGCTATGGGATCAGAATAAGCAATTAGAGAACAAGCAAATAAGCTCTTATCAAGCCAAATGGGTCTGCTGTGGTACTATGGTGCAGGGTAACTCAGTCCAAGTGGGCAAGTTTGAGCTTAATTACAAGCTCAGAAACAATAAGCCAATCCACAATAAGCTGAACACAGGTAAAGTTCATACTCTGAACTTCTAAAAATCCAAAAGCTAGACCTAAGGGAGCTTTATCTCAGCTTATAAATAAGCTCTAAAAAGGGTTATGCAGTCTGCAAATGATCTGTGTGATCAAATATGTGCAGATGTGCACAGAAGTGTACAAACCAAAGTGAAAATGACCAGGCTTTTAAACTACCACTATATGGACCTAATTGATCATGAAAATGCCAAAAGAAGAAATCTGAACAGCTTATTGCAAATAATGGCTGATATGATCAGTTAGATCCTTAAGCTTCTCACAGTTAACTTAAACTTACAAAACACCTCAAACAAGCTCAATTTCTCCTATTATCAGCTAAACTAGGCTTAACTAAGCTAGATCAAAAGTGATCAAGAAGCAAGTGAACAGTGACCATGAAAAATTTCCCAATATAAGCTTATTCCAAACACCCCTTGTGAGGGCTGTTTTGGTTCTTTACCCAAGAATTTATCATGATAAGCTATACTTCTGATTGAAAACTGATTTACTGTCCTAATTAAGCACTCAGGATCATTTTCAACATAAATAAGGGCTAAAATAAGCTAGATTCTAATTAAGCTTTTTTTGGTTACTTTGAGCTTTTCTTTTTTTTTTTTTTTTTTTTTTTTTTTTTGAAAACTAGAACAGTTAAGTAAACATGATCATACTAACTTGAACTAACATCCATAAGCACCAGTGAGCAAAATTAGCAAAGAGAAAATACCAAATAAGCATATGAACAGTAAATTTGACTTATGTTGACCAAACTTAGAATTTCATTAAAATTGAAGTACAATACTGAAAAGGGAAAGATAAAATGACAATAAGCTTAAAAGAGTACAAGTACCTTAAAATTTTAGCTAAATAAAACCTAACTAAAACTGAAAAACTCTAGTCCTATTTATATTAAGAAATTAAACTAAGGTCTTCACTTGGTTGTGCTTCTTTTCTGAGATAAACAGCTGGGAAACTCTCTTTGTGCTTCTTTGGAGCAATTCCCACCTTTGGATTAAAGTAGCATTGATCTCAGCCTTCGGATTACTTTTGGCGCCCAAAAAGGTTGTGGATTGCCAGCGTGGCAATGGTCACACGTGAAGATAGTACTTGGGGGTGGTATCTCGTGAACTAGATGGAGCAGAGGAGTAGGGTGGGTGGTAGCGTGTGGCAGAGGTTGTGATAATGGTGTTGGGTTTACTTTTTGTTGGGCGGGAAATGGGAAAGGATAAAGGTTGACCGGGTCAACTGTGTTTAGCTAAAACACACAAAGGCCGGGTTGGGCTTAGTGGGATATGGGTTATTTATTTGGGCTGGATTTGGGTTAATGGTTAGTGATGGGCTGTGGCTGGGTTTTAAGGTTATAAGGGTTGGGTTTAATTTTGGTTTAAGGGATTTAGGATTAGTTGTGAAATGGGTTAAACTTTGAGGGGCCATTCTTGTAAATACTGAAAATCCAGGGACCATGGCTGCCAACTATGAAAATTAATTTCCAAGGGTCACTTGTGTTGTTTTAGTATTTTCGGGGTTGACTTTGACTTTTCTTGATCAAATGCACCATTGTTGTCGAGTCGATCCAAAAATGTCCGTTTTCGCTCTGTTTTCAATCCTTTGTACCTGAAACACATAAAAACACAAAACCAAGGATATCTGCAATATATTTGGGTGTTTTTGGTCATTTTTGTGTCTTTAATGGGTGTAAAATGATGAGTATTTACACACTCATCAAAGGTAAATCTGAGACTACAGTGCAGACAAAGCCAACCACTACTGAAGAGAAGGCAAGGCACAAGAATGATGTTAAGGCGAGAAGTTTGCTTCTGATGACTATTCCCAATGATCAGTTGTTAAATTTTAGCAAGTTTAAGTGTAAAACCCTTTTTGAAGCTATTGTTGCAAGATATGGTGGGAACGAAGCCACCAAGAAATCTCAGAAGACCCTTCTCAAGCAACAGTTTGAGAATTTTTCAGCAACAAGCAACGAGTCACTAGATCATATGTTTAACAGACTTCAAAAACTAGTGAGTCAATTGGCTGTTCTAGGAATTGAGATGCCTCAGGAAGATCTCAACTCCAAATTTCTGAGCAGTCTACCAGCTGAATGGGCTATGCATGTGGTTGTGTGGAAAAACAAGCATGATATAGATTCCATGAGCTTAATGGATCTCTATAGCAACTTCAAGATAGTTGAACATGATATTAAGAAGTCTGCTGGATCAAGCTCAAGCTCAAGCTCAGGGAATTTGGCCTTTGTATCAACTCCCAGTACCTCAAGTCCAGATGAAGAAGTGCAAGAGACTGGAGCAGTTGGTACTGCTAGTTCCAATATTGGTACTGCTAGCACAAGCAGTACTAATGGACTCTTGGATGAGAATACTTATTGTGCTTTCTTGACTACTCAGCACAATGGAAGTATGTTGACTCATTTAGATCTTCAAGAGATTGATGAAGATGATATTGAAGAGATGGATATCAAGTGGTAGCTCTCTCTTCTCAGCTTGAGAGCTAGGAGATTCTTGAAGAAGACTGGCAAGAAGATTGTCATAAACAGCAATGATGTTGCAGGGTATGACAAGTCCAAGATTGAGTGTTTCAATTGCCACAAGAAAGGTCATTATTCAAGGGAGTGCAGATTGCCAAGCCAACAAGATGGAAAGAGCAGAGGATATGGAAACAAGTCAAGGGTTGTGGAGGTTACTGATTCAAGCTCAAAAGCCATGGTTGCCATTGATGGCTTAGGGTTTGACTGGAGCTACATTGAGAGGAGGAAGCAGAAGCATCTACAGAGATTGCTCTCATGGCATTTTCAGACTCTGAGGTACAAGTTTCTAAATGTTCTAAATCTTGTGAAGCTTTAAAAGATCTAGAAACTCTTAAGAAAAGATATGAGGATCAAAGAAAAGAGCTAACTGAAACTGCTTTTAACTTAGCAAATCATAAGAGGGCTTTAGCTGTGTTAGAAGAACAAATTGTTCATTATAAAAGTAATGAGTCAAAGTTTTCTGATGATATGATTATTGTTAAGAGAGACTTAATGTTTAGGGAGAATGAAATTAGTGTGTTGAAACATGAGCTAGAACAGGTTAAGAAAGCAAAGGAGAACATTCAAATGACTGTTGACACACTAGAATTTGCAACTCAGGGTGTTAGTAAGATTGTTGAGTGTCAGATCCTTAATAAAGCTAAGTCAGGCCTAGGTTATAAGTCAGTTCCACCTCCCTATAGAGGAATTCCAACACCCCCAGGCATAGACTTAGAACACACAGGACTACCTGAATTTCAACTACCTGAGCTTAAATATGGTCCTCAACCTAAAGAGAATGTAGTTGATAAACCTGTGTATGAAAGTGCAAGTGATGCCTCATTTTCTGAGGATAAGGTGTCCTCAGCTAAGGACTCAGATGCTCCAACCATTGAGGAATGGACTTCTGATGATGAGGATAATCAGGCTGTGGTTAAGCCTGTTAGTGTTAAAGTGGAGGAACCAAAAGTTCCAAAGATGGTTAAACCTGAGACTGTTAGGCTTAGATCAAATGCCAAACCTTTTAGACCAACAGTTAGGTATGCAGAAATGTATAGAACCACAAACAAGCCAAGAGGTAATCAAAGGAATTGGAATGACCTCAAATCTCACCAATTAGGGGATGATTTTGTCTGCTATAGGAAAGCTTGTTACTCGTGTGGTAGTTTTGACCATCTTGCAGCCTTTTGTGATAAATGGGTAAATAGGTATTCAAGTCCTAGGGTGAACATTGTTAGACCTCCCACTCACCCAACAAACACTAGAATGATACCCAGATCAGTTCTTTTAAGGTCTGGACCCAAAGCAGTTCAAACTGCTAGACCAGCAGTTCAGACTGTCAGACCTATTAGACCTGTTAACCCAAGACCAACAGTTCAAAGTGCAAAACCAGTTTTTAAACCAGCACCAAAAACTGTTAATAGACCCTTTCATCACAAAGCAGTTGTAACAAACCAAGTTTGGAAACCTAAGGTAACAACTACCAAGCCAGCAGTTCCAACTGCTAGCAGAGTAATTGGTACTGGTGTTAATAAAAACACTGCTAAGAGAAATATGGGAAATGGTGTGAATGCATCAGCATGCTGGGTTTGGAGACCCATCAAACCCAATGGTGCTAAAATTGTTTTGAAAAGAATGAATTATGTTGATGCAAGAGGAAAGCCTAAGTCTGTTTTGGCTTGGGTACCACAAGGAAATTAATTTTTCTTGTAATGTGCATTGTTAGTCATATACTTTTATATTGTGAGACAAGTTCTTTGTGGCTTGTTTCTTTGTTTTTGGACTAACACTTGCAGGTTTTGGATAATAAACACCAAGGAATTTAATGCTATATGTTTTGGACTGTAATGGTGATTTGGAGCTGAGTGTGTGATCTTTGCACATAACAAATGGTAATTGGTTCACCATGTCTAACCCACATAAGAACCAACTAGTCCAGAGCAAACGGTTTCTGGTAAAGACTAATCAAATCCGTTGATGGTTGACAATTTACCAAAAATTGTATGGTTATCAGCTCACCATATCTAAATGTGAAGAGTTGGCTAGTCCAAAGCAAACGGCTATTGGTAAAGACATATCAAATCCGTTGATAGCTGATAGTTTGCTAAAAACTATGTTTGAGCCATGGTATTTTTAAATCCTTTTCAATAAGTTCATACGGCTCAACAAAATTTTTCCAACAGTTGGTACGGTTAGTACACAGTTAGTACGGCTCAACTAGCCGTTGTAAAAATCTGTCAGTAATTAATTTTATAGCCGTTGGGGTAAAACCGTTATTCTTAAGGTATTTATAGGGATTTTTTTTAAGATAATTATCTTTTTACCATAAATTCATTTATTCTATTTCTAAAGATAATTTATCTCATACGCTTATTTCGCAAAACCCTAAACAGTACCTATAAACCCCAATAGACTACATAAAACCTCAATTCCAATTTAAACGATCATCGTATTGCTATAATCTTTCATTTTTCATCACTAAAAATGGCTGGATTGGAATTTGTTAAGCGTCATAATCAGGTTGCGTTTCTTGAGAAAACAGAGGAAGGAGATGGACCAAAGTTTTATGAGATTGTGGACTTTCTCAACCACTCTCACATAAGGTATGCTCTAACTGTTTCTCCTACTCTTTATGTCTCTCACATCACACAGTTCTGGCAGAATGCTACTGTCTTGACTAGTGAAGATGGAGACTTAGAAATTCATTCTGAAGTGGATGGTGTATCTTTTGTTGTTACCGAGTCTATAATTAGGAGACATCTTAAATTAAAAGACTCAGATGGTATTAACACTATGCACAACACTGAAATATGGGAAGAACTTACCAAAATGGGGTATGATACATCTGAACATAAATTAACTTTTCAAAAAGGATGTTTCTCACCTCAATGGAGATTTTTGATACATACCCTTTTACATTGTTTAAGTCCTAAAAAGACTGCTTGGGAGCAGTTCAGTAGCAATATTGCTATTGCTCTCATTTTTTTTGTCTACAAACAAGGTTTTTAACTTTTCAAAATTTATTTTTGAGGGTATGAAATCTAATGTTAAGAGCAAAACAAAGTTTTTAATGTATCCCAGGTTTGTTCAAACACTTTTGAATAAAAAGACATACCTGCTTACAAAACCAACTGAAATTTTTGCTACTCCTAGCCTTCAATCAAAGGTTTTTCAAAATATGGCTATGGCTAGTAGGCTTTTTCAAGGGGAACCAGTTCCATTGTTTCCTCAAATGCTTCAAACTGAGTTGGGTGAAGGTTCAGCAGTTCCAACTGATCCCCATCACACATCCACTCAAGTACTTGAAAGAACCCAACCATCTCAATTACGCATCACTTATAGGAGAAGGGAAACACCTAGAGTGGTTCCTAGATCCTTTCCCCATGATTCACCTCTCCTAGCAGGTCACACAGCTAGAAGTGATGAGGGTAGTTCTAACCAAAATGCATTGATGGAATTATGTACCAAGCTAGTTGCCAAAGTTGAAAGTTTGGAGACAGATCTTGCAAGCACCAAGGAAGAGCTCAAAGCCCACAAGGAGAATTCGGCTAAAATTTTTAACAGATTATCTTTAAAGGTGAAAAAGCTGAAAGATCAACTCAAGCAGAAAAGGGCAAGAATGGTATTGGATGATGATTCTTCTAGTGATGACTCAGATGATTCAGATGATGCTGATGGTGGAAATTCTTCCAAACAGGGGAGGAAATTTGGTAAAGACAAAGATGGATCAAGTTCTCAGGGGAGGCATAATGAAGAGGAAGAAGAACAATTTGATATAGGTTCTGGTAATGTAGATATGGAAGAAGAACAACATGAAGCAGTTCAGACTGATACCCATGAAGCAGAAAAAATTCAGACTATTGAAGCAGTTCCAACTGCTGAGACAGAGCATCAAGCAGTTCCAACTGCTGAGACAAAGCATCAAGCAGTTCCAACTGGTGACACTTCAGCTGAGCTAGTTTATGAAAGAAGAAGAGCTGACAAAGGTAAAAGAGCTATGACACAAGAGGAAGAGGAAGCAGCTCAAGAACTTGAAAGGCTCAAGACATTAAAACCAAAAACTCAAGCTTAGATAGATCATGATGCAGATGTTGCAAGGCAAATGATAGAAAAAGATTTGGCTGATGAAGAAGCTAAGAAAGCTCAGATTGCTCAAGATGAGGAATTAGCAAGGAAAATGGCTGCTGATGATGAAAAGAACATAGCTGGTTTCATGGATAGAACAAGAACTGAAGATTTTAATCAAGAAGAGTTTAATGAGCAACTTCAATATTTGTTGGATTCTGATTGTATTATAAAAGCTCATGCTGTGATGATTCTTAATGATCAGGAGTTAAATGAAGAAGAAAAGTCAGAAGAGCTCAAAGAATTTATCTTGAAGACAAATAAAGAAGCTACTTGGAGTAACTTAATGCACAAAATCAGAGAAAGGTAAAAGTCTGGTTACAAGACCAAGTTACCTACCAGGAAGGAGAAACTCAATTTCATGAAGCACTATTTGAAGAATCAAGCTAATTACAAGATGAGTGACTTTACTGGATGGACAGATGCTGAGATTGAAAGGAAATTCTTTGAATCATACTCAAGACTGAATACTCCAATCAGAGAGGACATGACAAGGAAAAAGAAAAGACAACCAGAGGTTCTTGAATCTGATGCTGCAAAGAAACAAAAGTCTGAAGAAGAAGGGTTAACCAATGAGAAGATCAAGAGCATGATGATGATTGTTCCAGAATCTTCTTATATCAAACCTTTACAAGTAAAACATCCAATCATCGACTGGGAAGTGTTCACTGATGGAAGAATGAAAGGATGGAAGATAATCAGACTTGGTGATATTTCTGAAAGGTACAAGTTGTTTGAAGATTTACTCAGAGGATTTGACAGAGAAGATCTTAATCAACTATGGAGTTTAGTAAAAGAGAGATTCAGAGATAAAGATCCTATTGAAGACAAAGACAAAGAATTATCGGTGCAGTTGAAGAGAATCTATGAACCTGATAGTGGAGAGTCAATGTGGAGATTTGAAGCACAAGTTAAAGATGTGTATTGGTATTTGTTTGAATCGTGTGGAGTACATAGAGTTTCTACTCCAGATGGGATAGAAATCTATATGTTGGTGGAAAAAGACTATCCACTCAGATCATTTGTGTTAGTGGCTATGATACAAGGAAGACTCAAGGTTGAAGAAGACTCTGAGATGGCAGACTTGTTAGTTACAAAGATTTTCAACCTTGCAGAGCAAAGAAAAGTCAAAGACTAAAGTGACTGATGTGATAGATGTTTGAAAGAATTTTCCACATTAAGAAGAAGAAGCTTAATTTGAAGAAACTTAGTGATTTAGATAGAAATCATAAGTTTAGGGGAGGATTGTTAGGAAATTAAGCTATAGCAGTTAGTACGGTTGAAAAGAAAGTTAGTACTGCTGAAGAGTTTTGAAGACATAAACAGTTAGTACTGTTGAATGAAGAAGTTTGTACTGTTTATGATTTCGTAACGTGTGAAGATAATTATAGAAAAGATTTAATGTATATCTTATAATGTTAGACTTATACGATTAGGTTGATAGTTATCTTGTAAAGGAATCCTTAGTCTATAAAAGGATTGCCTAGGTTAAAGTTTTGGTACGATTGTTATAAGTATTGCTTTGTTAAGATTCAAGGTTGTAAACCCTAGTGATAGGAGATCACTCGTATTATTTATTAATAATATTGAATCGTTGAAGTCGAAGTATATTGTTCATTGTTCATTCTTTGTTGATTCGTTAATACAAAACACAAACAAACAAATCTTCTAAGTGCTAGCTAGTAAATTCCGCGTGCTAGACTAGACATCATTCAAAGTATTCATCTAACACAAGGAGTGTGTGTATATCCGGTCAGGTATCCCCTCAACGTTTGTGAACCCTTTCCCTAGCCACATCCACGATGCGTATTGTTAGTAAGGTTTAAACCTAAGAACTCTTGTCATGACATCATGATGTCTAGCCACTAGGCCATCTTGTTGGTGATTTTTTATAAAAGGTGCAAGATGAGGACTTCCCAACGCGCCACCTAAGCCGGCGCTACACTTGCTCAATCACGCGTAAGAGTTTCAATGAGATCCAATGCATTATCGCAACCAAAAACTCTTCGCGCGAATCCAAAAACTCAATAATCTTACTCAGCCAAACACTCTTTTGATACAAAAAAGATTTTTTCTTAGACCCCTGAGCTATAACAAAACTCCAAATGGACCCCTAAAAAATTTCAACAAATACACAAGGGTTCAAGTTAGGGTTTATCCCACAACACAATACTGAACTCAAAACAAGAATGGCTTCAGCGAGCAGATCAGCAATTATGAGAACAATCACATCCAAATCAAACTCAATTTCAAGAACCTTAATCCCCAAATCAACACCCATTTCACCATTTCATTCAACAAGACCCATCACTCGTTCAGCTTCAAGGTTGTTACTTTATATACTACTAGTAATTACTACATTTTTATACATTTAAGGAATCTTTAAGCAAAACCCATGTTTTATATTTTGTTAGTTTAGTGCTTTTGTTATGTGGGTTGTTGTTTCATTGGGCAGTGTTATTAAGTACAGTTTCATAGAATGACCATCTTTAAGAATAACCCCGTGAGTGGCCACGCCAACCTCCTGAAAAGGGAGGGCTTTAGCTGGTTTGAGTCTGTGTGGCGGTGGGTTCAAACCCCCTGGATTAATCGGCCAAAAAGGTCGGAAATCATGGTTACCAAAAAAAAAGAATAACCCATGTTTTGAATTCTGTTAATTTTAAGGTTTTTCTTGTTAGCGGTAGCTCTAGATGTAATAATAAAGTGTTAATGATGTAAAAGCTAAACGCTTCTTTCATTAGTGTTTCGAATAGGAGCGTTTAAACAAAATCCAATAGCTAAACACAAACAAGCATTATTGTCTAAACACTCCAAAAAGCTATATGCCCAACATAGCCTCAGTGTTGCCTTTCATAGTGTGTTACCAGTACACTTCGATACATTTAAACAATCTACGAGAATAACCATAATTCAATTTTTTGTTAATTTAATGGTTTTGCAATGCGGATTGTTGTTTAGGGTTGTTGCTGCACTGGGAAGTGTTGAGTCAATGATGCCTTTGCATAGCGTGATTGCATCTGCTAGGCTAAGGTCAAGTATTGCTGTTGATTCCACTTGTTGGAGCTTTCTTTCTCAAGGTATGTAACTTTATGTTTTCTGGTTATTATGATTAATTGATTAATTTTAATTATATGAATGTGGTTGTTTGGATGGTGTGGTAAATCTCGATTGTTATGTGTCTGATAATTGATATTAAAAAGATTCATTTTAAGTAGTTGGAAATTGAATGGATTCGTATATAATGTGCTTGACGCGTTACTTGATGTTATTGCTTCACATGGATTTGGAAATACCGTATTTGATTTTAGATTCTTGGTTATATACAAATGAAACGAGATATGTTATTTTCAGAATCTGATTGTGCTTGATGCCTTGATTGTATATACTGCATTACTGCGCAGAATCAAGTAGAAAGAAAAAAAAAAAGACTTTACATGTGTTCTATACTTAGGTTTTTATTATTTTGACACACTGATTGGTTGTGACCCCGCATTGACAGACTTTACTCGTCTCCAAGCCCATAAGAGAGATAGATCTGCGACTTGAAGGTTTTGAGTCGGTGTATTATGGGGTGTATTAATTTGATAGATACAGGATACCTGATGCATAGGATATTGGTTGAGATTTTTGCATATCCTTTTTTTGTGTGAAAGGAGAATTATATATTAATCACAAAAAAGTACATAGCTTTTTCTACTTAGCCATGGAAAGGCCCATGCTAAAGCAAAGAAAAAACACATAACTATAAGAATAGCCCACCCTAATCAGTGCATTCTCAAACCACTATACCACACTATACTGTTCTATATACAATGAATCAATTCATAACAGTACTGCATACAGAAATTAAAGCAACTGCATCCTGTATCAGCATTTAGTCGACTTTACACTCCAGACCTCTTCCATTCTTCTAACAGCAGCAGAATCTTTAACAATTAGACTCATCATTCTAAGTTTAACTGTTTCTTTGATATTCTGCATAAGAGTCTCTTCATTTCTATGAACATGTTTAAACAATCTTGTGACCAATCTTCTTACAACACTGTCTATACTATTAGTCATATCCTTAACAGCTTATAAGTCGTCACTCGTCCTTGAGCAGAGTTTTAACAATAGGCATGATAATGGATGAACTATGGAGTCATGTAGATTGGACAAGATATAAACTCCTTATCCTAATGTCCTTTATGTATGGTGTGTAGGTAATGACTTGTGCAAATTACAAACTTTTACGTGGGGCAGTTTCAACCCATATATGTGAAAATGGTCGATATCTTGAGATTATATTTGAATCAGTTTGACCAGATGTGACCTGTACCCACATGCCCGTTTGGCCACCTATATTTGAGATCACAAGTTCTAATCTATTGATGTTTGTTAAGATTGATTTTGAGTTTCAAATAATGGGTGTGTAACTACATATCCATATCTAGCCTTCTTAACCTTATAAATGTTAGAAACCCTTTATTGAATTGAAACCGTTCCCACTAAACTCACTTTCAATGACTCATCAGTGCCATGTATCACTTCACCTTTTTCTTTTGAAACTCGAAAATAGTTGGATTTAATTTAAGAACTCGATAGTTATTTAAACCTCAATATTTTGCATATCATACGTGAGAGAAATATAATATTTTGGTGCATTTAGGATGCATCATCTTCTTTTACGGTTTAGATTCCTCTCAGGTATAAGTAGTAGTCTATTGTTTTAGATAACAAAACTGATGAATAAAGAAGAAAAAAGTGACTCTGCAGATTGCATTGGTGAGAGTGACAATCTATCATCCTTTTTTGCAGTCAGAGTTTTATATGAGTAGCTCTTCTGCTTAATACTATAGGCCTTGTGTCAGTGTTGGAAAGGGAGTGATTTAGGAAAAAAACGCATATGAGAATTTTTCTATTGCTTTTAACATGTCAGTTGCATCTAGTTCTAAATTCTCAATCGGACCTTTGTATCTTGTGGAAATGCTGAACTTTCTTATATGCCACTAGCCCACCAATTAACATTGTCGATCTCAACCTTCATGTTCAGCCACCAGTATAGTTGTTTCAGGTCGTGGTACATCTTGTCTGATCCCGGATGAATGGAGTATTTGGATTTATGAGACTCGTGCATGATTAAGTCTCTCAACCCACCGAATTGTGGTAACCAAACATGTTTATCAAAGCACCGGGTTCCATAACGACGAGTCTCAAATATCGGTTTGATCCCTCTCCCCAGATTTTCGGCTTCCACATTTTCTTCTTTCAATGCTTCCGCTTGAGCGTTGAGAATTTGTTCGGGTAACTTAGTGTGAACCGTCATTACTAATGATCTGACACGCAATGGTTTTGTCCTTTCCTTTCTGCTTAGGGCATCAGCCACTACATTTGCCTTCCCGGGGTGATAACGGATGTCGCAATCGTAATCACTCAGGAGTTCAATCCACCTACGTTGTCTCATGTTAAGCTCTTTCTGGTCAAGGATGTACTGGAGGCTCTTGTGATCCGTATACACCGTACACTTCGTACCGTACAAGTAGTGCCTCCGTAGCCTAAGAGCAAAAACCACAGCACCCAGTTCTAAGTCATGGGTCATATAGTTTTCTTCATGAGTCTTCAGTTGTCGGGAAGCATATGCTATGACCTTTTCCCGTTGCATCAACACTGCCCCAAAACCTTTGAGTGATGCGTCACAATAGACTACAGAATCTTCCGCCCCTTCTGGTAGTGCTAAGATAGGCGCACTACAAAGTTTCTGCTTCAGTAGTTGAAAGGCCTCCTCTTCTTCTTTACCCCACTCGTACTTCTTATTTTTCTGAGTTAACTTGGTAAGGGGTTTAGCAATCAAAGAAAAGCCTTCGATGAATCTTCGATAATAGCCAGCAAGTCCTAAGAATTGCCTCACTTCTGTTGGTGTCGTCGGTGTAACCCAATTCTTGATAGCTTCAATCTTTGCAGGGTCACATGACCGAGAAATTGTACATACTCCAGCCAAAAGTCACATTTCGAGAACTTGGCATACAATTGTTCTTTCTTGAGTAACTCCAAGATAATTTTCAAGTTAAATCAAAATGTCATCAATAAATACAATCACAAACTTGTCAAGGTACGGTTTGCACACTCGATTCATCAAGTCCATGAACACTGCAGGTGCATTCGTCAACCCAAACGACATCACTTAGAACTCGTAGTGACCATACTGAGTTCTGAATGGAGTGTCTTCTTCCCGGATACGGAGTTGATGGTAACCTGATCTCAGGTCAATCTTGGAGTACACACTTGAGCCTTGAAGTTGGTCGAACAAATCGTCAATTCTCGTGAGTGGATAACGATTCTTGATCGTTAACTTGTTGAGCTCACGATAGTCAATACACATTCGAAAAGATCCATATTTCTTTTTCACAAATAGTACTGGAGCTCCCCAAGGTGACGAGCTTGGTCGAATGAATCCTTTCTCTGACAGTTCTTGTAGTTGTTCTGATAACTCCATTTCTGACGGTGCCAACCGATAAGGTGCACGTGCCATTAGTGCAGCACCGGGCACTAGTTCGATTCGAAACTCTACTTGTCGAGGTGGTGGAAGCCCCGGTAAATCTTCGGGAAACACTTCGGGGAAATCGTTGACAAGAGGTACATCTTCCAATCGCCTCTCAACCGGTTCCTTCTCTGTTACTTGCGCTAGATACAAATGACACGCTTTTTCTATGTACTTTCGGGTCTTGATACGAGATGCGATCTTTAATTGGGACGTGACGTGTCTCTATCGCCCTTGATTATCAGCATCATGTTGTATGGAATACAAACAATCTTTTCACTACACACAATCACCGCGTCTCGATCGGATAACCGGTCCATTCCAATAATGACATCAAAAGTCCCAAGTTCAATTGGCATAAGGTCAATACTAAATGAGTGGTTTACTAGGTTTATGGTACAACCTCTTAGAATAGTATTGGTACTAACCAGCTTCCCATCAGCTAACTTGACTTCATAAGTATTGTTTAACTTAACCGGGTTAATATTTATCAAGGCACTAAAACTAGTGGACACAAAGCTTTTATCTGAACCCGAATCAAATAAAACCTTAGCATAGTGATTATTAAGTAGAAACGTACCCGTCACCACATTCGGGCCTTCTTGTTCTCCATCTCTCATCACATATACTCGACCACGAGCATTCCCAGCTTGATCATTCCCCTTCTTCGTGCATTGGTTCTTCATGTGCCCTCTTTCCCCACAGCCATAGCAAGTCGCAATCGGCTGCGCATTGGCACCAGTAGCAATAGCCTTACCTTTACAGTCTTCCACTCTATGACCAACCTTTCCACAGTTGTGACATTTCAAAGTGCAGGGGCCGGCGTGGTGCTTCCTGCAGCGATTGCAATAAGGATGAGGTCTCAGCCGGGGCATCAGTTATTGCCTTGACATTCTCTTGCCTTCGGTTCTGCCGGTGATGATGGTCGTTGTTGGCCCTGGGGTGGTTGTTGTTTCCCCTCCTGTCATCATCCCATTTTCTCTTGTTTTGGTGGTGGTGGTTATTGTTGGTGTTCACGTTCTGGACAACCCCATACTTCACTACTTGAGCCATAAGTCTTGGGGAAATTCGAATAGTCTCATCCAGAGTCTGCGGGTCAAATGATGTTACGTTCCCTTCAATGCTTCGTGGCAGACCTCCTTCAGTCCCTTCGAAATTGGTGGGATAACAACCCAGAAATTGCTTGTAAGTACAACCACGTACTGCAGCGCCACCGGCAGCCCCAGCGGCTCCAGGCCCGCCAGCTGCTCCGACGTCTCCAGCACCGCCAGCTGCTCACGGTCATCAGCTAAAGCCTTGGTTACACTTTCAGCAACGAGCTGCTGAATTGCTGCATTAGTCATTCTTCTTGGTGGCATGATTCTATCTCAACACAAAGAATTTTTTTGATAGTATTCATACAATGACAGTCATAATCATGCATGAGTAAACCAATTATGAAAGAAATCACAACAACATCGAGTATAATTTAAAAGATAGTAACTTCATCATTCATCACAAAAGATTAATACATTGTTGCATTGTATTACAAAATATGACGAAGTCATTACAACCAATGATACTAATTTTACTAACTGACAGTCTCAGTTTAGTGATTACATAACAAAAGAAACAACGATGAAATGAAACAAAAGAAAAGAAATAAACTACTGGGAGTCACGAGGTGATCCACGTGGCTCTCGCGGTGGGGTCTCTCCATAAACACCAACTACATCTATGGCCTCACTTGGCCTTTCTTCCATAACCCCATATCGAAGCATGTCCCCCCAAAAACCATAGGCCCAAAGCCTCAACTGGTAGAGATCTTTCTCGAGGTGTTCTTTGTCCATGCGTGCGAAAGTAAGAGTCCCCTCAGCAACATCTAACTTACGCCTCAACCTCATGTTTTCAGCCCTGATGTCATCTTGCTCCAACTGTCGAACACGCTTCCCCAGCGAAACCACTCGTGCTCAACTTTATCACCGTTACTCTCCACAATACCTAAGTCCAGATCCAACAAATCCATACGATGATGAGCAATCTTGTCCCTTGATTGGGCCAAGGTCTCCATCTGCTCTCGAACACTTATCTGTCTAGATAAAAGTCGAACCGTACCATGAATTGAGTCAATGTCCCTCCTCATGCCACTGGGCACAAGGTCTTCAAGCTCATAAGCAATAGGGGAAGCAGATGATGATCCGCCCCTGATATGGATACTGTGAGGAAACCTGCGCAGTGAGTGGCAGTTGTGTGATAGTGCCAACAGTAGCAGCATCCTCAATCTCGGGCTCAGAATCGGAAGAAGTGTCCGATAAAGGTGGTGGCGGATAAGGTGAACCCATTGCCTCATGGATAAATTAATCGAGAGTCATCCATCTCTTATCCTCAAACATCAATATATTCATTTCTTCATGTTCTTCCTCTGGCTCTTCTTCGGGATCCTCTTTCGGATCCTCTTCCAAGTCTTCTCCTGGGTCTTCCTGAGGGTCTTCCTCAGGGGCTTCGTTTGGGAAGTCGAAAACTTGATTCGGGGATGGAGGTGCTGGTAAAGGTTCAACTGGTGCAAGCTTCTGCCACGTGATCAGGTGGAAGTGGGGGTGCCATGACAAATTTGAAGAAACACACACACATATATATATATATATATATATATATAATTAGAAAAAGAAATGAAATATTATCATGAAAATAATATTTGAGGATGTGAGTTCGGATGAAGAGATGGATGACTCTTAATTAATTTATCCATACGAGGCAATGGGTTCACCTTATCCACCACCACCTTTATTGGACACTTCTTCCGATTCTGAGCCCGAGATTTAGGATGCTGCTACTGTTGGCACTATCACACAAGTGCCACTCACTGGCGCAGATTTCCTCACAGTATCCATGTCAGGGGCGGATCATCATCTGCTACCCCTATTGCTTATGAGCTCGTGCCCAGTGGCATGAGGAGGGACATTGACTCAATTCATGGTAGGGTTTGACTTTTATCTAGACAGATGAGTGTTCGAGAGCAGATGGAGACCTTGGCCCAATCAAGGGACAAGATTGCTCATCATCGTATGGATTTGTTGGATCTGGACTTAGGTATTATGGAGAGTAACAGTGATAAAGTTGAGCACGCAGTGGTTTCACTGGGGAAGCGTGTTCGACAGTTAGAGCAGGATGATGTCAGGGCTTAAAACATGAGGTTGAGACGTAAGTTAGATGCTGCTGAGGGGACTTTTACTTTCGCCCGCATGGACAAAGAACACCTCGAGAGAGATCTCTACCAGTTGAGGCTCTGGGCCTATGGTTTTTGGGGGGACATGGTTCGATATGGGGTTGTGGAAGAAAGGCCAAGTGAGGCCATAGATGCACTTGCTGTTTATGGAGAGACCCCACCGCCAGAGCCACGTGGATCACCTCGTGACTCCCAGTAGTTGTTTTTTTTTTTTTTTTTTTTTTTTTTTTTTTTCATTTCATCGTTGTTTCTTTTGTTATGTAATACTAAACTGAGACTCTCAGTTAGTAAAATTAGTATCATTGGTTGTAATGACTTCGTCATATTTTGTAATACAATGTATTAATCTTTTGTGATGAACGATGAAGTTACTATCTTTTAAATTCTACTCGATGTTGTTGTGATTTCTTTCATAATTGGTTTAGCCATGCATGATTATGACTATGTCATTGTATGAATACTCATCAAAAATTTTCTTTGTGTTATGATAGAATCATGCCACAGGATGACTAATGTAGCCATTCAGCAGCGACGAGCTGAAAGTGTAGCCAAGGCTTTAGCTGATGACCGTGCAACAAGGGCTAATGATGCTGGAGCAGCTGGCGGGGCTGGGGCTGCCGGTGGCGCTGCAGTACGTGATAATCAAGGGCGATAGAGACGCGTCCCAATTAAAGATCGTATCTCGTATCAAGGCCCGAAAGTACATAGAAAAAGGGTCTCAGTTGTATCTAGGGCAAGTAACAGAGAAGGAACCGGTTGAGAGGCGATTGGAAGATGTACATGTTGTCTACGATTTTCCCGAAGATTTACCGGGGCTTCCACCACCTCGACAAGTAGAGTTTCGAATCGAACTAGTGCCCGGTGCTGCACCAGTGGCACGTGCACCGTATCGGTTGGCACCGTCAGAAATGAAAGAGTTATCGGAACAACTACAAGAATCGTCAAAGAAAGGATTCATTCGACCGAGCTCGTCACCTTGGGGAGCTCTAGTACTATTTGTGAAAAAGAAAGATGGATCTTCCCGAATGTGTATCGACTATCGTGAGCTCAATAGGTTAACGGTCAAGAATCGTTATCCACTCCCGAGAATTGACGATTTTTTCGACCAACTTCAAGGCTCAAGTGTGTACTCCCAAGATTGACCTAAGATCAGGTTACCATCAACTCCGTATCCGGGAAGAAGACACTCCAATTACTGCATTCAGAACTTGGTATGGTCACTACGAGTTCCAGGTGATGCCGTTTGGGTTGACCAATGCACCTGCAGTGTACATGGACTTAATGAATCGAGTGTGCAAGCCGTACCTCGACAAGTTTGTGATTGTATTTATTGATGACATTTTGATTTACTCCAAAAACAAGGAAGAACATGGGGAACACTTGAAGATTATCTTGGAATTACTCAAGAAATGTGACTTGTGGCTGTCAAGTCATGTGATCAATAGTGAAGGTGTTCATGTGGACCTTGTAAAGATTGAAGCTATCAAGAATTGGGCTGCACCGACGACACCAACAGAAGTGAGGCATTTCTTTGGACTTGCTGGTTATTATCGAAGATTCATTGAAGGCTTTTCTTTGATTGCTAAACCCATTACCAAGTTAACTCAGAAAAATAAGAAGTACGAGTGGGGTAAAGAAGAAGAGGAGGCCTTTCAACTATTGAAGCAGAAACTTTGTAGTGCGCCTATCTTAGCACTACCAGAAGGGGCGGAAGATTTTGTAGTCTATTGTGACGCATCACTCAAAGGTTTTGGGGCAGTGTTGATGCAACGGGAAAAGGTCATAGCATATGCTTCCCGACAACTGAAGACTCATGAAGAAAACTATATAACCCATGACTTAGAACTGGGTGATGTGGTTTTTGCTCTTAGGCTATGGAGGCACTACTTGTACGGTACGAAGTGTACTGTGTATACGGATCACAAGAGCCTCCAGTACATCCTTGACCAGAAAGAGCTTAACATGAGACAACGTAGGTGGATTGAACTCTTGAGTGATTACGATTGCGACATCCGTTATCATCCCGGGAAGGCAAACGTAGTGGCTGATGCCCTAAGCCGAAAGGAAAGGACAAAACCATTGCGTGTCAGATCATTAGTAATGACGGTTCACACTAAGTTACCTGAACAGATTCTCAACGCACAATTCAGTGGGTTGAGAGACTTAATCATGCCCGAACACGAGTCTCATAAATCTAAATACTCCATTCATCCGGGATCAGACAAGATGTACCACGACCTGAAACAACTATACTGGTGGCCGAACATGAAGGCTGAGATCGCCACCTACTTCAACAACCTTATATTCCTGTTTGGAAATGGGAAAGAATCACTATGAATTTTATCACCAAGCTCCCTAGAACTGCAAGTGGATATGATTCGATTTGAGTCATTGTAGATCGTTTGACCAAGTCTGCTCATTTCCTACCGATGAAAGAAACCGACAGTATGGAGAAACTTGCTCAACTGTACTTAAAAGGAGATTGTCTGTAGACATGGTGTACCAATATCAATCATATTAGACAGAGTTTATTATTATTTTTAGAACGGCAAGTTTAACTATCTCACAACATTTACACCACAAATCTATCTCACTAAACCTACAACCATTTGGTTGGGGAGCTTCTCACACAACATGGGGTACCGTTTGGACACAAGCTCTTTGGTAACATTGTATATGTATTTGAAGATCCTTTTCATATGATCTTGACAATTTCTCATTGAGTGACTTTCCGCCTTTTTGGTTGATGTGTGAGTGTGACGATAATGTTGCATTAAATACCGTTAAATTCTAATATGTGAAACCATATGGGGATGTCTATTTGAAGCTCTCAAAATTTGACACCTTTTCCTAAGCATTGAATGAAACCATTTAGGGTCATGTATGTGAAGTTTCCTTTAGTTTGGATTCTTCACCATTCATTCAGAATCTCGGGCTAATCTAAGTATTGCATTATTGCATGAAGTTTTCTTTGGTTTGGACGTCTGAATATGTTGCATTTTAGAGGACAAGAAAATATATAATATCTTGTTCATTTAGGACACAATTATGTTCGTTTCTTAATATTATTTGGAAATCTGCTTTAGCGTACTGGTTTTATTGGGCCGCACTGATAATTAAAGAAGAAAAGGATAATTGGGCAGAAGCGTGGTTCGGGCAGGTTGTGTAAGTATTGGGTTGAAACGTGGTTTTTTCCTCCTGATATTGGTCGAAAAAAGGTGGCAGAATAGTCAGTATTTAATCCAAATAAGTTAGCAGGTTTTATGCACAAAAATACACTTTAGCCTTTGGGTGACTTCATCCCGTTTTTCCTATTTGACATGTTTCTTTATAGCTAATTTTTTATAATTTTTCGTGTTCAACCCGTCAGAGATAAAATTAAAAAACCCGAACAGATCCAAGTAAAAATGGGTTGAAACTGCCATATTTAGGTGAAAGTGGGTAATTGACAGTTACTTATAGGAACCAGTATTCAAAGTATAATCTGACTAGTTCTTCTGCTTACTGCTATAGGTTTTGCATCAACATTGTGACAACGGGAGTGATCAAGGCAATTAGCGCATATGAAAACTTTGCATATTGCTTTTAATAAGGGAAAGTGCATCGAGTTTTGAACTCTAGAACCTCACCACTTGTGGAAAGTGAAACTTTCTTATAATAGGCCAACTATTCCTGTAATTTTGACATTTCCTTGCTCTTTAGTCACTTCAATAGTGATATGTAACAGCAATGCTGCAATGAATGCCATTGAGTATAAATTTATGAAGCCATAATGGTTTTTCTTTTGGTTATGTTTATTTGACGCATTTTACTAAGTTTTGGAGGTAAGATTTGTTGGCATGTTTCCATTAGATATTATTTCCGTCATTTTCTGGGTACTATTTTTAAGAAGATTTAATAGCGAGATCCACAAATCTTCTATCAGTTTTATGTTTTCTTGGTTGATCTCTGGGTTCCTTGTGCTTTTCCTAAAGACTTGCAACTAATTCCACTTTTGTTTTTCGGATTTTGACTAGACTTTGGACTTCCTCGGTGACAAGGGCTATAACCACATTGCATCTCAGTTTCGTGTCTGTTTGGTCATTATCCAGTGTTTTAAATCGAGCACAGTCGTGGTGGAAGTTCTTACTTGTCTGACTTGCTGATTTGAAAAGTTCGGTGGCGTTAAGAAGCATTCATTGCATAATCTCAGTGTGTTTCCTGGAGGAACTGGAAATGAATGAAACTTTATGAATCACATGGATCTCTGTTTTCTGTAGTATCATTTATTTGTGGATGTCACTTGAAGTGGCGAATTTTGTATCAAAAAGTCACTCTGAACTGTTTCATCTAAAAAATATGAATAAGCGGGTCAAATCAAAAAATTATCTAAATGACTAAAAGGTGTACACATGTCATACGAGTTGGAAATCACTTTAGTATGTTATTTCTAAATTATTCATTCAAAAATTTTAAAGTGGACTTTAAACTTGGCAACTTTTCAAAAACACACACTATATTAATTTTAAAAAACACGCACTTTGTATTTCAAAAGCTTTACATTAAAAGTTGAACCAGAATCCTAATTTCACAAGTATAATTATTTGCCTTTATATACCGTCGTTTTACGCGAGTATTCGTCTGGTTAAGTACAATTATCCATTTTAATGGGTCCAACCTATCTCGCTGTTTTGTTAGAAGTCTATATAGTATTTTCAGAAACATAAAAACACAAAACATAATGTCTTATTCGTAACAGTACATATCACTCCACTTGAATAATTGCATCTGAATTAAACCAAGGACCCGTAGATCACAAGTTTGAATTAATCACGTAACAAATTGCATTCACATGCTATTGAGTCACATAACTAACCTACAAGTGTATGATAAACATCAAAATCAATTCATTTCGTACATGCCCTAAGTCCATTTAAAACCCATGTGTTAGTAAATATGACTTATGGAGTGCCACCTAGCATAGACCCTCGTTGCTGATTCATGCATTGTGATTTAT
Organism: Artemisia tridentata subsp. tridentata; assembly: GCA_021014915.2. Classification (NCBI taxonomy): domain Eukaryota; kingdom Viridiplantae; phylum Streptophyta; class Magnoliopsida; order Asterales; family Asteraceae; genus Artemisia; species Artemisia tridentata. The sequence goes on from CP139508.1 coordinate 163,577,218, forward strand.
GATGACTGGTGAGTCGATAATAATTCATCTTTATGATTGATATATAGCGATAATAATAAAGACTCGATGTTATATGATACCATATAATTAAAAAAATTGTGATGGAGATCGGGCATTTAGGAAGAAATGTAATGGATTTAAAACTTGTGTCACCTTGTTTCTGCAAAACTTTTCAATTGAAATAAGTCTATTCTGAAAAAAATAGTCTTCAAAATCTTCAAGTTAAATCCATTTTTTCTTGTCTCGTAATGGTTTCTCACGTAACATCTATAATATTTAAGTGGAATAAAACCCAAAATAGGTAGCCATGATATAGTATAGGCATGTTACTTGTTGAAGTAAAACCTTATAGGTGGGTCCAACTTCTGTGTAATATCCTTCGGAATGTTTCCTCCGGATGGTGAGAGCTCCTACACACAAGAAACACGCATGTTAGACTCGCCTTGGGTTTTATCCCAAAACCAACCTCCGGCGTGGGAGTAAGTATACGATAGTATGAAGGGTGAATAGTAGATGAGAGTAAATGCTATGGGTAAAAATTAGTTGTGAATCATAAATGAGGTGTGGGTATTTATACTACCCACACCTGTTACCTGTTTGCCTTGGGACTAAGCAAGCCGACCTACGCCTAGCCTAGTAGGTAGGTTTCAGATGACGTGGGGAACACAATCCCGGGAAATCTGGGATGGCGGCGCGGCGGCGGTTGATGGGATTGTTCATTGGGTAAACGACGGCGGTCGACCCTTCGGCATGTCCGGAAGTGAGTTTCGTGTCCGGACGAAATATGACGTCCGGACACGTAGGCTGATCCGGACGAAGTATGACGTCCGGACACATACGCCAACATGTCCCCCCCCACCCAGTGTTGGAGTATCGGTCTTGAGTCGATAGTGCAATACTTAAAAACTTGCGTCTTCCGGTACTTCCTCTATCTTTGTCGCGTAATCGGGTTATGTAAACGTTGTCCGGATGATTGAGGGAGCCTGTTAAACCTTCTTGGGCTGGTTGAGTTCTGGGTCCATGGGCCGAATAAAAATATTATTATTCACCATGGACAGCTGTATGCCATGTGCCGTTTTACCGCAGAGATCCAACGCACCACATTCAGCCACGTCAGAGACGTGCAGATTGATGCGACGCTTTCGCGTCCTTCTAAGTTTTCCCTATATATACCGCTTTACCCTCTTCATTTTTTCACTTTTCACTATTTATTTCTTTTCCTTTTTCTCGGAGTTTTACATCTTTGCTATCACCGGACGTTTCTTGTGCAACATCTTCAAGGGTTTTCGAGAGGTGCGTTTTATTCTTCTCTTGTAATTATCTTTCCTATACATTCTCCGGCATCCTTTTAGTTATGGCCGCTGAGATGAACGTACCGGAAAACCCTCCATTAGCTAGTAACCCTGGGCCTTCGTCTAGTAAGGTCATCCCAAAGTTTGATATGCACGTACACACTTCTAAAATGACGCAAAAAGACTTAGATGATGTGGTATTAGAGTTTGGCATTCCTTCGGATCTACGGCCTACCCTTCCACCAGACGACATGACCATGAATGAGTTACCGGACGATAAGATAGGTATATATGTTCACCAGTTGAGGACAGGGGGTGCTAGGATACCTTTCTCCACGTTTTTACTGGCGGTAATACAATACTTCCGGGTGCACATCTCCCAGCAATACTTCCGGGTGCACATCTCCCAGCTTGTTCCGATAGGTCTGAATAGAGTGACAATGTTTGAGATTCGTTGCTATAGTTTAGACGTCCGGCCAACCGTTCCCTTGTTCAGGGTGTTTTATAGATTGTGTAAGCAAGGCCATTGGTTTTCATTTGAGAGCCGAACGGGGAGAAGGGCGAAGAAGTGCTTTGAGGAGGTTCTTTCCGGACTGAAACATTGGAAGGACCATTTCTTTTTTATAGACGGGAGGGCAATTCCGGATGCCATGCCATGGATGCATAAAGATTCTAAGGTCACCGACAGAGATGCCGAGAAGGTTGCTAGGAAAGTGATTCTTCTCAGGAAACCCCTAACCACCCTTCTATGGATGACGGGTCTTTCCAATGTCTTCAGGTATCCGGGATACGAGGCCGTTCTAAAGGATGCCGAGGGGCATGGTAATACAATATTTTCTTGGCTTTATATCATGTACTGTCTTGTTATTTCTTGTCTTGCTCTTACCTTTCTCTTTTTTGTAGTTCTCACTATGTCAGAGTATTTAGAGCTTTCGGACTGGGAAGGAACCGAGGTCAGTAAGGGGGGTCTTCTTTCGGAGGGACATGAAAAACCGAACCGAACTACCGAGCCACTAGTCCTGGGAAGCGAGATCCCTGAGAAGACCCTACTTCAAAAAGTTGTTGAGAGGCCTGATCCGGAGGTGGTTGCTTCAAGAGAGGAGAAGGAGAGGAAAAACAGGAGAGTGGGCCTGTGAGCAAGAAAAGGAACGTTGCGGATCCCACCGTCGGACCAAAGAGAAAGAAGAAGAAGAGTCAAGTCCATGAGGAAATTATATCCTCTGAACATACTGTTGATGCCACTCCTCTCAACCAGGCCGCGCCGCAAGGTATTGTTAATGTTGAAGAGGGACCGGCGGGTGGTGAAGGACCCCGACCAAAGGGTGAAGGAGGGTCAGTTCTAGGGGTGGAAACGAGCCGAGCCGAGCCGAACCCGAGCCTGCCAGAGCTCGAGCTCGGCTCGATTATATTTTAGAAAGCTCGAGCTCGAGCTCGGCTCAATTCGAGCCTAAAAACTTGAGCTCGAGCTCGGCTCGTGGCATGATATATAAGGCTCGAGCTCTTGTAGAAAAAAACTTGGACAATAGCAAAATATTTAAGTTTCTTTATACTAATATGATAAAAGCAAATAAATAGAAAAAACAAACAAGCATATTATAAATTATAAAATATTGCATGTAAACTTACGAGCTCGGCTCGGGCTCGGCTCGTTTGTGATGTATAAAATAGCTTCAAACAGAGCTCGTATATTTGTTTTGAGCTCATAGCTCGTAAGTTTACATGCAATATTTTATAATTTATAATATGCTTGTTTGTTTTTTCTATTTATTTGCTTTTATCATATTAGTATAAAGAAACTTAAATATTTTGCTATTGTCCAAGTTTTTTTCTACAATATATCGACAAGACTACAAATATTATAACAAATCGTCCTTGGTGAAAAAGTCAAACGAAAATAAAAAAAGAAAGCAAACCAAGATCTCAGATCTCCATCTTACAATCAAAACAAACTATCCTCTTTTCGAAATGAAAAAAAAAAGAAAAAAAAAAAAAAAGTAAAACAAGTTCTCAGATCCCTCTTTTTACATTAAATAATTTTGTTCTTGAAGACAAAAAAAAGAGGACTCATCATAGAACTTGAAACGAAAAACAAAACAAAGATTAACCTTACCCGAGACCTCGTATGAGATCTTGAAGCCGAAAGAGTCAAATCATAAGGGTTCGTATGTTTTTTCTTGGTAGTTGCGGTTTAGATTTGAGCAGAAAGGAGTGGGACTTGTGTTGTGCGTGAATAGTTTAAGCTTTTTGAAGCATAAAAGAGAAAAGATGAAGTTAGTTTGAATGTGAATGATGAGGGTTTCGTGTGTAGTGAAATGCAAGAGAGTTTTTGTGTGGCTGATAGTAAAAAGGAGTAGTTTGGTGTCTACGGTTGGATTTGTGGAGAGAAAAGGGAGGATGGTTGAGTTTATGTAATTATGTGGCTGCGTTTATGTTGGAAGAAATGTGTTTAGGGTTGCGAAAATTTAGGAATATATATAACTCAATTTAGGGTTAGGTTGCTTATTGGACTTGATTTAGATTTCAGCAATGGGCCACAAAAATTTGGACTGTTAACTACGTATATATATTGTATATATCTCTAGGGATTGTTTAGGCTCGCGAGCTTACTCGAGCTTTTTGTATAGAGCTCGGGCTCGAGCTCGATTATTAAATGAGCTCAAGTTTAGGCTCGAGCTCGGGCTCGAGCTCGTTTAGGCTCGGCTCGTTCGAGTTTTTTACCGATCCGATCCCGAGCTTTTCACGAGCGGCTCGGCTCGTTTCTACCCCTAGTCAGTTCATCCGAAAGAAGAAACAGATGAGACTGATGTGGAAACCGTAGAGGGGGGGGGGTGAATACGTTTCCATTTAAAATCTTAAAAACATTTTGTATCAAACTCCCGATCAAGTGTGACGTAATATGAAAAGTGTCAACTATGATCATATATCATATAGGGATGAATAAATTAATCTACATCACAAGCACAATCAACCATGACACATACATAATTTACATAACATAAGCAACTAGCCACACAAGCATAAACGCAATGCAAATATAAACATAAAGCAATAAAGAATAAAATGAAAGTAAAGAGATAAGTAAGAAGGCGCAAACCGGACACGATGATTTATAGTGGTTCGGTCACGAAGCTCCTCTTCGCCCTACTCCACTCCCCGAGTACCCAACTCGAGAGTTACTTCACTAATCAACAAACTCCCTTCAGGCGGAGAAAACCGTACACGTCGCTTAACTTGTTTTCCGACACTAAGCTAGATGTCGAGTGCTAATCTTAGCTAGCACCAATCTACACGATCTACCCGATCTACCCTTGATCCACATGATCAATCACACAAGCCCAATGGCTTCAAGAGATCTCCAAGATCTCGACAAGATCACAATGATCTACACCCACTTGACTCGATCTACCCGATCTACCCTTGATCCACATGATCAATACACTAGCCCAATGGCTACTAGAGATATTCAATATCTCTATAAGATCACAATGATCTTCCCTCACAAACTCTCAAAAGAAAATGATCTTGATGTATGCTATGATACAATCAAGAGTGTAACAAATGTTACAAGACCTAACAACTACAACTCTTGTATCTTCTTGGATACCTTGAGTTCTTCTCTTGCAAATGAAGAGGAATGATAACACTTTGTATCTACTTGGATACTTTGTGTTCTTCTCTTGCTAATCAAGAGGGATGACAACACTTTGTATCTACTTGGATACTTTGTGTTCTTCTCTTGCTAATCAAGAGGGATGACAACACTTTGTATCTACTTGGATACTTTGTGTTCTTCTCTTGCTAATCAAGAGGAATGAAGAGGATCACTTAAGTGGATGATTGGATCACTCTTAAACAAACTAAGACTCTCCAAATGATCAAAGAAAGTCATCTAAGTGAGGAGGGATTAGACCAGAGAAAAAGGACTGGAAAAATCAAGTTGGAAGTGTGAAATGGTCCACTATTTATAGGCAAAGGAAAAACTATCCGTTACAGACCCACGACTCCACTAAATGCCAGACGGCTCCACTAAATTTAGTGGATTCGTCCCTATTTAAAGGTACCGTGGACGCTCCTTCGTTTGTCTTTAGTGGGGAAGGTTTATTTGGGGATGTTAGGAGCTGTTTTGGGAGGAAATTTGACTGTTGGAATTTTTAAACATATTTTTCAATATAAAACATTTCTTTTTAATTCAAAAATAATTTGTGAAATATATTTTTGAAAAAATATTTTGTCACATTAAAAATGTGAAGTTTAGAAAAATAAAATCCTTTGATCATTTGTCAAGTAGTAGATTTGTTTGTCCATACCTTGAGTGATTTATGTCGGGATTGAAATCTACGACTTCGTTGAAGCATACTTGAGACGTCGGGAGGTGTTGATGTAAGTATGCATTGATGATTTGTGTTTACAAGTAACTTGCACATTTTACGTTATGTATTACAAGTTACATGTTTGTCATTATTAAAACCGAAGAAACCGTTTAGTTTAAATATCGTAATATTTGCACTAACAATCTCCCCCTTTTTGATGATGACAAATATGTAAACCGTAACACATAGTAAAATGTAAAAGTTACCTGTTTACACTCCCTTCTCCCCTTTTTTCGAATCAAAAAGGTAGTTGCCTCGAGCGCTCCCTTATTACACTACTATCCTTTCTCCCCAGAAAGGCGAGTTTGCATCATCCCAGTGAAGTCTTCTATTTCCACCATTAGAAGGACTCCATGCTATGTATTCAAATTCCCCCGAGCTCCCCCTAGCTCAATGCTCCCCTATGGTAATTGAATCCCCTTGTTTATTCACCTTAGTATCTAGCGGATCCATGGATCAAATTCTTACAAAGGCTTTTCCTACATCAAGGGTTAGCTTCGTGCAGCATAATATATAACAGTATAGGAGCAACATTATAGGGATAAAATAAACATAGCAAGACATGCATGGGTTAAACTATGTTAACACGTAAGTGTCACAACCCGACCGAAAACCTAAGGTGTAATTGTTCACTCAATCACACTAATCAAGAACGAGATTCGTTCATTGACTGACGCACTAAATGACTTCTTCCAAGTTGTCATTGGGAAGGAAAGTTCTAACAAACCTTTTGAACAACATAATCATCTACTCAAGATGATTGATGTTAAGGATAGTTTGTTGATAAGACATACTCTAAATGATTACATTATGACAAGTCGTGCCATAAAGTAGACTCGATAGAGGTTATACCTAAATGATTCCATAAGGTGGGAGAGTGTTGGTTGTGGTGACAACAAGGACAACTTGGGTTATGTGGTTGTAGGGGATAAATAATGAGATGACCCATTAGTGGTTGTAGTGATGGTGATAGTGATAAGGATGATGTGTTAGTGCCAAGTTCAAAGAGGTTTGATGGTGATAGGGTTAGTGTGATAGCTAAAGGTTGTGGTGAACTTGGTGGAGGTAAGGGTGTAGGAATCCTAAAAGTGGAGGATGATGATGATGTGGTTGGAGATGTTGGTTTTGCCCTTTGAGGAAAGGTGGGAAAGGATGGTTTAGGTTAATATATCGTTTGCACAGACAATGAGATGCATGATATATTTTAAAAGGGAAAAGGAAAGGTGCATGTGATCCTAACAGGATTGTTGGTGGATATCTCTAACGGGGTTAAGGTAACGAAGTTCTAGGTTTCTAGGTTGGATGATCCTAGTTGTGTGTTAGAGATAATTTGGTGCATGAAGGGTTTCATGTATTTGTGAGGATTGAAGGTTGTTGAACTAACTATCACTTATCCAAAGTGAGGAGTAGTTGTAAGGTTTGAGTGTGATGAGTTGAAGGTTATAAGGTTTGAGTGTGATGATCTATGGGTTGAAGGTTATAAGGTTTGAGTGTGATGATCTATGGGTTGAAGGTTCTTAGACTAACTATCACTGTCAAGAGTGAAGTGTAGCTAAAAGGTTTGAGTGTGATGATGAAAGATGTTAATGTGAGGTTTGAAGATGAGATGCAAGATAAGCTTGCAGTAGTGAGGCCTTATATAGGCAAGGGTTGTGGGATTCAAACTAAAGTTGGTGATGGTGTCCTATGGTGTAGTGAGGAAATCTTAGGGTGTGTGTGAGTTTGCAAAATTTTGCAGCTTTGAGGTTAGGGATGCAGGGATCAGGAGGGAACAGTGAAAATTCGTCAAACATAGGCACGGTACCACTAAATACCACACGATACCGTTAAATTTAATGGCACCGTGGCCTATTTAACGGTACCGTGACCTGAAAGTCACGAATTTTCCTGTGCAGCCTAGTTCTGGGCAGCTAAAGGGTAGTTTCCTAGGGAATAAGAACCACATTTGTGTGTTCTTGAGAGTGTTTGGTGAAAGACAGTATGAGTGTGTTTTCGCTCTCCCTTAATCTATTACCATCCGGACAAGATGTAGAAGATAAAGAGGAAAACGAACGATGATGGAAGCGATGAGCTTAGTAACGTCATGACAGGTGGTGGATAGCATACGATAAACTTCACCTTTGAAGTCACGTAGCTCTTCTCAATCATTGTGAATATTCATAGAATATTATGATGAGGCAAGTGATCACGTGGAGATATCCTAGGGGTTAAGAAGATAAAATCTTCAAGGTTGTGAGGTTAGTGATAAGGTTCTAGTGGGTTATCTATGTTGATGAGGAAGGGTTATCTCAACGTATCCTAGCGATTCTTCGTTTGAAGTGTGTGGAAGATGAGTGGGATGCGGAAGCATTGGTAGTGTTTAATACCATGCGGAAGTGAAAGGGAAAAGGCTAAGGAATCAGATGATAGATAGAATCTATTCTGATAGGAGACGGTTTTGGTTCAAGACTACATCGAGTGGGTTTTGATGGTGTTGGTGAGAATTGAAAGGAAGTTTTTTGACAAAGAAATTTCACATATGTTGTGACTTTTCTGGACTTTGGATTAAAAGAATTTATACCAAATAAATTCCTTTATGAATGAACCCAACGGGATTCGGTGAACGTTAATTGAGAACGAGAAATGACATTTAATTGCATTTAGAAAATTAAGTATACTTTAAATATTTCGGATGAAATATTTAAGTAGTCATCAGAGTTTAAGATGATTTTTCGAATAAATCTCGCTGATTTAGTGAGACTTTTCGACACGAGGCGAGAATTTATACCTAATAAATTCTTCAAACGGTACTAGACGAGAAGAAATGACTTTTATATTTCCAAGGAAATACATAGGTAGTCATTAGAGCGATGTGAAGGATGACTTAATATTTCCAATGAAATATTTAAAGAGTCATGAGACGAGACACACGAGATGACTACAATATTTTCAGTGAAATATTCAAGTAGTCATAAGAGGGGTACGAGGGATGACTTTAATATTTCCAGTGAAATATTTAAATAGTCATAAGATTTATGGAATATGTTCCATCATTACTAGACCTAGACAGAGATGGTTAAGGGATTCTCGGTTGAGAGGTTTGGTTGATTTACGGATTTTGATGTGCTTCGCACGTGAGTGTTTAACGGGGTTTTGAAAGATGTAAAGCTAGGCCTATGGTGCTGGTTCGCAGCAGGGTTTGGGATCTTAAGACGTGTATAATCACACGAGGATGAAATGAACTACTAATCACTTATATAGTAACTTGTGAGTCCTTTGTCATCCGAGGGTTGATGTTAGCTTTTAGCTTTTGGATGAGCGTTTTAACATATGTTGTTAAAAGGCTTGAGTATGATGTTTCGGATATGACATTTAACAATTGCGATCGCAAGTTAAACTTACTTGAATATTTCGGATGAAATATTTAAGTTGTCAACCCTACTCCGAGTTCTACTAGGTTTGTTCCTAACCTTCCCATGACAAAAGGGTGTATTACTTGGAAGAAGGCGAAGTGATGACTGGGGAATTAGGGTAAATTCGCGACTACTTTGACTTATGGGTTTTGACACTAGTGTATGGCTCTATGACTTCTAAGGGTTCATAGTGATGGGCATACCTAATTCCTAATGTGTCAAAAGGACATAGTGTGGGTGCAAACTCTACAAGTAAATCATTTAAAATGCACATAAGGAATAAATGCAAGCATCATGTAAAACATGATAATCATTTAGCATTTAAGATCATGAAGACATTTAACCATATCTTATGAGAACATGTTATCATTTTGAAACATGTATGTGGGATGCAAGCAATCTAGGTTTGCTAAGGCAGATCCTAATTACTACTTGTTCAAGATGACATCCTAATGGGAGATAAAGTTCACCGATGTAAACTATCTCTAGTCAAATGTAGGAATAAAAAATTTTCAAGTTAGAGAATGAGTATGAGACTATCATTAGTGGTGCTCAATTAAGGCTAAACACTATCATTTTTATGGGTTATACATGAACCCAACTTCTCTCCTGGAAGCAATCCAACCGTTAGGTCAAATTGAATTTCTAGTGCGATAGGTTTGTGGAACGTTTTGTTTGTTCTTAATTGAGATATTTATGTATTGAATGTGTTTAGCATGCGGAATCTACTACAACACACTTTAAAAGAACACAAGATGGTGAGTTTGAGTAAATGAGAGAATGCAATGAACAAAGAACACAACTTTGGTTAGAACAAAACGATTCAATATTATTGATGAAATAATACGGATGATCTAAGTATCACCAGGATTACAAAGTAATCTTGAATCTAAGATTGTAAAAAGGATTTGTGATTCGAAGTAACTAAGTTACTTGAGAGATAGTTTGGTTCGTGGTTATTAGTTGTGAAAGATGCATGCATGAAGAAGTGACTAAGATATCCTTTTATAAGATAAGGATATCTTATTACATGTTGTCAAGTAGATGAATATAATACTATACTTTGACTATTATGGCGCCTACAATTAAATACAACTACCCATGTACACTCTGATATATTCTTCTGTCACCACAGAAGACTATTCTACTTCTACATAACGTATAACAATGTACAAAGACTAATAATTCAACTAAATATCTATTACAAAATATCTAATCGACAAAACAGAAGCTTGGCAGGCTCTTCATTAGCTAGCAGTACCTTCTACCCAGAAGGTACTGGTAGAACATCTTCGTACACTACAAAATCAACTAGCAGGCTCTTCTCATCATTGGCAGGCTCTTTGACTTTGATCATTTTATTCCCAACAATCCTCCCCTAAACTTGTTATTTTCATTAAAATACACAAGTTTCTGATGAATAAAATACATACCTTGAGGATTTGAGAACTCTTCCAAAAACCTTACTTTCTATCCTTCCTTTTTCTTTCATATTGCTCAGATATGCTCCTCAGCAAACTCTGAACAATCTCTGAGTTTTCTTCATCCTTGTCACACCTTAATCTCTTGGAGATCATAGCTTTAAGCACTTCATAGCTAAGAGGATACTCTTTCTCAGCTAACATAAAAAGTTCTATCCCACTCTGTGTGAAAAGATGATGAGTATGGCTATGACTTAGAAATTCCCAAGTTGTTGTAGGATCATAATAGGGAAATTTCCAATGAACATCCTTGGGATCAGGATCAAACATTCTATTGAATTCCACCCAAAGCTCTTGTTCCTTAGCATCTGTACTAGAATTTGTAGCTAACCTAATCTGCACTAGATTCCACAATTCTTCCAAATCTGCTCTATCAGATGCTCTAACTAAATTTTCAAAATTCTTGAAGATAGCAGACTGTCCCCCAACCCTTAATATTTTCCATGACTTACCAAATCTATCATGGTGTATTTCCCAATCAATTATAGGGTGTCTAGACCTAATTGGATCAGCATGAATGATAGTAGGTAAAGTAATCAACATTTTACTTACTTGCCCTTGATCCAATTTTGCTACTTCTTTCTTCTGAGCATCTTCCTTCTTCTTAGATGGATGTACATCAGATGGAACATTATAGTAAAGATTCTTGTAGGCTTGAAGATATAAAAAGAAGATTTCATCAGCAGATTTCTTCTTAAGTTGATAATCAGTCCAATTTGCCTGATTCTTCAAAAATTTCTTCATAAAGATTGTTTGATCTTTGTTAGTTTTGCCCACTTTAAAACCTCTCTTCTGACTTTCCTTCATCTTCTCAAAAATGTCAGCCAAAGCTGCTTCTTTGTATTTCTTGTTGATGAAAGATTCAAGTGCTTCAGTCTTCTCATCAGAATTGAGTGTCTTGTCATTTACTATATTTGCTGCATGACCTTTCACAATTGGATCATTGTTAATAATCCATAACATCTGTGCATCAAAGGTCTCTTGAGCAATTTGAGTATCAAGAAGAGCTTGAGCAGCTTCTTCAGCTTCTTTCTGCTCTTTCATTTCTTCAAGCATTCTTGAAGCTTCTCTAGCTTTTAGCTCTTCTTCATGAACTCTTTTGGCCTCTTCTTCTCCTAAAGCCATCTGAATTTGCTGAGTTCTTTTCAACTTCTTGGACTTTGGCTCATCTTCAATTAGAATACCTTTGCCCTTATCCTTTGGAGTTTTATCTTGTGTTGGAGCAGAGGATTGCTCATCAGCAACTAAAATCCTCTTTCTCTTGTACACTCTCTCAGCAGATCCTTTATATCCCATAGCCAATAGCCTTTCTCTCCTGGCAGACTCTTCTTCTGCCCTAGCAGGCTCTTGCCCTGCTCCAACAGGCTCTTCATCATAAACTTGAGTTCCATCATGGAATTCAAATTGAGCCTGTTCCTCCTCTTCTTCCTCATCTTCAGACATATCCTTCCTTCCCTTTTTGGAAGAGTGATCTATCCTATCAGCATCTGACTGTGAAGAACTAGATAAAACAACCTTTGCAGACTTTTTACCTTTTAACTTCTTCACTTCACCCTCCAATCTCTTAACCCTCTTAACCAATTTGATGTTGATCTTAGAAAACCTTTCATTTTGACGTTTAAGAGCTTTCTCTAAGAACTTCACCTTGTCTTTCAACTCTTGCATTGTCTGAGGTGATTGGGTTTGTGATGTATGATGTGGGGATGGTGGTGGTGTTGCTGATGGTACTGGAGATGGTGTTGGTGATTTTTGATGTGTTTGTGAAATGAAACCATGTGAAGAACTGGATGATGGTGTATCAGCAGATGGTGTTGGTTCTTCTGGATGTTGTGGTACCATTTCATCAAAAAGTGGAACTTCCTCCCCTCTAAAACCAATTCTCATATTTGAAAATACTTTTTGAGAAAGTTTTGGTGTTTCATAAACTGAGTCTGTGGGAAGTAACACATGTTGTAATTTTCCAATGATGCATCCAATGAATCTTGGATACATCAAAAATTTTGTTTTAATATCCACATTGTTTATCAATCCTTCAAAAATATATTTAGAAAAATTGTATTTTCTGTTTGTAGCTAAGCAAATGAGAGCAGAAGCCATGTTGCCACTAAATTGCTCCCAAGAGGTTTTCTTCTGGCTCAAACAGTGAAGGATTGTGTGAATCAAAAATCTCCATTGTGGAGTAAGATGCTTTTTCAGAAAAGTGAGTTTGTTGAACTCAGCATGATACCCCATTCTTGTTAAATTTTCAAAAATTTCAGTATCTGGTAACTGACTAATACCATCAGAATCATCCAAATGAAGATGTCTTCTTATGGATGACTCAGTAAGAGTCAAATGTTTACCATCCACTTTGGCTTTTATTCTTTGTTCCCCATTTTCAGAAGTTTTAATTTTAGCAGATTCCCAAAATTGTAAAATTTGATTTTCATAAATAGTGGGATTGACTAGCAAAGCAAACCTGATGTAGGAGTTGTTTAAAAAGTCCACTACTTGATGAAATGAGGCATTATCCTCTGACTTCTCCAAAAATGCTAACTGATTGTGACGTTGAACAAAGTTTAGATCAATTGTGGAAGTCATAATGAAAATTTTGAATATGATGGTGGGATTTGTTGGTAGTACTGGTAGAAGATGAAAGATGTATGTGAATTATGATAATGACTGATGAAAGAAGATATGAGAGAATTACTTTTAACCGACAATAATAAAGATTAAAATAAGTAAGTGAAAAGGCGGTTAAAAAGATCTTTTATATGTAAAATATAATATAATATATTCATCAGTGAATTACATAACTACCCCAACGGCTAATTTTAACTACCAGGCCTAAAGGCTAAAACTTTTTCTGACAGGCTCAACGGCTATCTAGCAGTACCTTTGTACTCTAGCAGTACCATTTTTGTACTAGCAGTACCTTTGAAAGTTTTTAAAAATCCCTTATAGTTTTTAGCAAACTACCAGCTATCAACGGATTTGAGTTGTCTTTACCAAAAGCCGTTTGCTTAAGGACTAGCTAACTATTTACAATTAAGTATGGTCAGTTAACAACCATATAGTTTTTGGTAAACTATCAACCATTAACGGATTTGATTTGTCTTTACCAAAAGCCGTTTGCTTAAGGACTAGCTAACTATTTACAATTAAGTATGGTCAGTTAACAACCATATAGTTTTTGGTAAACTATCAACCATTAACGGATTTGATTTGTCTTTACCAAAAGCCGTTTGCTTAAGGACTAGTCAACTCTTAAGTTTGTGAAAACTTGGTGAGATGAATACCAAAAGCCATGATGGCCCAAAAGATGGTGCAATTTCCTTGGATGGAGGAAATTTGAATCAGGCATTGATGCTGTGTATCTTGGATGATTGGCTCAACAAGTGAAATCATCTAATAGCATGCCTTTGAGTTGAAAACATTTCTTAGTTTGATCTAGATAGAACTTTCTCCTTGAGAAATGCTTCATCCCTTCTAGATATGTGATCTAACTATCTCTTTTTCAACTCTGCATCATCTTGTATGCTCTTGTCTTTTCATAAATTGGTCTTTCTTCCATTCTGGGCTATTAATTCCTCCCCTGAGATTGTTATTTCTCCTGAAATGAATAAAACTTTTGTTGCCCCTTTTGTTTGAAAGAACTCTTGTTTTGTTATTAACCTGAAATGTGTTAGTTGCAAACCAAAAGAACAAAGTGTAGAACACTTGATCTATAACATTTTAAGTATTCAAGCCTTTAAATGAACAAAACATAGCAATTTTGTATCAGCAGGACCAATTATGAACTAACAGGACCTTTTGACTAACTAGCAGTACCATGTTTAAAATCCAATACCAGTTAATATTATGAACAAAAACATATGATTTTCAAAGATTTATCATTCCAATACCTCCTACAAGATATTTGAATCTACCTAAATCAAAAGCTTTGGTGAGAAGGTCTGCATAATTCTTTTCAGAATCAATTTTAACAACTTGAATTAACCTTTTCTCATTGCAATCCCTTATGAAATGGTGTCTGATTTCAATATGTTTTGTTTTTGAGTGTTGAACTGGGTTTTTAATGATACAAATAGTACTGCTATTGTCAATATAAATAATGGTGTTAAGAAAATTGTACCCATAGTCAAGCATTTGATTTTGGATCCAAAGAACTTGCCCACAACAACTTGCACCAGCAACATATTCTGCTTCAGTTGTAGAGTTGGCCACCATTGTTTGTTTCTTGCATTGCCAGGAGATTAGTCTGCAACCAAGAAATTGACATCCACCAGTTGTGGATTTTCTGTCTAGTGTTGCACCAGCATAGTCACTATCCGAATAAGCCACCAATTCAAAAGATGATTCCCTTGGATACCAAAGACCCAACCTAGGTTGACCCTTAAGATATCTAAAGATTCTTTTGACTGCTGTGAGATGAGAGATCTTGGGATGTATTTGAAACCTTGCACATACACATACTGAGAACATGATATCTGGTCTTGATGATGTAAGATACATCAAAGACCCAATCATTGATCTATAATTGTGCAAATCCATATCTTCTCCATCAGCATCTTTGATTAGCCCTTTGTCTGGATCCATTGGTGTACTTGCAACCTTAGAATCAGCAAAATTGAATTTTCTTAGGATCTCTGCTACATATTTTATCTTGGCTGATAAATATGCCTTCTTTTGATTGTTTCACTTGGAGACCTAAAAAGAAAGTAAGTTCCCCCATGGAACTCATCTCAAACTTACTGTGCATAAGTTTTTCAAATTCTACACACAAGCCTTGGTTTGTTGATCCAAAGATTATGTCATCAACATAAATCTGAACTAACAAGATGTCTTTCTTTGTCCTTTTGATGAACAAAGTTGGATCAATCCTGCCTCTTTGGAATCCACTTTCTAGTAGAAAACAAGCCAATGTTTCATACCATGCCCTTGGAGCTTGATGTAGACCATACAAAGCCTTGGTAACTTTGTAAACTTTATCTGGATACTCAGCATCAATGAAGCCTGGAGGTTGAGATACATATACTGGTTCTTCAATTTCACCATACAAAAATGCACTCTTAACATCCATTTGATAGACAGTGAAGCCTATGAATGAAGCATAGGCTAAGAAAAGCCTAATTGCTTCAAGTCTTGCAACTGGAGCAAACACTTCTTCATAATCTACCCCTTCCTCTTGAGTATATCCTTGTGCTACCAATCTAGCCTTGTTCCTGATCACTATACCCCTTTCATCCTTCTTGTTTCTGAACACCCATTTGGTTCCAATTGCCCTATGACCTCTGGGTAAATCAACCAATATCCAAACCTTCTGAATCTTGAATTGGAGAAGCTCTTCTTGCATAGCTTCCACCCAACTTGCATCATCTAAAGCTTTGTTTATGTTTTTGGGTTCAGCCTGAGATAGAAAACATGAAAACAGGCATATATTGGAATTATCATTATTCTTTTCTTCATAAAGAGAGGAGATTAACCCTTCTTCATTTGAGGATAAGACTTGAGATAAACCAACTTGAGATCTTGTTCTAACACCAGAAGTTATGCTTCCAATCACATCATCAGTTGAGTGATCTTTGAGAATTCTAGTGTTTGGTGTTTTAGGAACTTCATATGTAGTTGGAAGATTGCTAATCCCAACTTCTTCTTGAAAAGAATCATCTATTTGAACATTCAATGGCTCAGCAGTACCAATACTTGTACTAGCAGGACCATCTGAAGAACTGGCAGTACCATTGTCATTAGCACCACTCTCTTGATTCTCTTGATTCTGAGTTCCTTGATCTTCTTCATTGCCTTCTTTTGTTGTGTTTGAAGGTCCTTCTTCATTTGAAGATAGATCCATACTTTTCCAAATTGGCATCCAGATGAAATCTTGATTTTTAGGAATTTCAACATTATCTTCAGAACCTGCATTTTCATTAGCATTTGTACCTGTAACAGGCACATAATTCATAGATTCTGAAAGCCTATCAACATCAAACATCCAATCTGGTCCAACTCCTTTCACATTTGCTAGTTTCTCTTGAAACTCTATGTGAAGATTCTCTTCAACTAGCCTAGTGCATGTGTTAAACACTTTATAGGCCTTACTTTGCAAGGAATACCCTATCAAAAAGCCAACATCTGCTTTTCCATCAAATTTGCCTAAATGATCTTTGGTATTGAGAATAGTAACCTGACAACCAAAAGGTCTCATAAAACTTAAAGATGGTTTTCTACCAAAGAAAAGTTCATAAGGTGTTTTTCTATGTGGTTTTGTCACAAGAACCCTGTTTTGTACATAACAAGCAGTACCAACTGCTTCAGCCCAAAATGAAATAGGCAACTTAGAGTCTACTAACATAGTTCTAGCAGCCTCTATAAGTGTTCTATTCTTTCTTTCTGCTACTCCATTTTGCTGAGGTGTTCTAGCTACACTAAACTCTCTTTTTATGCCTTTTTCCTTGCAAAAGTCATCCATAACTCTATTCTTGAACTCTGTCCCATTGTCACATCTGATGACCTTAACCTTCTTATCAGATTGGTTTTCTACCTCAGTGATATAGGTTTTAAGTGTCTCACTAGTTTCATGTTTGGATCTTAAGAAGAAAACCCATGAAAATCTACTATAGTCATCAGTAACAACCAGACAATATTTCTTTCCATTCAAGCTGCACACATTAGTAGGACCAAAGAGATCCATATGAAGCATATGTAAAGCCTGAGTAATAGAGTTTTGGGTCTTGGGCTTACAAGAAGCTCTATGTTGTTTGCCTTTTAGACAGTCAACACAAGTTTGGTCGTTTTGGAAAATCTTTTTGGGTAAACC
Organism: Artemisia tridentata subsp. tridentata; assembly: GCA_021014915.2. Taxonomy (NCBI): domain Eukaryota; kingdom Viridiplantae; phylum Streptophyta; class Magnoliopsida; order Asterales; family Asteraceae; genus Artemisia; species Artemisia tridentata. The sequence continues at coordinate 163,594,552 of CP139508.1, forward strand.
TCTTACTAAATCATATTTTGCAATAGTGTTGATTGTTTTAAAGTTTACATGACCAAGCCTTCTATGCCAAAGCATAGATTCATCCAATGAGGCCTTTGCTATCAAACAGGTTAAACCTTCTTTGGGATCAATGTTCTTTAAATTGACACTATACATATTGTTCCTTTTTGGAATTTTAAGAAGGATCTGACTTTCATCAGGCATCTTAAAATCAGAAGAAAGAACCATACATCCATTGTCAGTAAATAGAACATTGTTCTTTTTGTCACACATTTGTGAGACACTAAGAAGATTAAACTGAAGTTCTTTCACAAAATACACATTTTCAAAATCTATTTTACTGGTTTTAATAGTACCTTTACCAGTAATCTTTCCTTTAATTCCTCCCCCAAAGGTAACATATCCTCCATCAAATGTTTTGAAATCTGAGAGGAATGACATGTTGCCTGTCATGTGCCTGGAACACCCACTATCAACATACCCTTGATCTTCACTATCAGTTGAATGTTCCTGCACATGAATAAACACATTAGTTTCCTTGGGGTACCCAAGCCATGACAGACTTGGGTTTGCCTCTTGCATCAATGAAGTCAAACCTTTTCAGGATTGTTGATGCACCTTTGGATTGGATTGGTTTCCAAATCCAACATGCTGAGGACTTAACAGCACTTTCCCTTCTAATCCATTGTGTGGTCTTTGGTCTATCAGTACCAATTTTGGCAATACCAATTTTGGCAGTACCATGTGGTCTAGCAGGACCTTTTGGTCTAGCAGGACCTTTGGTTTTTGGATTCCAAACTTTTGTTTTGACCACATTTATCTTTTGAATAGGATTCTTCTCAACTTTTGGTACACTTTTGAAAGTGTTTCTTGTACCCTTTTCAGTTGATTTTGTAATAACAGGCTTATGTTGTCTAACAGTATGATTATCTTTTGTAGTGTTAGACTTAACAAAACTTTTTCTGGGTTGAGTAACATTTGTTTTAGCTTTTGATTTACTCCCAGAAACCCATTTATTACAATAAGCATGAAGATGATTAAAGCTACCACAATAATAACAAGCTTTATTAAACATAACAAAGTCATCACCTAATTGTTGTGATTTAAGGTTGTTCCAATTTCTTTGGCTTCCCCTAGGTTTGTTATTACATTTTTTACAACTTTCAACTGTCTTCAAAACAGTTTTGGCTTTAGCTTTAACTTCTACTTTCTTAGGACTGGATGGTCCTACTTTGATTCCTTTAATAGGAATAGTCTCATCTTCATCATCATCAGATACCCAATCCTCAATAATTAGGACATCTGGTCTCTTCTCAGTGAGCACCTTGGAGAGTGAGACATTCTTAGCACTCTCAGAAGGTTCACCTATCACTACAGGTTTAGCTAATGGTTTTGCAACAAATTCATGTAAACCTGATGCAGCAAGATCACTACCTTGTGGACAAGGAATTCCTCTATAAGGTGGAGGACAATTATTATATCCTATCCCTGATTTTATTCTCTTATTCAACTGAGTCTCAACTATGCTCTTAGTACACTCAGAAGCATTTTCCAATTTAGTAACAGTCAGTTGAATATTGTCTCTAGCTAATGTCACTTTAGTGCACTCTGTCCTTACCATTTCTATTTCTATATCTTTCAAAAATATTTGTCTTTGAAGAGCATTTTTAGCATCAGTAAAGGTAAGTTCATTTTCTCTATAGTGAGTGATTTGTTTTTCTAACTTGGACATACCACACTTGTGGTCAAATAATTTTTGCTGGGTTTTTCTGTGTTCTAAGATTTCTGTATCATAAGCTTTTCTTATGGTTTCTAATTCTTTAAGAAATTCACAATCATTAGAACATTTGATAGTTTGTACCTCAGGGGTGGAGAATGCCATCAAAGCCAATTCATCAGAAGTTGACTCATCTTCACCCATGAAACTCCAGTCAAAACCCATGCCATCTATAGCAACCATTGCTTTTGGCTCAGCAACTTCAACAACCTTACTCTTGCTTTCAAAGCTTCCTTTCTTCTCAAAGCTTCCTTGGTTTCTATTGTCAAACCCTTTACCTCTGTCATCCTGCCTCTTAGGTCTTCTACACTCTCTAGAGTAGTGACCTTTCATGTGGCAGTTGTAACACTCCACCTTTGACTTATCATAGCCAGCAGGCTCACTTCCATCTATCAGTATCTTCTTGCCAGTCCTCATCATCAACTGCTTAGCTCTAATGCTTAAAAGTGAAAGTTGCCACTTTAGGTCCATTACTTCAAGATCATCAGGATGAATCTCTTGAAGGTCTTCAAATGTTAATACAGACCCATTGTGTTGAGATGTAAGAAAAGCACACCCAATTGTTTCATCCAAAATGGACTTGGTGCTACTAGAAGTATTAGCAGTACCAAAGGTTGTGTTAGCAGTACTTTCTTCTCTGCCTCCTTTGTCTTCATGATCAACCTTTGAAATGTTTGGGGATGAAACAAATGCCATATTTCCTGAGCTTGACCCAGTAGTCTTCTTAACTTCATGTTCTACAATCTTGAAATTGTTGTAGAGATCATTGAGACTCATCTGGTCAATATCTGACTTGTTCTTCCATACAATGACATGCATAGACCATTCTGAAGGTAAACTCCTAAGAAATTTAGAGTTTAGGTCTTCTTGAGTTATCATCACTTCATGGATGGCTAACTGACTTGCAAGCTTCTGAAGTCTATTGAACATACTGTCCAAAGACTCATTGGTTGTGGCTGTGAAGTTCTCAAATTGTTGTTTGAGAAGGGTTTTCTGTGTTTTCTTGGTAGCATCATTACCACCAAACCTAGCCACAATAGCTTCAAAGAGGGTTTTGGCATCTTTGTATTTGTTAAAAATCAGAAGTTGATCATTTGGAATAGTCATCAGTAGCATACTCCTTGCCTTGAGATCATTTTTCTTCTGAATTCTTTCATCTGCATTCGATGGTTGGGTTTGTATTGTTGTTACAAGAGCATCATTTACTGTTGTTGTGGTGGTTTGGGGTTTAAATGAATTGCCTTGTTCAATAATCTCCCAAAGTGCATAATCCTGCACTTGAAAGTATTGTTCAACCCTGAGTCGCCACATTTCAAACTCATTTTGTTTCAGTAATGGAAGTTTAGCTGCAACATTTGTCTGAATATGTTCAACATCCATTTTTCTTTTAAATTAGTAAATATCAAGCCTAGCTCTGATACCACTTGTGGAACGTTTTGTTTGTTCTTAATTGAGATATTTATGTATTGAATGTGTTTAGCATGCGGAATCTACTACAACACACTTTAAAAGAACACAAGATGGTGAGTTTGAGTAAATGAGAGAATGCAATGAACAAAGAACACAACTTTGGTTAGAACAAAACGATTCAATATTATTGATGAAATAATACGGATGATCTAAGTATCACCAGGATTACAAAGTAATCTTGAATCTAAGATTGTAAAAAGGATTTGTGATTCGAAGTAACTAAGTTACTTGAGAGATAGTTTGGTTCGTGGTTATTAGTTGTGAAAGATGCATGCATGAAGAAGTGACTAAGATATCCTTTTATAAGATAAGGATATCTTATTACATGTTGTCAAGTAGATGAATATAATACTATACTTTGACTATTATGGCGCCTACAATTAAATACAACTACCCATGTACACTCTGATATATTCTTCTGTCACCACAGAAGACTATTCTACTTCTACATAACGTATAACAATGTACAAAGACTAATAATTCAACTAAATATCTATTACAAAATATCTAATCGACAAAACAGAAGCTTGGCAGGCTCTTCATTAGCTAGCAGTACCTTCTACCCAGAAGGTACTGGTAGAACATCTTCGTACACTACAAAATCAACTAGCAGGCTCTTCTCATCATTGGCAGGCTCTTTGACTTTGATCATTTTATTCCCAACAAGGTTCTCCAGTAGTCATTCTCATGTTAGAAGAATTCAAATTCCTATATTTGCCTATCGAAGTATAGCAAAGATGATGTTATCTTGTTTTGCTTATACATGGCCTAATATGACTCAATTAACCATACTTTGAAAGTTGGTTAAGAAAATGACATGTCTTACACAACTCCTAACAAAGGCAAGCGAAATGTTTTAATTTCGTGCTTGAGATTTAAAGGTTGTTTGATGGAGATGGTGTATTTTATGATCTCTTGGACAACATCTTTGTTTGTTGAGTTGTTACATGTTATTTTAACATGATTTGGTTTCCTAGAACCAAGAGACACTCTAATGTGATACAATGTAGAATCTACTACATCGTGTGTGTTTAAAGAATGCTCCTTTGCATATCTTGAGTGAGAATCTAGTAAAGGTTACTTACCTCAATAGATCTTGTGAGCATTTTATTTGAAATGAGACATACTGTTTATTTCAACAAGTATGCTTTTCTAAGAGGAAACTTATCACTCTTAAGAGTGCTTTGTGAAACAAGTATTTTAGTGTATGACCAATTTTACTTGTTTAGGCAATGACACATGTCGTATTAGGTTATTATTCAGCTTTATTATCCTACATTTGTTAACAGGATGCAATGTATTCTCTTGTAACATAACCATTCATGTCACAAAGAAAATAAGATGCATAGGATATAAGTTATCCGTTGTCAATCTTTTGATAAGAGAAATACATGTGATATTCTCAAAGATTGATGACTTACATAATAGTTAATAACATATTATGCATGACACTTTTACTAGACATGTGACTTTGAGTGTTGATTTGTTCATGAGCAAAGTTTGCATATGTTGTTTGTTTGCTCTTGTTTGATTTTTCGGAAATGAAACATTTACTAATTGCATTACAATGTAAATTACTTGTATATTTCAGATGAAACATCCAAGTTGTCAATCCTACTTGGTTGTGTATTTTATGTATCTTTTAAACATGTTAGTTTAAAGTTTGGAACACAACCATTGGACAAGAAGACTTAACATGGCATCTTCAACACAAGTGTGAGTTATGATCTGATGCATATTATTTTCGTCTTGAGAGGACGTCATTATTTTCATAACAATCGAGTGTGATTGAGTATGTAGATTCAAGATAATATGTTTCATCATGTTTTGATGTTATCTTGAAGCTAAACAAATAATGACTCCAATTTTATGTCCACACTCGAAAACTTGTCAATTAGATTCGATGATGATATCAATCATAATTTGAATAATGAATTGATATGTACTCGAAATCTTTCTTGACCCTCACGATCACTCCTTTTTTTTTTTTTTTTTTTTTTTTTTTTTTTTTTTAATAAAATAAAAATTTAAGGAGTGTGTTCCATTTATTCTAATACTAGTTGTATGTGTGAGGTTAATGACATATTAAGTTACTACTTTGATATTGTCATTTTATTTTTATTTTGAGAAAAACTATTTATATTATTAAGTATAATATTCTTAGTTTTTCGACACCTCATTAGTATAAAAATAATTATCTTAACTATTTTTATACAACATACGTAAAATACTAAATGTTTAAAACATTTTGTATGTGTGTTAAATCAATGCAAGTTTAATACATTTTCTTTTACATAAATACTAATGTATTAAAATGACCTTTTATCTTGTTTAGACAACCCATGGTCAAACAAGACAAAATGATGTAATGTTTTAAAGATCATGTTACGGATTTTATGAAAGTGTTAAGTATTTTAGGGTGATATACTTTTTACACTTAAACCTTTGGAAAAATAATTGTGTAAGACAATATCTTTCGACACACATGATCTACCAACTTAGTTTCTATTCCTAAGAAGGTTACTAAACCATTTTAAAAAGTTGCAACAAATGCAAGAAAAATGGTCTATGCCTATATGCAATGCAAACTAATTTCTTAGTATAGTGCAAGTGATTTAGCATGAGCCTTATAAATGCATAAACCGGAGAACTATAATGAACAAATAGCAATTTAGCTTAACACACCGAAATACTTATCATCATTTTGTGTATTAGGTATAACAATGTATACTAAGCTTGATTTTGAAAACGAATTGATTTCCTCCCCATTTCAAAGATTTTTGCTAAGTCACTTTGAAAAGACGTCAAGTTTTAAAAGTTGAATCGCCCTTTTTCAGTTTGACCAAAAATTTACGCAAAATGTATGACCAGAAGACTTTTAGTTGAAAATCAAGGACTTTAACATGCTTTCATTTAGAATTAATTTATAAAAATATTTCTCAAATGAAAGTAGACTCAACATTGTTTAAAATGATGGGCGACACGACTCGTACAGACTTATGGTTGATTTTATATGGATTTTTGAAAATGAACCAAAAGTGAAAAACAGACAAACAGATGCACGGCACCATTAAATGACTCACGGTACCATTAAATATAACGGTACCGTACAATATTTAGTGGTACCGTGGTCTGTTTTCTGATTCAGAACTGCATGACTTAATGACTCGTTCTGAAAACATGACCGGACACTTAAAAACACTATTCTTTTAGTGGTTTAAGAAAACCTTCAAGCTAGTATGACAAAGTATACTTAACAACAAAACTTGTAAGTATTAAACAAGTAAATACTTTTCATATTTTATCACCTTCATAGGTAATTTGATACATGGATCGTACTCAATTTTGAAAACCATTTGTTTTAAAAATTTGAGCGACGTGGCTCTAGTACCAATTGTGGAAACCGTAAAGGGGGGGGGGGGGGGGGGTGAATACGTTTCCATTTAAAATCTTAAAAATATTTTGTATCAAACTCCCGATCAAGTGTGACGTAATATGAAAAGTGTCAACTATGATCATATATCATCTAGGGATGAATAAATTAATCTACATCACAAGCACAATCAACCATGACACATACATAATTTACATAACATAAGCAACTAGCCACACAAGCATAAACGCAATGCAAATATAAACATAAAGCAATAAAGAATAAAATGAAAGTAAAGAGATAAGTAAGAAGGCGCAAACCGGACACGATGATTTATAGTGGTTCGGTCACGAAGCTCCTCTTCGCCCTACTCCACTCCCCGAGTACCCAACTCGAGAGTTACTTCACTAATCAACAAACTCCCTTCAGGCGGAGAAAACCGTACACGTCGCTTAACTTGTTTTCCGACACTAAGCTAGATGTCGAGTGCTAATCTTAGCTAGCACCAATCTACCACGATCTACCCGATCTACCCTTGATCCACATGATCAATCACACAAGCCCAATGGCTTCAAGAGATCTCCAAGATCTCGACAAGATCACAATGATCTACACCCACTTGACTCGATCTACCCGATCTACCCTTGATCCACATGATCAATACACTAGCCCAATGGCTACTAGAGATATTCAATATCTCTATAAGATCACAATGATCTTCCCTCACAAACTCTCAAAAGAAAATGATCTTGATGTATGCTATGATACAATCAAGAGTGTAACAAATGTTACAAGACCTAACAACTACAACTCTTGTATCTTCTTGGATACCTTGAGTTCTTCTCTTGCAAATGAAGAGGAATGATAACACTTTGTATCTACTTGGATACTTTGTGTTCTTCTCTTGCTAATCAAGAGGGATGACAACACTTTGTATCTACTTGGATACTTTGTGTTCTTCTCTTGCTAATCAAGAGGAATGAAGAGGATCACTTAAGTGGATGATTGGATCACTCTTAAACAAACTAAGACTCTCCAAATGATCAAAGAAAGTCATCTAAGTGAGGAGGGATTAGACCAGAGAAAAAGGACTGAAAAAATCAAGTTGGAAGTGTGAAATGGTCCACTATTTATAGGCAAAGGAAAAACTATCCGTTACAGACCCACGGCTCCATTAAATGCCAAACGGCTCCACTAAATTTAGTGGAGCCGTCCCTATTTAAAGGTACCGTGGACGCTCCTTCGTTTGTCTTTAGTGGGGAAGGTTTATTTGGGGATGTTAGGAGCTGTTTTGGGGGGAAATTTGATTGTTGGAAATTTTAAACATATTTTTCAAAATAAAACATTTCTTTTTAATTCAAAAATAATTTGTGAAATATATTTTTGAAAAAATGTTTTGTCACATTAAAAATGTGAAGTTTAGAAAAATAAAATCCTTTGATCATTTGTCAAGTAGTAGATTTGTTTATCCATACCTTGAGTGATTTATGTCGGGATGGAAATCTACGACTTCGTTGAAGCATACTTGAGACGTCGGGAGGTGTTGATGTAAGTATGCATTGATGATTTGTGTTTACAAATAACTTGCACATTTTACGTTATGTATTACAAGTTACATGTTTTTCATTATTAAAACCGAAGAAATCGTTTAGTTTAAATATCGTTATATTTGCACTAACAATTGAGAATGTCATTCAGAAGAATCCGGAGGAGCAACCTGATGAGGGAACTCAGGAACATAACCAACAGCCTCCTTCTGATGGTAAGAAATATCCACCATTTTTTTTCTTATTGTTGTTTCCTTGCTCACCTTTCTTTTTTGTAGATCATTCGGCTTATACTGCACACCACCAGCATCATCCACACAGCCCCAGAGAGCCTTCTGAAGAACATCATTTGGCTGGGCAAGGTATATACTTCTCTTTGTGGTATCCGTCTCCACCCTCTGCCTCGTTCTGACTTGGTTATTTTTTGTTGCAGATGACAATTCTTCCGGAAGGCGCAGTCGTCACGTCCCAGGCTGGTCCCTTACCGATGAACTTTGGTTAGACTCCTTCCGAGCCTGCCGTGAGATGATGTCACACCTCGCGACTCCTGCCGAGCGGGCCGCTCTTAAGGAGCTAAATAACAGTCAGTTGGTCCGCTCGGCTTATGTAAACGCCGGATCCGGGTTTGTCCTGCAGGCTGTGCTGCTGCGTAGGTTCACTCAGGTAACACCCCCAAAATCATAATATTGCGGAAGCATACACTTTGGGTGCTACTAAATCGATAATCACAACACAAGATATAGAGAACGGATTGAAAATCCGTTTTAAAATACATTACATGTTAAAAGTCATGTTGTCTTACATAAAATCCATTTCAAATAAAAATGTAGCCCATTAAACAAAGCGGTCCAAATTTCAGAGTTAACGCAATACTAAAAACATTTCCAACAATTATTATGACCATCCAGTAAACACACCTTAGATTCCTGAGAAAAATATGCTAAAAGTCAGCTAACGTTGGTGAGTTCATTGGTTTAAAATAAATAACACATATGGACCATAGCAATATTCAGCAAACAATTCAGCAATAACACACTATCCTGCTATGCAAACACTAAGCCTCATCTAACCGAACTAGACATCGCAGCATGCCAAGCTGGCATTAGCTAGAAAGGGGTGCCCGCGAGTGTTAATCCCCAGACACTCGGCCTAAATTCATATGGTATACGTTCGCATTGACTATGCCGAGCCAATCGAACGGGGGTGTCATCCCCAATAGATCTATTTATAACACACGATTTCCTAGACAGGAATTGACGGTTGATGATAGTGGGCGCAATGAAATTCAGCTAAACTTAGGTTTCTGCATACAAGTGTGTATAAAAACAAAATCCATTTTTGGTCCATGAAAAAAGTTTTGCATGTTTTTCACCCCAAGCTTATAAATCAAATCGTATAAAAATACGGGGCTATAAACTCATCTTAAAAACAACAGCAATCTGCTAATCAACAAAATAGTGCAACCGCTCCGACACGCAACCTAAATCAGTACGGTAAGTCTTAGCGAAATATTCGTGTCTTATATGTCTTTACTTTATTTGAAAAGTTTACTCGTGAACAGTGCTCGTGTATTTCTTGCTTGTTGTGTGGTAAAGTATATTTTAAAATGATTTATCGTATGAAACTCTTGGTGGTGGCTCATGGTGAAAGTGTACGGTGGGAACACGTGTGACGGAACATCCGTACTAGTATTCATCGTTAAATTTTGCAAGTAATATATATATATATATATATATATATATATATATATATATATATATATATATATATATATATATATATATATATATATATATATATATATATATATAGGTTAAGTTGAATAATTATGTATTTAATTAATTAAGGTTATAATTAATTAAATAGGTTTTGAGAAATAAATAAAATAATAGTGTTAGTGGAGGAATATTATATTATAAATATTATTTATTATTTATAATATAATTTTTATTATAAGAAATTTAGAAAAATTGTTAAGTATTTAGAGAAACTTAGACAAGTTAAGTATTTTTATCAAAAATACTCTAAGTGTTAGAATTTTAGAAAATTTGGGCATGACCCATTCGTTTATTCAATCGTTTCCATTTTTCTCATGTGTTGCAATTTTCTCAAATAATTCGCGTTGTTAACTATATGTGCAAAATTGGTTCGTAATATATATTGGTCGTTATAAGTATTTTTATCGTTATAATTTTCGTTATCGTCACGTTTAATTATTAATAATAGATTTCAATACAAAGTCAATATTTAGTCAATATGCTTTCAAAAGTCAAAAAAAGTCAACATTTATAAGGATTTTGTCAAAATTTCATTTTTCACCCTTTAGGAGACTAACGCGTCTCAAAACAAGTCCAAACTAGTTTTAGTTATATATATCGTATCGTTAAATAATAATATTCATAGTGAGTCGAAAAATATTTCAAAAGTCATTTTATTCATCCGACATACTCATTGGGCCGAAATTTATTAAATGAGCCCAATAGTTCATATTTAGTCCAAAACCATTTAGCCTTTTTAATTTACGACATATATATCGTTAGTTTGCTAAAAATAATTTTAACACATTCGTCACCACATTTGGTCAAAAGAAATCAACTGTGACGAGTTGGGTTGGGCTTGGCCCAACTGCCACCGAAAGTCCATAAGCTCAAAATTATAAATTTTAGTCCAAGGCCCTTTTAGTTAAATTATATATATATCGTCGCGTTTCTAAAAATCATTTAACACGTTCGTTAATCCGTTTGGTCAAAAAGTCAAAAGTGGTCATTTTCATGTTGGGCTCGGCCCAACAGTCCACGCATAACCTTTTTAGCCCAAAATATATTTTTAGCCCATTATTCTAAATTAGTAATATTAATTACGTAACAAATTTTAATTATATCAATTAAGCTCTTATAAATAAGCTATTAATTCAAAAAGTCAAACATGACCAAATTTAATTATGTTCGACCCATATAACAATATACGACCCATTATCACATTTTTTTATAAGCTAAACTTAATTAGTTATGGCTTATTCAATAAGCTATTCAAAATAAACTTTTAAGCATTAATTCCACTATTTCACCACTTGAGCCAAAATTTTATGTTTTTCAAAACCCCAATAGTTTTGTAATTTATTTCTAGCCGATTCATATATATGTCCACAAAAGTGTATATATTGCCTTAATCTCGCGTAATTAACATTAATCATATTTGTATCATCAAACTAGCACCATATACATCAAGATTTACCACACAAGCAAGAAATACTCTAATTTGTTCAAAAACTTTATCTAGGTCGAGCACTATATATCATATAACGAGGCCTAGCTTTTTCCATTTTTAACAAAACATACATATTTAACAATTTTTAACATCATTAGACATCAAATGTACATGAATTTAACAAGATTAGAAAAGTTGTGATGATTCCTTAAATGGTTTAGTGTTAACATGGGGTAGAAAGGACCAAGAACAACCTAAACTTCACCAAATTTACCCAAACCACGTTCCAATTAACCCGAAACTCTTGAATATACACTCTAATTTACTTGAACTTCAAAGAAAAGTGATGGATCTTAGGAATTTAGTTTGAGCCGTGAGTTTTGCATGAAGAAAATGATCTAGGAAGTTGGGTGAGTGTAATATGGATAAGCTAGTTTGTTTGTGTTATATTTAGAGTAAGTATGTAATATATATAAGATTAAATACAAGTTAGTGGAAGGATTTTGTCACCTTATGGGGGAGTAATACTTGGGGCCAGATATGGACAAGTAATAGGGGGAGGGAAAATATTTTTACCTCTCGTTGGTGTATCGTGTGTCGGTTTGAGCTTAAACGTGACCGTAAAGTCCCGGTTTGACGTTTTTGGACACGTATACGTAAAATAAAGTTTTTATCCACGTTTTTGTCAGAAATGTAATAAAATATTATTACTGACTCAAAAATATATTTATTTGACTGCTACCATGTGTAATGTGCTGTTGTTACGCGTGTGCGGTTGCTTTTCAGAAAAATGTGAGAAAGCTCTCAGTTAATTACGAAACTTGTCAGTAACTATCAGAAATAGAATAATTTATTCTTACTGGTAAAATATACTTTTTCTGCAGTGACTGTAAGCTACAGTATGCGGGTCAGCTCCAAAAAATGCTCAAAAATACTCAGAAACATGTAAATGCGCATAGAAATGCTTAGCTTAAAAATAATAAATAACCATTTAATATTAGTAAACAACGTGAAAATTACCATTTTGTCACAGTCTCCCCAGCTAATCGGGAATGTGGGAAACTAGAAGGGGGGGTTGAATAGTTTACCGGTTTAAAATTCTTTTAAAAATCTTGTTTTAAAAGTTGGCTATTGGAAACTTTGATTCGAACTCTATGTGTAATCAATCAACACCAATATGAACTACACACTAAACTAATATAAACTAATGAAAGTAAAGAGTAGAGTTGGAAAGATCAAACCGAGACAAAGGATTTATAGTGGTTCGGCTACGAAGCTCTTCTTCGCCCTACTCCACTCCCCGAGTACCACACTCGAGAGTTTCAAGCACTATGTCAACAACCTCCCTTCAGGCGGAGAAAACCGTACACGTCGCTTATCCTATTATCGACACTAAGCTAAATGCCGAGTGCTAATCTTAGCTAGCACCAATCTACCAAGGTCCACGTGACCAAACACTCAAGCCCAATGGCTTCAAGAGATCACCACGATCTCAACACGATCACAAAGATCAACTCTCACTTCACTCTACTTAATCTAACTACTCTAGATCCTTTGATCACTCACACACAAGCCCAATGGCTTTAAGAGATCTTCACTATCTCTTAAGATCACAATGATCTTCACTCACACTCTCACAAAAGAAAGATAATCTTGATGTATGCTAAGATACAATCAAGAATGTAACAAGTGTTACAAAACCTAACAACTACAACTCTTGGATCTTCTTGAATACCTTGAGTTCTTCTCTTGCTAATGAAGAGGAATGATAACACCTTGTATCAACTTGGACACTTGTGTTCTTCTCTTGATAATGAAGAGGAATGATAACACCTTGTATCAACTTGGATACTTGTGTTCTTCTCTTGCAAGTGAAGAGGAATGAAGAGGATCACTTGAAGGATGATTGAATCACTCTTGAACAAAAGAAAAACTAACCTAAATGATCTAAGAAAGAAAGTGTGAAGAGAGTATTCAACTCAGAAAGTTTTGTGTGTGTAAGGATGCCTAAAAACTGTGAAAGGGGTTGATATTTATAGGCAAAGAAAATCTGAACGTTACAGAAAATTTTGTACGGACGGCTCCGTTAAATACCCCACGGCTCCATTAAATTTAACGGAACCGTGGAGCCGTCGTAGACTAGGACGCTCCAAATTTTGTCTTTTCTGGTGAAAACTTATTTGGGGAAGGTTGGAGCTGATTTTGGGGGGGAAAATAGCTGTTGTGATTTTCAAACTTATTTTTCCATTAAAACATTTCTTAATATTTCAAAAATAATTTGTCATGTGTATTTTTGAAAAAAAATGTTTTGTCCCATTTAAAATGTGAATTTTCAAAACATAAATTCACTTCTTTGATCACTAGTTCAAGTTGTAACTTTGTTCAAGTGTGATTTGCGTAGAAACGGGATCTTCCGATTAAAGACTTGTTTACGTTGATTTTAACGTATCGTGATTTCACATTTTGTCATCCTCAAAACGTGAAGTAATCGAAAGATATAAATAACGTTTTTAGAATATTATTTGCATCAACAGGGAAATCCGTCCCGAATTTCAATTTACGGTACTCGTTGGGTTCGAAAAGAGATGAGGATATTTTCGCTTGATTTCATCCTCTTGCTCCCATGTATACTCGGGGCCTCTGCGTGAGTTCCAACGGACCTTCACAATTGGGATACGACTCTGCTTTAGCCGTTTAACTTCCCGGTCCATGATTTCAATCGGCTCCTCGATGAAATTTAGTTTCTCGTCAAGCTGAATCTCATCCAATGGAATGACGGCGTTATCATCCGATAAGCACTTTTTCAAGTTGCTGACATGAAAAACATCTTGCACAACGCTGAGTTCAGATGGCAGTTCGAGTCGGTAGGCTACCGGCCCGATCCTGGCAAGAATTTCGAATGGTCCAATATAGCGAGGGTTCAACTTTCCATGCTTGCCGAATCTTATCACGCCTTTCCATGGCGAGACCTTTAACATCACTTTGTCACCCACTTGGAACTCAAGGGGTTTTCACCTCTTGTCGGCATAACTCTTTTGACGGTCACGAGCCGCTTTCATTCGGCTCTTGATTTGTACGATATTCTCAGTAGTCTCGTGGACTAAGTATGGTCCAGTAAGTTGGCTTTCTTCGACCCCAACCCAACAAATTGGCGATCTGCACTTAGGACCATAAAGTGCCTCATACGGTGCAGCCTTAATGCTGGTGTGATAGCTGTTGTTATAGGATGTAAAACCCAAAAATCTTAAATGTGTGAAATGACCAAAATACCCCTACAATTTAAAACTTTGGCAAATGAGCTTATAATATACCGTTTTGATCACAGATTTTGGCAAATAAATAATCTAACAATCAAGATAATATTGTGGCACTTATAACACATTAAAAATATCATGTGGACACTTTAAAAATTACCCTAGCCGAATTTTATGTTATGTATACATTTAAATCAATTATAAAATACAAATATATGTTAAATATGGAAAATTCAAATCAAATGATGAGGATTGATTTGGTCATGAGTTAGTCCCGATTTTGTGGCCTTCCCCCCCTCCTCCTACACGGCATTTCCCCATTTATATCAATCCTTATCATTTTCTTCTCTATCAAACACAAAACCGAATACTAGTAAACCCTAAATCCACAAACAATTCGTCCCTCTTGCATACGATTTTTCCAGGCCTTCAAGCAATTTTTCCTGTGGTCCTTGACATCTAAAGAGTACTAGAAAAATAAGGTTAGAGGTGTTCGTGGCTTGGTTTGATCTTGGCAATTTTCCTTCTTGTCGAGTGTCATTTTGAGGTATAATTCGTGACTCTTGTTTCCATACGTTATAAAAATTATCTGGAATTTTCTAGTGATCTATGGCTCAAATATAACCTGGGAAAAATAAGAAACTCGAATCATGCAGTGTTTTTGGGGCGTTTTGAATTAATGGGTTAAAACACACCTATTTTCCAAAATACATGTTAACGAATTTTCTGAGGGTCATGCTTATTTTATATGGACCTTATATGACGTGTAGGATCTGGGAAAAATGATGGAATGATTTATGGGGGTCTAGATATGTCGTAGTGAATATTGGTGTTTAAAACGTGCCTAAAATCAAATATATACTATACCATTTATCTGGACTACGAGTATAATTTATTTGGATGTGTTATAATGTTATATGACCTGGAAAAATATTGGGAAGAATTTTCATGGCCTAGATCTAATTACTTTGAATTAATTTGTATAATCGGGTTTTATATTAAAAACGTATAAAAGATATATAAATGTGTATGATTTGAATATGAGGATCTAGGGTTTGTTCTTATGATTATAAACAGTGGTTAATGATTAAGTAATGATTAAAAATGGTTTGGAGAGATTAGGGTTTGATTTCGTGATTTTAAAAGGATTACCGATTTGTATTAAAATGTTTAGGGTAGGTTTTGTAACTTTTAAAACTCAAGGGACAATTTTATAAATTATGTTAGACCTGCTAGAAATGGTATAAAATATAAAAGGAGGGTCTCATGTGTTAATTTTGCATTTTAAGGGTTTATTATGATTTAATAATTAAAGTAAGGATCGATTTGGAAAATAAATAAAACTAGGGACTAAATGAGTAATTTCTGGAAAGTTAAGGTCGATTTGAATAATGAATTATATTCAGGGGCTAATGTGTAAATTTGGATATTTATTGGACTAATGTGAAATTATTATTAATTAAAGATTGAAATGTAGACTTTAAGGTTAAATATGTAAATTAATTAAGTGGAGGGACCTATTGTGTAAATTATGGAAACTTAAAGGGACATTCGTATAACTAATTAAATGAAGTACTAATTGTGTAATTTTGATAAACAAAGGGTTTAATGTGTAATTATGAATATTTAAAGGTTTAAAGTGTAACTTTTGTAATAAAGGGGTGTAAAGTGTAAATTGTGAAACCCTAAGGACCAAATGTGTAAATCTGATCAAAGATACCTTATTTCCATTTAATGATGATCTAACTAAGTTATGTTACTCCATATTACTAAAAATGGAAACTTTCTAAAAGTGGAAACTTACTAAATTCGGAAACGTACTAAAAGGGGAAAGTTACTTAAAATGGAAAGACAGTTAAGTAAGAATGATTGTAATCCCCTTCTACTCCTTTAGGTGTGAAGAAGGAGAGACTTTGAGCTATTCCCTTATTCCTGTGCTTTGTTTCTGTTTGTGCTTTCGCCATAAGGTACAGATACTCTGCCTTTTTCAGTAAGGGTTCTTATATTCTATACATTGATTTTGAGTTATGATTCAGTTAAGATTTCCCAAGCCATTGCTATGTTCCCTTTGAGTGAACCTTTGATATTCCTCTTGATTATGCTCTGAGCTTCGTTTATCTGACCTATGCCTTTGCCAAGTTGCTCTAAAGTCCTGAACTATCCTTGTGAGAAACTAAGATTTTGAAATGGTTTACTAAACTAAGGTTTTGAACTACTTGTTTTGAACTATCTTTTACGAAGACTATTTTAATGATTATCTTTATGAAACCAATTTAAAGACCATTTTAATTAAATACCTTGATTAAGCTTTCTAAAATGAATCTGTTGAATAAAGACTTTGAAGATGGACCCTTTGATACAGACTTTGAACTTTAATTATGATTCCCTTTGTTTTTAAAAACTATGATATGAACTTTGGAAGACCTTGGTGAACCACTCTATTATGAACTATTCGATATGAACCCTTTTCTATGGACCTTGTGATATGACTTTGAGATACACCTTTCGATATATGATCTTTTGTGATGACTTTGAGACCTGACTCTTAGTTTGATACCCGAGCCATTTTATGTTACCTAGCCAGGAAGGTAACCTGGCCATGTCCGTGATGCACCACTGGCATGACTCCCGTGTGGGGGAGTGATTTCTCACACCGTCCCTTTTATGATGATCTGCCATGGCTACTATGATTTTGGGATGACTTTGAGTTTGGGGGCGTATGGGTTGCAATCCTAGATCTGTATGTTTAGTGGATTTAACTATGACTTTGAGTTATGACTTTGAGGTGATTGGTACTGTGTGCAATACATGCCTTTCACACCCCTGGGAGTTGATCACTCCACTATTATGATACATGAGGACACCCCTCATATTATCTGGTTGCCTGAGAGGTATCCCCTCTGATTGTGAGATTATGACTTTGAGATTATGATGTTGAGATTATGACTTTGAGTTTCTGGGCTCGTGGTAGATGACTATCCTATATTTCCTGTATTACTCTTTTGCTTTGATTATACCTTATGACATTCCCTGTACTTCACTATATTCTATTTCGTTATCTTTGCTTGTATTATGTATCTGTTCACTGAGCTTTGTAAGCTCAGCCGCACGTTTTCTTTTCGTGTGCGGCAGGTTTTAGTTGGAAGATGGGTATGAGTGAAGAGACGTTTGGACTTAGAAGACTTGATAATTATTTTGGCCTAGAGACGATTTGAAGTTACTATATTGTTAGAATTTGTATTCGCTTTTGTAACCTTGTGTTTTCAGTATTTCTTCTGTAACCTTTGAGAATCTTTGTATTACTTTTGAATGTATGCTTTGTTATATCTGATATGAAACCATTTGCGTGGCATCTTTACCCTTGTCGGGTTGGGGTGTTACAATTATGGTATCAGAGAGACAGGCTGCGACTCGTAATACATTTACCCTTGGCCTGTGTAAGTTAGGACCACTAAGTTTCCCCTGTAAGCGCTCATAAGATAACCTGCAAGATTTGCTTTAGGATCTCCCTATAGGAACCTAAATTTGACCAGTGAGGAATGGGTAGACTAAGACTTATATGTGGGTATCATTTGCTTCCGCATCACTCTGATTCGTGCCTCTGCCTTAGTTAAACCCATCAGAACTTTCAGGAGTTAGAAGTTTTGCAACTCAAAGCTTAGAAACTAAGTAAGTGGAATGACTCGGAAAACCCACCTGGATACCTTTCACCAGTTAAAGTTTCATTTTCAGATTTTGACACCCACCTCTGATTTGTTTGACAAGCTGTTTGACACCTTTCCGACCCTATCATAGGTCGTTCAACCCTAATGTGTTCGACACATTTTGTGAATTCATTGCTTATGCTGAATGTAAAAGTATCATCCGATACTACTCCTATGAGAATTCCGGTAACTATTAACCATGGATATAGGAAGTTGTGTTCCTTTCCTTTGAATGACGAACCTTGTACTGTCAACCAATTCCTTTTCAAGGATATGATGTTATGTTATCTCTGTATGGGTTGTTAACTGAGCATGATGATGCTGATAACGGATATTCTGTACATTTCACTTTGACAATTATACGATGTTCATATTACTGACAATACCCACCCTGCTTACTGCTTATGCTAAGAAGCTGAACAAATTTCCACACTTGAACTGTTCGTTTATCCATCTCAACTCTTTTATTGAACTATCCGTCTGATTTGATGACTGTATTCGTTCTATGAATCTTTTGATCTTGACATGTCTTATGGTGTGGTTTTTGGTTTGGACTGGATGGCTATTTGTAAAGCTACCCTAAGACTACCGTATTTGAAATGTAATTTTGCCAATCTATCTCACCCTATTTCGTTATGATAAATCTCTACACCTGAACCTGCTAAAGTTTTGCCGCTATGGAAGCACCAACCCTGAACTCATATGATTATCAAGTTTTCCTGACAACCATTACTATCTACCCTTGGAAAGTTCTGTCATCGTAAGTAATTCGTTGTACGAAGATTTTTCCGGTATTCCGATGTAATATGATTTTGTTCACCTCGGCGATTCTCTTGTATGCTCTTTCTGGTTTATGAAGAAGAAGGAAGAAGGATGTGTCGACGTATCGACTGTTGTAAACCTAATCGTACCACTATCAGTAATCATTATCCGTTTCTGAGTATCAATAATTGATTCGGTCTTTCTTTTGAAACTTCGTATCTGATTTTATCATTTTAGATTTGAAGGGCTGAAGCAGCAACCACAAGAACTTCTAAGAAGGGGGTTAACTAACCGAGAGTAACCTTTGTGAAGTAGTCCAGTGTTATTTTTGACGAAGGAGGAAGGCGGCAAGAAGTGCATGTGAAAGTTTTTCCCTAAATGATTTCAGAGACTGTCCTTGCACTCGTTAAAACCTTATAAGTTTGAGTGATGCCAAGGGTATTGGCTAAGAATGGTCATGTCTTTGCGTATTTTGGACAAATTGTCATAGTATGACATTGTGTTATGTTCAGAAAACGAAAGAAGAACATGGAGATTATTGATGAGACGACCACTTGTTCTGGAAGAGGAATTTGATTAACATTCAGAAACCATTGTGGACGACACTACCCTGTATGTTGTGAAGACAGAGTTTTCCACAGGAAGAACCGAGATCGAAGACAGTTATAGAAGTGAGAAACTTGGAGGAAGAGAAGTAGAAGACGGTGACGATAAGCAGTACCATGGATGAAACATATAAGAAGAAGAGACGAACCATTCAACACATGACCTAGGGTCGACGACGGCGGAGTTTACCTTAAAACCTGGAGCGGTGTTAGAAGACCTGTCGAAGAAACGCAATCTTGTTTCTCTATTCATTTTAGTTGTACTAAGATGAATTGATAGCTGAAGCAGGCTTGCGGATGGAGGGATGCACAGTGATCGTGTCAGAGACTACCGTTACGACATCACCATATCAAGAAGAGTTGCCGAAGGCTTGAGGAACCAGACTCAAGTTTGTAAATTCCTCTTCGCCATGAGATAAGATGGACAAGCGTCAAACTACTCCAACTTGGAAGGAACTTTAGAATTTTTGCAGGTGAATAGACGAGTGTTGAATCGGACATTGTGTTCAACCGAGATGATTCTGTGAAGGATGAAGCTATCGACGACGTATTCGTTTCTTCTCAACCTACTTAAATTCCGTTACCTGATAATGAGGTCCTTCGAATGATTTGGTTCTCTGTTAGTAATTCCGTTCTATGTTCATTCTACGGTTATTGAATAACGAGTTGTATGAAACCTTTGACGAGCTATGGAAGGAATTTGGATATTTATAAATAGACGGATGTTGAGGTAACCACTTATTTTGGCTGAAATGATTTCGGTAAGTTATGAAGTATTGGCGCTATTAACAACGTACCTGAATTCTGATGGACATTTTCGGATTTCCGTTACTCTTCGAGTAAATTCGCCTTCTTAGTTATGATGTTTGATTTTGTTGACCTCTGAGACTGTAGGTGGACTAGGTGGTATTAGATAAGTTGTGTTGTTCACGACTTGAGATAAAGTATGATCATCATGGGGGCATATTTATATGATGCTAGTATTATGACGTCTGGCCAGCGTGATAATACTTACATCATATAACGTGCACTTGTTGTGGGCATAGGATATTTTGAGGAGTGCCTTAAGAACCTTAGAATTCTGATATCTGTTTGAGATCATCCGCGTTTAGTGAGACTTTGGATTCATTCTACCTATCCTTTCGATCTGCGGTTATTGATATTCGACTTGATACGTTGGGATGCTCGACGAGCGTTTTGCTGATCTCTGCACTTCCGATAATGATCTTAGATTCTATTATAGGGCTTTCTGCCATTTGATGATGTCTAACGATATGCTTTCTGTCCGCATGGATTCAATCTGTTCTGCTATGGCTACGTTCCGCATTCGTTAAATCTGTTCATTTTGACCTGCTATGAGTTAAGATATGAGATTTTGGATTCTGAGAAAACAAGACCTGTTTGTTTATGAGAACACCTTTGGAAGGCTCTTTTGAAGCCAAAACTATTTGAAAAGCTGAAGAGTTACACATTTGCATCACCTCAGGGTTGCTACACTTCTATGTATTCTCATCTAATTCGCCTAACCAGTTCGATGTAAACCCTATGTATCATTTGTACCTCTTCCTAGAGAATACGATCATCATCCGTTACGATTGGTACATTATTCTTTTGATTCAAATTCAGTATAATATGTCTCTCTGACAAATCCGAAGCTATTCTGACAATAATAACGAGTCATGAGAAACAAGTTTGTTACATTTCCGTTCACTGTCTGTTGTGTCTTCTGTTTCGTTTCATTCCAATTTTCGAGGACGAAAATTTTTTTTTAGAGGGGAAGAGTTGTAAAACCCAAAAATCTTAAATGTGTGAAATGACCAAAATACCCCTACAATTTAAAACTTTGGCAAATGAGCTTATAATATACCGTTTTGATCACAGATTTTGGCAAATAAATAATCTAACAATCAAGATAATATTGTGGCACTTATAACACATTAAAAATATCATGTGGACACTTTAAAAATTACCCTAGCCGAATTTTATGTTATGTATACATTTAAATCAATTATAAAATACAAATATATGTTAAATATGGAAAATTCAAATCAAATGATGAGGATTGATTTGGTCATGAGTTAGTCCCGATTTTGTGGCCTTCCCCCCTCCTCCTACACGGCATTTCCCCATTTATATCAATCCTTATCATTTTCTTCTCTATCAAACACAAAACCGAATACTAGTAAACCCTAAATCTACAAACAATTCGTCCCTCTTGCATACGATTTTTCCAGGCCTTCAAGCAATTTTTCCTGTGGTCCTTGACATCTAAAGAGTACTAGAAAAATAAGGTTAGAGGTGTTCGTGGCTTGGTTTGATCTTGGCAATTTTCCTTCTTGTCGAGTATCATTTTGAGGTATAATTCGTGACTCTTGTTTCCATACGTTATAAAAATTATCTGGAATTTTTCTAGTGATCTATGGCTCAAATATAACCTGAGAAAAATAAGAAACTCGAATCATGCAGTGTTTTTGGGGCGTTTTGAATTAATGGGTTAAAACACACCTATTTTCCAAAATACATGTTAACGAATTTTCTGAGGGTCATGCTTATTTTATATGGACCTTATATGACGTGTAGGATCTGGGAAAAATGATGGAATGATTTATGGGGGTCTAGATATGTCGTAGTGAATATTGGTGTTTAAAACGTGCCTAAAATCAAATATATACTATACCATTTATCTGGACTACGAGTATAATTTATTTGGATGTGTTATAATGTTATATGACCTGGAAAAATATTGGGAAGAATTTTCATGGCCTAGATCTAATTACTTTGAATTAATTTGTATAATCGGGTTTTATATTAAAAACGTATAAAAGATATATAAATGTGTATGATTTGAATATGAGGATCTAGGGTTTGTTCTTATGATTATAAACAGTGGTTAATGATTAAGTAATGATTAAAAATGGTTTGGAGAGATTAGGGTTTGATTTCGTGATTTTAAAAGGATTACCGATTTGTATTAAAATGTTTAGGGTAGGTTTTGTAACTTTTAAAACTCAAGGGACAATTTTATAAATTATGTTAGACCTGCTAGAAATGGTATAAAATATAAAAGGAGGGTCTCATGTGTTAATTTTGCATTTTAAGGGTTTATTATGATTTAATAATTAAAGTAAGGATCGATTTGGAAAATAAATAAAAATAGGGACTAAATGAGTAATTTCTGGAAAGTTAAGGTCGATTTGAATAATGAATTATATTCAGGGGCTAATGTGTAAATTTGGATATTTATTGGACTAATGTGAAATTATTATTAATTAAAGATTGAAATGTAGACTTTAAGGTTAAATATGTAAATTAATTAAGTGGAGGGACCTATTGTGTAAATTATGGAAACTTAAAGGGACATTCGTATAACTAATTAAATGAAGTACTAATTGTGTAATTTTGATAAACAAAGGGTTTAATGTGTAATTATGAATATTTAAAGGTTTAAAGTGTAACTTTTGTAATAAAGGGGTGTAAAGTGTAAATTGTGAAACCCTAAGGACCAAATGTGTAAATCTGATCAAAGATACCTTATTTCCATTTAATGATGATCTAACTAAGTT
This sequence comes from Artemisia tridentata subsp. tridentata, assembly GCA_021014915.2. NCBI lineage: Eukaryota > Viridiplantae > Streptophyta > Magnoliopsida > Asterales > Asteraceae > Artemisia > Artemisia tridentata. The sequence goes on from CP139508.1 coordinate 163,617,814, forward strand.
ATGTTACTCCATATTACTAAAAATGGAAACTTTCTAAAAGTGGAAACTTACTAAATTCGGAAACGTACTAAAAGGGGAAAGTTACTTAAAATGGAAAGACAGTTAAGTAAGAATGATTGTAATCCCCTTCTACTCCTTTAGGTGTGAAGAAGGAGAGACTTTGAGCTATTCCCTTATTCCTGTGCTTTGTTTCTGTTTGTGCTTTCGCCATAAGGTACAGATACTCTGCCTTTTTCAGTAAGGGTTCTTATATTCTATACATTGATTTTGAGTTATGATTCAGTTAAGATTTCCCAAGCCATTGCTATGTTCCCTTTGAGTGAACCTTTGATATTCCTCTTGATTATGCTCTGAGCTTCGTTTATCTGACCTATGCCTTTGCCAAGTTGCTCTAAAGTCCTGAACTATCCTTGTGAGAAACTAAGATTTTGAAATGGTTTACTAAACTAAGGTTTTGAACTACTTGTTTTGAACTATCTTTTACGAAGACTATTTTAATGATTATCTTTATGAAACCAATTTAAAGACCATTTTAATTAAATACCTTGATTAAGCTTTCTAAAATGAATCTGTTGAATAAAGACTTTGAAGATGGACCCTTTGATACAGACTTTGAACTTTAATTATGATTCCCTTTGTTTTTAAAAACTATGATATGAACTTTGGAAGACCTTGGTGAACCACTCTATTATGAACTATTCGATATGAACCCTTTTCTATGGACCTTGTGATATGACTTTGAGATACACCTTTCGATATATGATCTTTTGTGATGACTTTGAGACCTGACTCTTAGTTTGATACCCGAGCCATTTTATGTTACCTAGCCAGGAAGGTAACCTGGCCATGTCCGTGATGCACCACTGGCATGACTCCCGTGTGGGGGAGTGATTTCTCACACCGTCCCTTTTATGATGATCTGCCATGGCTACTATGATTTTGGGATGACTTTGAGTTTGGGGGCGTATGGGTTGCAATCCTAGATCTGTATGTTTAGTGGATTTAACTATGACTTTGAGTTATGACTTTGAGGTGACTGGTACTGTGTGCAATACATGCCTTTCACACCCTGGGAGTTGATCACTCCACTATTATGATACATGAGGACACCCCTCATATTATCTGGTTGCCTGAGAGGTATCCCCTCTGATTGTGAGATTATGACTTTGAGATTATGATGTTGAGATTATGACTTTGAGTTTCTGGGCTCGTGGTAGATGACTATCCTATATTTCCTGTATTACTCTTTTGCTTTGATTATACCTTATGACATTCCCTGTACTTCACTATATTCTGTTTCGTTATCTTTGCTTGTATTATGTATCTGTTCACTGAGCTTTGTAAGCTCAGCCGCACGTTTTCTTTTCGTGTACGGCAGGTTTTAGTTGGAAGATGGGTATGAGTGAAGAGACGTTTGGACTTAGAAGACTTGATAATTATTTTGGCCTAGAGACGATTTGAAGTTACTATATTGTTAGAATTTGTATTCGCTTTTGTAACCTTGTGTTTTCAGTATTTCTTCTGTAACCTTTGAGAATCTTTGTATTACTTTTGAATGTATGCTTTGTTATATCTGATATGAAACCATTTGCGTGGCATCTTTACCCTTGTCGGGTTGGGGTGTTACATAGGAAAACTCGGATAAAGGCAAATGCCTATCCCAGCCATTCCCCAAGTCAATTACACAGGCTCTCTGTTACACCCCGTGCCCACTTAGACCAAAAACTTTGAACTTTTACGCGGAAACGCTTGACTTTTACGGACATCCTATTACTCTTTTGACCATTTCTAAAAATCCATAAACATTCAAACCTTGAGACTATTATTAAATGAAACTAGACTCAATTGCCTTCAAAACAACGGGTGGCGCGACCCGTAACGACTTACGGTTTAAAATATATGATTTTTCGAAAATCGCCAAAAACTGAAAAATGACTCCCAACCGCCGGTTGGGCTCCTCAGAGAGTCCAAACCGCCCAGGTTGAGATCTCACCCGCCGGTTGGGCTCCTCAGAGAGTCCCAACCACCCCGGTTGAGATCTCAGCCGCCGGTTGGGGTCTGCAGCTTCAAAATACTTTTCGTTTCTAGCCCGTTTTCGCTATATACAACCCATACGACTTCCGTTTTATATTAAACTTGGCCAACTTCATTAACTTAACATAACAAACATGTTCCATAGAAACTTGACCCGTTTACAACCCAAAATGGGTACTTTCACACTTAATCCAAACGCCCCTTTAACTTTTACAATAAACACTTAAAACATACTTTGACACACCGTTAGACCACCAAATCTTTATGACACCATTAATATACATTTTAACGCTTGAATCCACATTACAAACCATTTATTGACTCACGGGGGTACCATCTTGAATGAGCTCGGTATTCTACCTAGCTCCTACACATATCAAACCTCCTATCTTCCATATTAGTCAACCTTAATCCTTAGCTCAAGCTTACCATTCCCATCGCACATAAACCTACAAAACATTAAACACTTAAACCGTAAGCACGAATGCTTAGTAAGTAAAGCGGTTATAACATAACATTATACTTCATTCACACATTACGCATCTTAGCCAATAATCCATTAACACATTTAACATAACACATACCTTAACCACTTAAACCTTAACCTTTCTTTCCTTAATCCACCCTTATCTAACCCATCAACTAGCCTTACACTTACTTGCGCATAACATCCACATACAAACCATTCATAACCTTAACATATATAAACATATAAAACACATAATGTATGGAAATCACCATAACATCATCTTATATCCGGTTTACTTACCTTAATTCCAAGCTAAGACTATCAATAACATCATCATCATCATCATCTTCATCTTTTATCATCATCATCATCATTACATCCTAAACCATAACCATCATCAAGACTCATTAACACAACACATCATGATCAAGGGTTATATAACCCATCTAAACTTACCCATCATCCTTTCTATATCATCATATGATCATACCATGATCATATGATGAAAACCCACTTAACCCATAAACTTTAACCTCATTAATCATTAAGATAGTGATACTTACTTGGAGAGGATCATTGCTAGGAAGGACTGTGGGCATTGATCTTCATCTTCTTCATCCTTCGGTCATTATCTAGCTTTTTCCCTCTCATTTTCTTCTCACTAGAACCGGACTTCACCCTCATCTAAATAATGAGGGAAATCTCTAGAATTTCCTAGATATTATTAGTTAGGTAGCAACTTTGGCCAATAACATAATTAGTCCCTCAAGTCCCTTTTATTCTATTTTGATCACAACTAACTTATAACACATTTAGTCTATTACAACTTTAGCCCCTTAGGTCTATTCTTTTCTATTTGTGCCACATAATACTTTCCATAACTACACAATACATTCATTGACGATAAATTGACTTTCGGGTTTGACTATAACGTTACATTTATTGACTAACCAATCACGCAAGGCCTTTGGTCCCTTTTCATATAGGGTGGGGTACAAATACCCGGGGAACGGGTCTAACAATTCTACCCCTTATTTAGATTTCGTCCCCGAAATCTATTGTCTAAACTATCCAAAACTTAGTCCCATCTTACTCTCGTTTTTAGCACTTTCCTTCCTTCATTCCTTTTTGTTGCAACGATCTAAGTGATCTTGCAATTCAAGGTCCACTAAACGCACATCATAACCTTAAATCATTCTATTTCTAGCTTAACTTTTCTAACATTTCGTTTATTCTCAATTATTATGTCATTCAAGACATAATCCTTGCCACTAATGCATACCATTTAACCATTTCTACGTCTATCACATAACCTACTACTCGCTCCATTCTAACTTTCCTGTCCAGGACTAGGGGTCACTTGAACATTACACGCCCTCTTAACTTTTCATAAGTCATCATTTATTATCTTTCCACTTTTATCGCAACCTTACCCCTATCTCATTAACATTTTTACTACACGTTACGTTTGCCTTTACTTCTCTTCTCATCATTTTATAAAGCTTTTAGTCCGTATTAGCGTTTTTTAGCATTTATTACTTCACTTTACGTTCAATTCACATTGCAAACAAGCATATAATTTAAAACTTTAATCGTTTCAACTTACCCACTAAGCACATAAGTTACAAGTTCTCATGACATCTACTACCTAAGGTCGATATCCAACTTATTATCTATCCACCTATCTTAACTCCTTTTGACTTCTAATCATCCTAGACTCCCTTTTCTACCCTTTCACCCTACTCATGCCATGTCGGGAACACATAAGCCCACTCATTTATACTTCCTCATTTACATGGAAAGGTGTCCCAATCGATGTAAATCAAGAAACATAAACTCATGGTTCGGCGATTCACAATTTCTTTATTCAAATGAAAAGGCGTCCCAATCCATTTAAATAAAGAAACCGTAAACCGTCCTACTTACATACTTCCGACATAACACTCGCACTACTATACTTGCTTTAACTTTCAAATCTTTTCATTCTTCATTTTACATTTCATTCATTATTTAAACTTTTCCACTTTCTAACTTGGATCCATTTTACTTAAACATCTTCCCCGAAGGGACTATTACATACGCCAAGGATGTAGGCAATCTTTGCCGGTGAAGGCAATTCAATTTATCCCGAAGGATCTTTAACACATCCCGAAGGATCCTTTAACATTCATTAGCTCGGTCATCCCGAAGGATACCATCATTCATCATCATTAGCTCGGTCATCCCGAAGGATACCATCATTCATCATCATTAGCTCGGCCATCCCGAAGGATGCCATCTTTAACCTTTCACATTTCAATTATGGATCCAAGTCATTAACATTTTAACACACACATTTTCTCATTCATTTATTTTTAGTGAGAGCAAGCTTATAGAGCATATGAACCTGCTTATTATAATTACACATTTTCTATGTGTTTTCACTCTTCATTACATCTTACATTCTTAACATGTATTAATCATTTTCACATTGTCACTTTACCCTTTGGCCTACCCGACTCTTTCTACATTTAAGCTTTCATAAATTAATTTACATTCATTCATTAGCATCATTCATTCTTCTTACACCTTTTAAGTCACTTACACATTCTTATCATGTTTTAGCCTTCACAACCCATTCATTGCGTTCTTACTCGCACACTTAGCTTACCACGATTTTCATTCTCATTCCTTAACTCATCTTTTAATTATTTATACACTTAGAGCAATACCGTTCTCTATCATCCTTTACATAACATCTTACTTTAGTCCCATTTTATAACTTCACATTATTAGACACTTGGAAGTCAAAGCGTTAAGCCAATCTTACTTCCATCACTATATACCATCACATCCTTCATCCTCGTTACGCATTCACATCCATACTTAGATTCTCATACCTTACTTACCCTTAACCCGTCTCTATACCACATTAACGTCAATTGTTAGACATATATATGTATAACGATACCATATGTTGGCCGTTAATATCTTACGGATCATAATCATTACATGCCGTTATTCTTTAGCCTCATTCTTTAACCTTCATACCATTCAACACTATATCATTCGTACATTAGTTTCATCTTATCTTCTCACGTTATACCTTAGCACATTTACAATATTTCATACCTTAAACGTCAACATTTAAACTTACTTATTAACCCATCTCTAATACCGATTACCATTCCTATTCACATTCCGTTACCGTTACTCTAACATACATTCATATAATCACCGACACCAACCAAGGTGCGTGGTTAACTAATCATTTATACATTTCAAATCATCCATAGACTCATATCACATACACATTAGCACATAAGACACATTCATCATTCATCAACTTAGATTCACATAACGTATCACATATTCCTCCTTCTAACTTAAGCATTTACCTTACGCATTCCTTACACCTACGTTCAACGTTTCTACGAGTGGTTTAAGTCTAGGCAATCCTAAAGAAAACCTAATTCACTTAAATCGAAGCTCTGATACCAAGTTGTTACACCCTGTGCCCACTTAGACCAAAAAATTTGAACTTTTACGCGGAAACGCATGGCTTTTACGGATATCCTGTTATTCTTTTGACCATTTCTAAAATTCCATAAACATTCAGACCTTGAAAATATTTTTAAATGAAACTAAACTCAATTACCTTCAAAACGACGGGTGGCGCGACCCATAACGACTTACGGTTTAAAAGATGTGATTTTTCGAAAATCGCCAAAAACTGAAAAATGACTCCCAACCGCCTGTTGGGCTCCTCAGAGAGTCCCAACCACCCAGGTTGAGATCTCAACCACTGGTTGGGCTCCTCAGAGAGTCTCAACCGCCCCGATTGAGATCCCAGCCGCCGGTTGGGGTCTGCAGCTTCAAAATACTTTTTGTTTCTAGCCCATTTTCGCTATATACAACCCATACGACTTCCGTTTTACATCAAACTTGGCCAACTTCGTTAACTTAACATAACAAACATGTTCCATAGACACTTGACCCGTTTACAACCCAAAATGGGTACTTTCAAACTTAATCCAAACGCTCCTTTAACTTTTATAATAAACACTTAAAACATACTTTGACACACCGTTAGACCACCAAATCGTTATGACACCATTAATATACATTTTAATGCTTGACTCCACTTTACAAACCATTTATTGACTCACAAAGGTACCATCTTGAATGAGCTCGGTATTCTACCTAGCTCTTACACATATCAAACCTCCTATCTTCCATATTAGTCAACCTTAATCCTTAGCTCAAGCTTACCATTCCCATCGCACATAAACCTACAAAACATTAAACACTTAAACCGTAAGCACGAATGCTTAGTAAGTAAAGCGGTTATAACATAAAATTATACTTCATTCACATATTACGCATCTTAGCCAATAATCCATTAACACATTTAACATAACACATACCTTAACCACTTAAACCTTAACCTTTCTTTCCTTAATCCACCCTTATCTAACCCATCAACTAGCCTTACACATACTTGCGCATAACATCCACATACAAACCATTCACAACCTTAACATATATAAACACATAAAATACATACTGTATGGAAATCACCATAACATCATCTTATAGCCGGTTTACTTACCTTGAGTTCAAGCTAAGACTATCAATAACATCATCATCATCATCATCTTCATCTTTTATCACCATCATCATCATTACATCCTAAACCATAACCATCATCAAGACTCATTAACACAACACATCATGATCAAGGGTTATATAACCCATCTAAACTTACCCATCATCCTTTCTATATCATCATATGATCATACCATGATCATATGATGAAAACCCACTTAACCCATAAACTTTAACCTCATTAATCATTAAGATAGTGATACTTACTTGGAGAGGATCATTGCTAGGAAGGACTATGGGCATTGATCTTCATCTTCTTCATCCTTAGGTCATTATCTAGCTTTTTCCCTCTCATTTTCTTCTCACTAGAACCGGACTTCAACCTCATCTAAATAATGAGGGGAATCTCTGGAATTTCCTAGATATTATTAGTTAGGTAGCAACTTTGGCCAATGACATAATTAGTCCCTCAAGTCCCTTTTATTCTATTTTGATCACAACCAACTTATAACACATTTAGTCTATTACAACTTTAGCCCCTTAGATCTATTCCTTTCTATTTGTGCCACATAATACTTTCCATAACTACACAATACATTCATTGACCATAAATTAACTTTCGGGTTTGACTATAACGTTACATTTATTGACTAACCAATCAAGTAAGGCCTTTGGTCCCTTTTCTTCTAGGGTGAGGTACAAATACCCGGGGAACGGGTCTAACACTCTCAGCATGTCCTCTAATGTCAGAATGGTCCTCTCACTCTGACCATCAGTCTGAGGATGATAAGCTGTACTCATGTCAAGGTCGGTTCCTAACGCGTCCTGAAGTGACCTCCAAAAATTAGACGTGAATCGACTGTCTTGATCAGAGATAATAGAAACAGGCACACCATGCCTTGCGACAATTTCCTTCACATACAGTCGCGCGAGTTTGTCCATGCTGTCATTCTCCTTTATAGGAAGGAAATGAGCTGATTTAGTGAGACGGTCAACGATTACCCAAATCGTGTCATAACCGCTCGACGTCTTAGGCAGCTTGGTGATAAAATCCATAGTGATACGCTCCCATTTCCATTCTGGGATCTCAGGTTGAACAAGCAGACCGGATGGTCTCTGGTGTTCAGCCTTGACCTTCGAGCTGTTTGGCCACCAATACAACTTCTTCAAATCTAAGTACATCTTGTCAGATCCTGGATGGATGGAGTACTTGGATTTGTGGGATTCGTGCATGATCAAATCACGAATTCCTCCATATAACGGAATCCAACACCTGTCCCCATAACACAAAACTCCATCAGATCTTCTTACGAAGCCATTCTCACTCTCTGGCATTCCGTAAATTTTCTCACGCGGTCGGTTTTCGTCCTTGAGTGCCTCACCCTGAGCCTCAAGAATTTTTGCTGGAAGCGGCGAACTGATCGTCATCCCTAACGATCTGACTCTGAGGGGTTTGATCTGCTCTTTTCTGCTGAGGGCGTCGGCAACTACATTTGCCTTGCCTGGGTGGTAACGGATCTCACAATCATAGTCGCTAAGCAATTCTAACCATCGGCGCTGTCTCATGTTCAGTTCCTTCTGGTTCAAGATATGCTGTAGACTCTTGTGGTCGGTATACACCACGCACTTAGTACCATAAAGATAGTGCCTCTAAATTCTCAGCGCAAACACGACTGATCCTAACTCTAGGTCATGAGTTGTGTAGTTTTTCACATGGGTTTTCAGTTGTCGAGAAGCGTATGCTATCACCTTTTCTCTCTACATCAGCACAGCTCCCAAACCCTTGTGTGATGTGTCACAATACACAACGAAATCTTCACTACCCTCGGGTAAAGCCAAAATAGGTGCCCTACACAATCTTTTCTTAAGAAGTTGAAAAGCTTCTTCCTCCTTATCTCCCCAGTCGTATTTCACATTATTTTGTGTCAGTCTCATCAACGGCTTAACTGTCTTATAAAAACCTTCAATAAACCTTCGGTAATAACCAGCAAGTCCTAAAAATTGTCGTATTTCAGTAGGCGTTTGTGGCGTTGCTCAATCCTTTATTGCCTCAATCTTGGCGGGATCCACGTGAATGCCCTGTCAATCTATCACGTGACCCAGAAACTGCACAGTCGATATCCAGAATTCACACTTCGAAAACTTGGCGTATAACTCCTCCTTTTTCAATAATTCCAGAATTAGCTTGAGATGCTCCTCATGCTCTTTCTCATTCTTGGAATATATTAGGATATCATCAATGAATACTATCACGAATTTATCCAAATACGGCTTATACATCCGATTCATGAGGTCCATGAATACATCTGGTGCATTTGTCAAGCCGAAAGGCATAACTTGGAATTCGTAATGGCCATATCGGGTTCAGAATGCAGTCTTCGGGATATCTTCTTCCCTGACTCGAAGTTGGTGATAACCTGATCTCAGGTCTATCTTCGAATAAACCGATGAACCTTGCAACTGATCAAATAAGTCGTCGATTCTTGGGAGTGGGTACCTATTCTTAATGGTTAGCTTATTTAGCTCCCGATAGTCAATACACATCCTGAAGGATCCATCCTTCTTCTTAACAAACAAGACAGGAGCTCCCCAAGGCGAAGAACTCGGTCTGATAAAACCTTTTCTAGATAGTTCAGCTAACTGATCAGACAACTCCTGTAACTCCGTAGGTGCTAACCGATAGGGTGCTCGCGCTACAGGCGCGGCTCCTGGCACCAAATCGATTTAAAATTTGATTTGTCTGGCCGGTGGGAGTCCAGGTAGGTCTTCTGGAAAAACTTCCGGGAAATCCCTTATGATTGGCACATCTTCCAACCTTTTCTCTCCGGGCTCCTTTTCCTTCTTTTCAGTAACATGAGCTAAAAAGAGGTGGCATCCTTTCTCGATGTACTTCTGCACCTTCGTACACGAGATGATGCTCAATCTCGACGAACGCGCACGATCACTCCGATCTCCTTCAATTATCAGAACTTCGTTCCCATAGGGTACTCTGACGATCTTTTCATCACAGACGATGACGGCATGATATTTTGATAGCCAATCCATCCCTATGATGACGTCAAAACTACCCAACTCTACTGGCATAAGGTCAATGTTGAATGGGCGGTTTAATAAGTTTAGAGTGCAACCCCTTATAATGGTACCTACTCTTTCTAGGTTTTCGTTTGCTAATTGTATGTCGAAGACATTATCTAAGGTGGTTGGAGCTATATCAATTAAAGGACTAAAAGCGGTCGACACAAAACTTCTATCTACTCCCGTATCGAATAGTACTGAAGCATAACGATTATTTAAAAGAAATGTACCCGTCACCACGTTCGGGTCGTCCTGGGCTTCCCTTCTGCCCACTGCATAAACTCTTCCACGGGCTCCTCCTCCATTGCTCTGATTTCCATTGTTGACCACTGCTACTTGGTTGCCTGGTCCACCACCATTTCCTTGGTTTCGGGGCTTGTTGCACTCATTCCGGTAATGACCCTTTTCACCGCACCCAAAGCAGGTGACTTCCGCCCTACGGTTGTGGGGTGGTGCTGCTTGAGCGGTGGCTAGGGGTCTTGCCCTACAGTTCTTTTCCAAGTGTCCTATTCTCTGGCAGTTGTGACATTTCACTGTGCACTGTCCCTTGTGATGTAGCTTGAAGCGGTTACAAAAAGGTTCGTTCTTGTCATATCCCTTCTTATCACCTGAACTAGCTGCATAAGCTTTGGCTACATTCTGCTTTTTGTTCTGAGAGCTGCCGTTACTACCCTTAGAGTGATCTTCCCACTTCCTTTTGTGGTCAGTACTCTTTTCTGGAACATCCTCCAGTTCCTGATCCATCAACTTGTTTGCTATCTCTATGGTCTCATAAAGATATGCAGCTCTCGAGGTAGTCAGATCACCTCTTATGGACTTCGAAAAACCACCGATATACCTCTCAATCAATCTTGCCCCAGTCTGAACCATTTCGGGACATAGCAAGGCCAACTCCTGAAATCTCTAGTTGTAAGCAGCCATATTGTTGTTTTGCACCTTCAAATTCCAAAACTCTATCTCCAACTTCTTGACCTCATTTCGTGGGCAATATTTCCTAATCACTAATTCCTTAAAGTCTTCCCACGGCATGGCATAAGCAACATCCATGTTAGCAGATTTCATGTAGTTGTTCCACCAGGTCAAAGCGGCATCCATGAAAGTGAAAGATGCATACTTGACCCTGTCGTCATCGTTACAACCACTGATGCGAAACACGGTTTCTAGCTTCTCAATCCATCTGGTCAGGCCAACGGCTCCCTCTGTTCCTCCAAATCCTCCAACCATGATCTTTCGGAATTCAGAGTAAGTACAACCACGGCTGTTGGTCACTGACCTAGATGTTCCGGTGTTAGTGGTTGAATTGTTTGCAGCTGCGAGAGCGGCGGCCACGCGATCAGCAACAAGCTGATCCAGAGTTGCTTGATTCACCACTGGTGTATTTGCCACGGCCCTGGTTGGGGCGGCGTTCTCAGCAACTTGGACCTGTGCGGCTCTTTTCGGGGCAACATTCTCAGCAGTCCTTCCCCTTACTGACCTTGTTGGGGTAGGTGTGTTGGCGGTTTGTCCTCGTGTGACTCTGGTTGACTTTCGTTTGGGTGCCATTTATCTGCATCACAAAACGATGGCGATAAATGAGATCTTGTTTATGGAAGGAAAGAATCGTAAGAATATATGGATAGTGCAAACAGAATGCAAGAATAAAGTCAACCACAGAGGAAAAACGAATAATCGGATAGAAAAACCAAGCTTGTTATATATATATCAAATGGATAAGGTTTACAAAATTACAAGCATGGTTAAAAGTTAGTTCTGGAATACTAAAGAAATACTAGTCATCCTAATGAATACATCATCAACTACAACTACTCTAGGCTCGGTCACTATCTAGGCGTAACTGCTCAAAAGCTAAAGTCATTCCTCTAATGGTAGTCTCCAACTGGCCTATACGATCTCTCAACTCCTGATTCTCTCTCATCACTGCTCCAATAGTGTACTCTGCAGTCATAATCCTCTGCCACTGAGTACGATCAACACCTCTTGCTCGTCTCAACATTCCCTGCATCCTGCTCTGGCCTCTGCCTAAGCCAATAGCCCTAAAATCCAAATTCCTAAGCTCTCTACCATGCAACCTCTCCAAAGCATCCAACCTAGCTCTCAATCCAATCATCACCCGCCGATCAGAGTACATCTCCTCAAATAACACACAAGCAACCCTATCAACAATCCCAATCCTCCTCTCCACACTCTGAATACGATCAGACTGCTCCAACCTCCCGATCTGGTCTGAGTGCACATCAAGTAAACTGGCCTGATTTGCCAGCTGAATCCATATCTGCTCCATCTCAGTGGGTTCCTCGAGCTCTGCAAGTGGAGAAACCACTGGTGATGGAAGTGGAGTAGGCATCGTAGATGGAGGTATGAACGAAGGAGATGACGGTGTGTACTCTGGGCTAGCTGCACGTACACCCGTGCTGACATCACAAGCAATATCCATCCACTGACTGTCACTCACATCCTGAATCTGGGCATCCCTGGAACTCTGTCCAACCTCAAATATACCCTGCACATCCTCCATGATGCCCTTACCATCCCGCGGCATCATCACCTGATCCAAATCCATAGGGGCATCTCTGTCCCTGTCAACATCTGCACAAATAGGAATGTACTCAGTAGGTGCAGTCACAGCTGGAGTAGGCTCATCCTGAACCTGCTCTGGATCCTCCACTGGATCCTCATCCTCCTCTGAATAAGTCTCAACAGATCTCCTAAGTCTCTGGCTGGGTGGGGAATGGTCTGGAGATGATATGGGTGATTGAGATGGTGATTCAGTAGGGGTACCCATGTAGCCATAGCGGGTCCTACTGAGGGATGAAGATAACACAGATGATAACTGGAGGCGACGTCCACGGACTCGCCTATACGAGGCCCGACGTCTGATAGGTGGGGTATCCTGAACATGCTGGGTGAAAGTGTATAGCTGGGCTGGGGATGAGCGGTGTGCTGTGGTGTATTTGGGTAAATATGGTGATGTAGACACTGTAGTGGTGTGTACACGCTGAGCTGGAATGGAAGGCTGAGCAGCGGCTCGGACAACCTCCATCAACGGGTCATCCGCAAATGGAACTGGCTGTCGCATCGGAGAAGTGTGTCCAGCAGCTACCTCGCCATGTGTACCGAAAGGGAGAGACATAGTATGTGACAAATATGGTGCGACACGTGTAAGTATATAGAAAATACTTATATCATATATGCTTAATAAAATACTTAAATAGCATATCATAGCACTTAATCAAATAAAGCAAATAATGCTCAAATCATAGCAAGGTAAACTGGCAGGCATCTGGCGGTCATAAGGAAAAGTTTTTCATAAATCGGTTATAGTTTAAGGTTTTTATAAACCTAGTTCTCTATAACCTAGGTTCTGAATACCAATCTGTAACACCCCCAAAATCGTAATATTGCGGAAGCATACACTTTGGTTGCTACTAAATCGATAATCACAACACAAGATATAGAGAACGGATTGAAAGACCGTTTTAAAATACATTACATGTTAAAAGTCATGTTATCTTACATAAAATCCATTTCAAATAAAAATGTAGCCCATTAAACAAAGTGGTCCAAATTTCAGAGTTAACGCAATACTAAAAACATTTCCAACAATTATTATGACCATCGCCATGCCCTGTATTCAGTAAACACACCTCAGTTTCCTGAGAAAAACATGCTAAAAGTCAGCTAAGGCTGGTGAATTCATAGGTTTAAAGTAAATAACACATATGGACCATAGCAATATTCAGCAAACAATTCAGCAATAACACACTATCCTGCTATTCAAACACTAAGCCTCATCTAACCGAACTAGACATCGCAGCATGCCAAGCTGGCATTAGCTAGAAAAGGGGTGCCCGCGAGTGTTAATCCCCAGACACTCGGCCTAAATTCATATGGTATACGTTCGCATTGACTATGCCGAGCCAACCGAACGGGGGTGTCATCCCCAATAGATCTATTTATAACACACGATTTCCTAGACAGGAATTGACGGTTGATGATAGTGGGCGCAATGGGATTCAGCTAAACTTAGGTTTCTGCATACAAGTGTGTATAAAAACAAAATCCATTTTTGGTCAATGAAATTTTTTTTGCATGTTTCTCACCCCAAGCTTATAAATCAAATCGTATAAAAATATGGGGCTATAAACTCACCTTAAAAACAACAGCAATCTGTAAATCAACAAAATAGTGCAACCGCTCCGACACGCAACCTAAATCAGTACGGTAAGTCTTAGCGAAATATTCGTGTCTTATATGTCTTTACTTTATTTGAAAAGTTTACTCGTGAACAGTGCTCGTGTATTTCTTGCTTGCTGTGTGGTAAAGTATATTTCAAAATGATTTATCGTATGAAACTCTTGGTGGTGGCTCATGGTGAAAGTGTACGGTGGGAACACGTGTGACGGAACATCCGTACTAGTATTCATCGTTAAATTTCGCAAGTAATAATATATATATATATATATATATATATATATATATATATATATATATATATATATATATATATATATATATATATATATTAGGTTAAGTTGAATAATTATGTATTTAATTAATTAAGGTTATAATTAATTAAATAGGTTTTGAGAAATAAATAAAATAATAGTGTTAGTGGAGGAATATTATATTATAAATGTTATTTATTATTTATAATATAATTTTGATTATAAGAAATTTAGAAAAATTGTTAAGTATTTAGAAAAACTTAGACAAGTTAAGTATTTTTATCAAAAATACTCTAAGTGTTGGAATTTTAGAAAATTTGGTCATGACCCATTCGTTTATTCAATCGTTTCTATTTTTCTCATGTGTTGCAATTTTCTCAAATAATTCGCGTTGTTAACTATATGTGCAAAATTGGTTCATAATATATATTGGTCGTTGTAAGTATTTTTATCGTTATAATTATCGTTATCATCACGTTTAATTATTAATAATAGAATTCGATACAAAGTCAATATTTAGTCAATATGCTTTCAAAAGTCAACAAAAGTCAACATTTATAAGGATTTGGTCAAAATTTCATTTTTCACCCTTTAGGAGACTAACGCGTCTCAAAACAAGTCCAAACTAGTTTTAGTTATATATATTGTATCGTTAAGTAATAATATTCATAGTGAGTCGAAAAATATTTCAAAAGTCATTTTTTTCATCCGACATACTCATTGGGCCGAAATTTATTAAATGAGCCCAATAGTTCATATTTAGTCCAAAACCATTTAGCCTTTTTAATTTACGACATATATATCGTTAGTTTGCTAAAAATAATTTTAACACATTCGTCACCACATTTGGTCAAAAGAAATGATCTAGGAAGTTGGGTGAGTGTAATATGGATAAGCTAGTTTGTTTGTGTTATATTTAGAGTAAGTATGTAATATATATAAGATTAAATACAAGTTAGTGGAAGGATTTTGTCACCTTATGGGGGATTAATACCTGGGGCCGGATATGGACAAGTAATAGGGGGAGGGAAAATATTTTTACCTCTCGTTGGTGTATCGTGTGTCGGTTTGAGCTTAAACGTGACCGTAAAGTCCCGGTTTGATATTTTTGGACACGTATACGTAAAATAAAGTTTTTATCCACGTTTTTGTCAGAAATTTAATAAAATATTATTACTGACTCAAAAATATATTTATTTGACTGCTACCATGTGTACTGTGCTGTCGGTACGCGTGTGCGGTTGCTTTTCAGAAAAATGTGAGAAAGCTCTCAGTTAATTACGAAACTTGTCAGTAACTATCAGAAATAGAATAATTTATGCTTACTGACAAAAATATACTTTTTCTGCAGTGACTGTAAGCTACAGTATGCGGGTCAGCTCCCAAAAATGCTCAAAAATACTCAGAAACATGCAAATGCGCATAGAAATGCTCAGCTTAAAAATAATAAATAACCATTTAATATTAATTAACAACTTGAAAATTACCATTTGTCACAACTCAGCTTATAACTGAGTATCGGGAGCTGGACCACGCTCATAAGGGCTGCAGCTCCTTATCTGAGAGGTTAACGGCTGCCAAACAGGAGCGCGATAAGTAGGTTGGAAAGTTTGATCGGTTGCTGAAGGAGTTTAGGGGTTTGGAGAAAGAATTAGAGAATAAACAGGCTGCTTCTTCAGTCCGGGGGAAAGGCTTAGCTGATCAGCTGGATGAAATGGAGAAGGACAGGAACGAATGGATGCGTGTGTCCGGTTCTCAGGTTGAAATAATCAGGAAGCTGGAGCAGGAATTAGCAGAAAAAACCCAGGTTGTTGAGAGGTTGGAGGGGGAGAAGAAACAACTAGTTACGGAGGTTGCTCAGTCGGAAGATGTCCGTCATAATGCTGTAAGGGAATTGCTTCCGACTGCTTTCCGTAGGTTATTTGGTAGTGCTGAATATAAGAAAAGTACGGGGAGGGTATACAGCTTGTCGTACACCGCTGGAGTTTTGGACGGTGTTAAGGCTGAGCGTAAAGAAGAGGATATCCAAAGACTCATTCAGAAGATCAAGAATATCAACTTGCAGGCTCCGGCTATATGGAAGGCGGAGTACCGCAAGCTATTTGATGCCGATTATTCGTATATCCGTAAGCTTTCGGAATCTTACCGTCTTCCTCTTGGTGATCTTATGAACCTCTTCCCTGATATACCTGCCCCCAAGACAAAGACTGCGGTTCTTAAAGAGCTATCACCCGTCCAACAGGCCGGAACCTCCTCCGGTGCGAAGGATACCACAGAAAAGGCTTCTTAACTTTTTTTTTTTTGTCGGATGAATGTAATTGAATAACATTGTAATTGAATATTTTTGTATGCTAATCCGTTCGTGACCGGCGATGTCATGTTTTTGTATTGTTGAGGTTGTTTATATTTCTTGTTCAAGTATTTGAAATTTACTTACATATTTGTCGACGAAGTGTTTTTCACTATCCACTCCTTAGAGCCAGAGTGTTTTGCACCATCCGTTTAAATTTACCGACATAGTGTTTTTCACTATCCGCTCCTTAGAGCCGGAGTGTTTTGCACCATCCGTTTAATTTTACCGATGGAGTGTTTTTCACTATCCGCTCCTTAGAGCCGGAGTGTTTTTCACCATCCGTTTAAATTTACCGATGGAGTGTTTTTCACTATCCGCTCCTTAGAGCCGGAGTGTTTTGCACCATCCATTTAATTTTACCGACGGAGTGTTTTTCACTATCCGCTCTTTAGAGCCGGAGTGTTTTGCACCATCCGTTTTAATTTGACGACGGAGTGTTTTTCACTATCCGCTCCTCAGAGCCGGAGTGTTTTGCACTATCCGTTCAATCTTGACGACGGAGTGTTTTTCACTATCCACTCCGTAGAGTCGGAGTGTTTTGCACTATCCGTTTTAACTTGACGACGGAGTGTTTTTCACTATCCGCTCCGTAGAGTCGGAGTGTGATCCGTGCTAAAGTGTATATATAAATAATATCAGACGGATACACGTGAATAAAGACAAACCAACCCTTTAAGAAAAAGGGCTAACTTGCAAAAACTCACGTTTGTGATATGTGTGATACCAGGTAAGTGATTACCCGGGTCGTGTCCCAGCGAGGATGGAATAGACAATCGTGTAAGGTTTGGAATTAGAGTGACTGATGATTGGGATATGAAATTTTGTTTTATATAATTCGAATTTAGATATGAGAAACAAATTCTCAAAAGAAAATTTAGATTAAAACAAATTATATTAAAAAAAAGGCGAAACGGGAATTACAAAAACGGGTTTAAAAAGTGAAATCTATAAAAACAAATCCTACAAGTGTAATTTTATTTTTCCTAAGTTATAAATGACAAAAGAAAATTTTAGAAAAAAGATTTATATTTTTCTGATTTTTATATTTTTTATTATGAATTTAAAACAGTTTTAAAAAGAAAAATAGATAATAAATACTAATACTATTCTAAAAATTCTGGAAATTTTTGTGAAATTACTTAATGCTATAACAGTTCTAGGAAAAATACAAGGAAGGTACAACCTTATTCTAATAAGCTGTAATAAGCTAAAATGGTTCGAATAGCTTATAACTAAAAAGGGTGTTAAATATTAAACGTTGTAAATACTAACTGAAAAAGACCCAAGGGCAAACGGTAAGTGTGTTATGTGTTGAGTCCAGTGACCAGGGTTCGAACCCTGGTTTTGCTATTTTTATTTTTATTTTATTTTTGGACTTTTCTTTTTGCAAACTTGTAAAACAGCTTATAAAGAGGAACTTTTGCAAAGACAACTTTATTAAAAAGCTTAAATAAGCTCAGAAAGAGCTTAAGGAAAGCTGATCAGTGGGCTATTATAGGTTAATAAGCTAAAACTTGGTCAAAAGGGCTGAGTAAGCTATAAAGAAGCTAATGGAAACTGAGAATGAGCTAAGTAACTTAAAATAAGCCAGAATGAAAAAGAAAAAGCCACAAGCACACAGTAATAAGCAATTAACAAGCACAAAATAAGCACAAATGGTTAGAGTCTGCTGATATGGTTTTGGTGCAGGGTAGATTTGGGCTATTTTAAGCTATCAAAAAGCTAGGATAAAAAATTCTAAAAATATTGGAAAAATATGAAATAAGTAGATTAGCAACTGAATATTGATTGTGCAAAAGTTTATCTAATTAAAATCTAAATTGAGTAAATTAAAAATCAAAGAAAATCTTTAAAAACTTGAAATTCTATTTTGCAGGTCTGCAAATTGGTTTGTGTGCAGGGTGTGTGCAGACTTGCACAAACTAAAGGAGACTTATCTAACTCTTGTGCATGCACTTGGTGGACTACAATGACCTCAGAAATGCAACTAAAAAGGTCCAAATGAGCTTATAGCTTATTATGGCTTATTTGATCAGTTCATGGTCTAGGATCTCCACAGTTCATTAACAGTGATGAAAATTAATAAATTAGCTTAAAAGAACTTGGAAACAGCTTATTTATTCTAAGTTAAGCTTGATTGAAACTGATGGAATGGCAAATGAACAGTAACAAGCTAGTTTGACCCGTTTGACTTCTCAAACCAAACAACCCTTTTAAGACTGTTTTGAAAAATTAAAGCTACAACAGATTTAAATGGCCTAAGATTTGAATTCTAAGATGTCAACCAAGTATAATAAGCATTAACTAGTAACTTTGAAATGGAATTAAGCAGTTTTAATAACCTAACCTATATATAAGCTAATTTTGAGTTTTATGAGGTTTTTTTTAAGAAAAATGAAAACAACTGTTATTCTAGACTTTAAAACAGATAATAAGTACTTATAAACTACCAATAAGCAGATAAATTATAAAATAAGCTATGCATAAGCTAAAGAACAGTGAAATAGAAAATAATGCAAAACTTAAAAAATTAGCTTACAACTGAATTATGCTTTGAAATAGTGAGAACTGATCAGAACACAACTAGCTTGTCAACAACAAGCTAGAAAACCCAATTCAGCTTTCCTTAATAGCTTATTTCACCAGAACTGCTTATTTTGAGCTTCTTTGACTTTTTGTTGACTTTTCTTGATATCTTGGAATGAGACTGAACTGAACTAAAATAAGCTCACACTAAGCTATATTAAGCTTATATGAGCTTATAGAAACAGAGAAGAGGCTATATTCAATAACAATTAACTTGATTCGATCAACAGTACACCATGGAAACTTGAAAACATGAAATTTTCATTAACTAATGGAAATGGTACAAGGATTAATGATAAACAGACTGAAAATAACTTGTAAAGATAAAAGGAAATTAAAATTGATAAACTTAAATAATTAAAATTACAATACGATTAAACATAAAAACTACTTGCCATATAAGGCTACAATGAGGACCTATTTATACTACAACTAAGGTGGGATGTGTCTCTTGTGCATCTCTGAACATATCTTGACCCTTGGATCCTCTTGAAATCATCTCAGTCGTTCAATCCATTTTTGGCGCCAAAATGGTATGAGTGGAAAATACCACTTGATTCTGATGAAGTGTGATGGGGAAGAAGCAATTAATGCTTCTTGGCTTGTTAGGTGGAGTGTAGCGGGGAGAAGAAGAAGAGATAAGGGTGTGGTGGGTTTGTCAGGGATAAGGGGTGGTTTGGGTTTAGGCGGCAAGTGGGGAAGAAGGCGGTTTGACTTTGGTCAAACGTTTTTGGTTAACTAAGGATGGGTTGGATCGGGTTTATTTCATGGGCTGGGTTTTTGATTTAGTTTGTTGGGCTGGGTCAGGTTTGTAGCTGGATTTTATTTTAGGATTGGATTTGAAATTGGATTTAACTTTGAGGGACCATTGTTGTAATAATCTGAAAATCCAAGGACTAAGGCTGCCAAAACTAGAAATTATTTCCAAGGACCATTTGTGTCATTTTGGTTTTTGGGGGTTGACTTGACTTTGTCTTTGACTTTTGTCTTCACTTGATCAATTGTTGTCGAGTCGATCCAAAAATATTCGTTTTCGTTCCGTTTTCAATCCTTCAGTACCTGAAACACATAAAACACAAACCAAGGATATCTGCAATGTATATTGGGTGTTTTTGGTTATTTTTAGTGTCTTTTATGGGTATAAAATGATGAGTATTTACACACTCATCAGAGTGTTTTGCACTATCCGTTTTAATTTCATCGTAACGTAATCATAGAATACATAACACACTTAGATTAGAAAATTGTTCCCCTTGTCATTGGGAAACTAAGGATTGCCATAAATATTAGTGAACTTCAGTTTACAACTTTTAAATAAAACAATTCCATAGGTTCATTACGTGCCAAGTCCAGGGTACTTCTCGGTCATCCATTGTCTGAAGCTTGTATGAATCGTTATGGTAGGCCTTGACTATTCGGTATGGACCCTCCCAGTTAAGTCCCAACTTTCCCTGGTTCTCGACCCTGCTAGCTTCGTTCCTCCTGTACACAAAGTCCCCCACTTTAAATGCTACCGAATGTACCCTTCGGTTGTAATACTGTTCAACTTTAGCTTTATCCTTGGCTTCCCGAATAGCTGCCATCTCTCGTCTTTCTTGTAGCAAATCTAGGTTTAAACGTTGTTGCTCCTCATTATCTTCCGGATTGTAAAGCATGGTACGATGGATGGGCATTCCAATTTCGGCCGGGATGACAGCTTCGCTTCCGTACGTTAAACTAAAGAGGGTCTCTCCATTATTTGTTTTTAACGAGGTCCGGAAGGCCCATAGTACGTTCGGTAATTCGTCAACCCATCTGGCTCTTTCCTTTTCGAGCCTGGTTTTTATACCATGCATTAGGCTCTTGTTGGCCCATTCGACCAGGCCGTTGGCTTGAGCATGTGCTACCGCCGTGTTTATCTGCTTGATTTTCAACTTCTCGCACCAACTCTTGAACGGATCGTTGACGAAGTTCGTTCCGTTGTCCGTGACTATTATACCCGGCAGTCCGAACCTACAAACGATGTTTTCCCATACGAATTTCTTCACATCTTTGCCTGTGGTTTTGGCGAGGGGTTTCGCCTCTATCCATTTTGTAAAGTAGTCAACGGCCACAATAACAAACTTTAATTTCCCTGGAGCCTCCGGCAGAGGACCCTACACGTCCATTCCCCATTGGTAAAAGGGTCATGGTGCCATGATGGATGTCTATATAGTTTACGGTAGGTTCGGAACTGGGGCGTGAATCTGACAGGAGTCACATTTGTCAATTTCCTCCCTAGCGTCTCTGTGCATAGTCGGCCAATAATAACCCTGCCTCATCAATTTGGCCACCACCAACCTTGGGCCGGAGTGCATTCCGCACGCTCCTTCATGGACTTCCTGTACGATATAATTTGCTTGCAGCCGACCCACGCACTGTAACACCCCAACCCGACAAGGGTAAAGATGTAACAATAATGGTTTCATATCAGATCAAAACAAAGCATACATCTATAGTAATACAAGAAATCTCAAAGGATACAAATGATATACTGAAATTAAAAGGTTACAAATGCGAATACTAATACTAAAATATAAAAACTTCTAATCATCTCTAATCCAGAATACTATCAAGTCTTCTAAGTCCAAGGTACTCTTCACTCATTCCCAGCTTCCTACTAAAACCTGCCGCAGGAAAAGAAATGCGGCTGAGCTACGAGAGCTCAGTGAACAGATATAACGATAACAAAGCAGTAGTAGAGAAAAGTACGAAGTAACAGAAACAAAGGTCATGCAGATATGGTTTAAAGAATAAGCAAGTGAATAATAACAAAGGAAAAAAAAGGGATAGTAATCCACCACGAGCCCAGAAACAGATCATATCATATCATAACCGTGTAACCATAAATCTTCATAATCATATAGAGGGGAGACCTCTCAGATAATCAGATAATATGAGGGGTGTCCTCATTCTTCAAATGGAGTAGCTAGCTCCCAGATATATGTGAAAGGCATGTATTGCACACAAGCACCAGTCACCAGACAATAATAAATCATATATAGATAATCCACTAAACAGATCAGATCTAGGATTGCAATCCATACCGCCCCCGAACCATATACCAATCATAATAAAGCGCGCATAATCAAATGGGGACGGTGTGAGGATTCACTCACCCACACATGAGTCATACCAGTGGTGCATCACAGACATGGACATGGAACCCCCATGCCTAGTGTCACAGAGTTTGGCTCGGGTATTAAACTAAGAGTCAGATATCATATCAAATCAGATGTGTCATAATCAAAGGTTCATAATAATAGGTTCATAACAGAGGGTTCATATCAAATATATCAGAAGTAGTATCAAAGGTCCAAATCAAAGTTCATCAGATCAAGGTTCACAAAGCAAAGGATCATAGCAAAGGTTCAAAAACAAATGGGGAACATAGCAATGGCTTAGGGAATCTTAAAACGAATCAAGATCAAATGAGTCATGAGAGGGAAAACACCCTTACTGAAAAAGGGTAGAATATCTGTACCTTACGCGAAGCAACTCAAACAAAATAGGAAGGCACTCGGAATAGGAACTACTCCTTCTTCACAGAACCTATACAAATTAATGATCGTCTTATTATTTAGGAACCATTTCATAAGTTATTACTGATTCAGTACTTATTGTTGTTCAGATTGACATATTAGGTTTTCTTGTTATTTATAGAAACTTTCCATAATTAGTAACTTCCCATTTTTAGCATCGTTCACATCTTTAGTTTATAATTCATAATTTATCACACTTAGGTTTTACAAATGATCATAAGCTCAATTAAAGGCTTATTATGACATAAACCATAGTTTAGAGTTTTACATTTTTATCTAGCAAAGTACAGGGTTTGACTCGACATTTTCCAAAGTTTGGGGTTGATTGCCGGCTTCAAAACTTAGGGTTTGTGACACTTAGTATTCACCAGATATGTCAATATATTAAAACCATGCGCACCTAAACGCCTATACGTGGGATTACAACATAGATGCCAAAAGCAATTTGGATGATTCAATACGTATGATACTCATGCATGCCCATAACCACCCATCTTTTAAATCTTTAAATTAACAAAATAGAAAGCAAATAAAGTCTTAATTAGGGAACAGTATGTTGTGTTCTAAGAAATGGGATTTAGAAACATAATGAACGAACTGGTTCAAGAAGTTACACATGAACTTACACAACTTAGACATGACCAGGTTTGAGGCACGATTAAATACCCAAGCATGCACGTTCACATAAAATTATAAACCCAAACACCTCTCGGTATAACCCTTTCCGAGACAAAACACTCAACGAGACAACTCAACAAGGTATCACGAGACTAGATTTAATCCACGAACCCTCGCGAGATCAAGACAACCAAACACACTCTCGATATTATTATTTTGGTGAGCAAAACAAAACAAAACAAACATTAGTCTTGGTGAGTGCATATTTACACGAGAATGATTCTATGATAGACTTTCAATATGAAATGCCATAATATAATACGAATAAGATTTGTCTAATTAAGAGTGTGGCACAAGTTGGAAGATGTGATTTTGGTAGAAAACTTGGTATATGGACTCTATGATACCAGGTTCACGTTGATAAAGATTAGCCATATCCTAGTCTTTATATTTCATGATCGATTCGATGTTTTATTTATTTCTTAGGGTGCATTTCAGATTGAACTAGAGTCGATAAGGGTTTAGTAAAACACGACGCAACCTAGTCATACACCACAACACAATCACAGCCTACCAACTCGACTCACAAAACAATCTTTACTTCGACTCGAGAGGTCATACTCCTCGACATAAAATCGGTTTACAAGACATTACACCAATAACTTATAGTTCAATAT
The DNA here is from genome assembly GCA_021014915.2 of Artemisia tridentata subsp. tridentata. NCBI lineage: Eukaryota > Viridiplantae > Streptophyta > Magnoliopsida > Asterales > Asteraceae > Artemisia > Artemisia tridentata. Next base: position 163,642,218 of record CP139508.1, read on the forward strand.
AAAACGTATTCAGATTTCGATACATATAACTTATCCTATGCGACTTGACTGTATATATCGACGTATATATAATCATTATTTTATGCGTTCTTTAGCCAGGTTTCATGTTGTAAAAGAGACACAATTATCATGTTCAGTTCAAATATAATTCGTCAGTTCAACATGTATGCCTTCATGCGATCTACAATCCTCTTCTGTGTATAGTTTTATGCGACAACATTACTCTTTATTCGTATCATATTTTTTTTGGTCAATAACGCCTTGTTTTTAGTTATAATCTTATATATATGCTATGAGTACAAGTCGAAAGGAATACAAGATCAAGATCATGTCATACCTTGTGTCGTCAAGAAGAAAGAACAAGAACAAAAGATTCAACAAAGGATCTGCTTCAGACTAAAGCAACACCTTCGAAACCAGTACCAGACCACGATGAAACACCCTCTTGTTCAGCCCTATAAACCTCCTTTTTCAGCCTTGTTTTCGGATCGAACAGAGAAAGAAGAAGGCAGCAGCCGAGTTTGTGTATTGTGTTTATTAGGGTTTGTGTTTTGTGAAGGTGGGAAAAGATTGCATGATTATACGGTTTTAAAATAGGACTTGAATGGGCTCTCATATTTTTGGTAAATTACGAAATTAGTGGCATGATTTGTGGACTTTTTAATGATGATATAGATACATGATTTTTTTTTGTACATCATACTTTGGTTAATATATATATATATAATGTTACCAATGTGATTTCATAAGTTTTCAAAATTATAAATTTGAGGGCATTTTTGTCATTTCGGATTGTGTTAATTTTGGGGTTTTACAATTCTTCCCCTCTAAAAGAAAATTTTCGTCCTCGAAAATTGAAGTGAAACGAAACGGAAAACATAACGGACAGCGAACGGAATTGTGAATGACTAGTTTCTCATGACTCTATCTTGATGATCAAAATAGCTTCGGTTTCTTCAGAAAGGACAGACCATACTGAATCCAGATCAAAAGAATAATATACCAACGTAATAGATGATAACCGTATTCTCTCGGGAGAGATAGAATACGTAGGATTTGACGGATATGCCGTCCATAGAATTTGATTAAACAAATCAGATGAGAGCGTACCGAATCACAGAAAAACAAGGGTGCTAAAAATGCTTAACTCTTCAGATTTTCAAATAGTCTCGTCTTCAATATAACCCTTCAAAGGTATTCTCATAAACAGACAGGTCTTGTTTTCTCATAATCCAAAATCTCATATCTTAATTCATAACAAATCATCATGAACAGATTCATCGAATGTGAGACGTATATAAAGCAAAACATAGGTGTACTCCTTCATAGTAACAGATCGAATCCATACAGACATAAAACTGGTTGTTTGATAACATCAAACGGCAGAAAGCTCTACAACAGAACCTAAGATCCTTATCGGAAGTACAGAGGTCAGCAAACATGTGTCGAGTATCCAAACGTATCAAATCGTATAACGGTGAAGGCAGATTAAGCGTATAGGTAGAATGAACCTAAAGTCTCACTAACACCGATAATCTCATCAGTTATCAGAATTTCTAAAGCTCTAAGGCACTTCTCGAAATATCCTATACCCACAACAAGTGCACGTTATATGATGTAAGTATTATCACGTTGGCCAGACGTCATAATACTGGCATCATATAAATATGCCCTCATGATGGTCATACTTATCTCAAGTCGTGAACAAATAACCTATCTTAAATCCACCTAATCCAACTACAGTCTCAGAGGTCATCAAAAATCAAACACCATAACTAAGAGGAGAACGAACTACTCGAAGAGTAACAGAAAATTTTTAGAACGTCTATCAGAAATGGATACATCGCCAGCAACGTCAATCCTTCATTACTCACCAGAATCAACTCAGACAACATCAGTGGTTACTTCAAAATTCTCATAACAAACCATCATCCCACATGCGCGCAGTCTACACAAAATGGAATTTCTAGCGGGAAACCTAAATCATTCAGAGGATCTTATCATCAGGTAACGGAAATTTTAGTAGGTCAAGTCGAAATGAATCACGTCATCCATAGCTTTATTCTTTACAGAATCAACTCTTCCAAACACAAACATTCGCTTCAGAATCATCGTCCATTTAAATACATGATCCTAAACTTCTTCCAAGTCCATGCAGTCTGTCGTATGATCATAGGGTGGAAAGGAATTATAACTCGAGTCTGGTCCTTCAAGCCTTCGGCACTTCTTCTTGGAACTGTGGTGTAGTAACGTGGATTTCTGGCACGATCTTTAAATCTCTTCATCATCCAGTCTGCTTCCGCTCTCAATTCATCTTAGTACAACCAAGATGAATAAGGAAGTGAGACTGCATGTCTTCATCAACTCCAGATTCGCCATCTCGACTAGAATTTCTTCCTCCGCATCGCCAACACTTCTGCCTTGTAAGGAATGTCTTCACTCTTCAGGGTAGTCTTCGTTGTCGTCAACTCCAGGTCAGGCAAAGAACACCGTTGTCTCAACAAATATCCATCTCCCTTCTCAGAAGTTCTTGTGGTTGCTTCTTCAGTCCTTCAATCATTAAAAGAGGCCGTCTGGTACGGAGTTTACAAGATAGAACAAATCAATCCTTGACACGCGGAAATGAAAAAAAATGATCACGGGTAGTGATACGGTTAGGTTTACGATAGTCGATATGCTGACGCAAAATTTTCTCTTTCTTCTTCATAAACTAATAGGGATAATAAAAGAGAACACTGAGGTGAACAAAATCATATTCCATCAGCTTCTTCAATCTCTCAACTTCGATAGCATCTTGGTTCGTCAATTGAGGTCGGTTCAAATTTCATTCCACTTCTCAAGCAGGAGGGAAACCCAAGAGTTCCATCGGGGAACACCAGAAAATTTGTACAACAAAACTTCCGATGCCAAAGTTTTAAGAGTGGATAATAGGTGTCAGGAGACAATCAACAATCAAATGAGATCGAGGTAGATGTTTCCATAACAACGTTAACAGATTCAAGCGGTTACCGGTTATCATAACGAAAGTGGGATGAAACATATTACTAAAGGTCACAGATCAGATACGGTAGTCCCTGGCAGCTTATGAGGGCCAGCCAATACATAACTTTAGGTCCTCAAAATCGAATATATCAAAAGTAAACGGATTCGTAGGCTAATTACAGTCGCCAAGCCAGACGAATAGTTCATATATCCAGGTCAAGTACATGGTTCATCAAAGTGTCGAGGTAGATGAGCGAACAGTTCAAGGCGTTGGAGTCTTGATTAGCTAATTAGCATAAGTGGCAGGTAGGTTGTGAGTCATCGGTAATACGAACATCGTATAACTGTCAAAAGTGAGGCATATAGAATATCAGTTATCAGCATCATCATGCTCAGTTAACAATTTCACATCGAGACAGAATTATCGTCATATCCATGGCTAATAATCACCAGAGTTCTCACAGGAGTAATAATGGACTTTGCAAGACAGAGTAGTATCAGATGATACATTTATATCCAGCACGGGTAGTGAATTCATAGAATGTGTCAAACACATTAAGGTTGAATGACCTTCGGGTGGTCAGAGAAGTTTCAAATTGTTTATCAAACAGGTCGGAAGTGAAAATCAAAGTCAGGTAATGATAGCAAAAGTTTAACAATTGGAAATCATGGTAGGGAGTTCAAAATGGTTTCAAACACCGAAGGTGAAACATAGGAGGATAGTCGTCAATGATCAATCAACCTATCCTTTATCAGAATAAAATCAAAGTTAACTATCAAGGGAAGACGGATCAACGAAGCAGATCTTACCGTTCAAAATGGGAGGGCAACATTCTTATACCCGTGGTTAAAACACCACCAGACTTCTTATGGAAACAGAGATGGTTAAGACGAAATCAAATAGCGTCAAAAGATTCATAGATGTTTATCAAAAGCAAAGACAATTAACAGAATGTATCCAGTAGGTCATCGTCATGCAGATTCTCAGAATGCCCGAAGAGGTATCAAAATGATTAACAAAGAATCAGAGGTCGGAGTCGGAATCTTAGGTGGTGCAAAGCGTGAACTTTAAATCTCCAAAAGTGGTCTCAGCAAGCAAGACACGAATCAGAGTGATGCGGAAGCAATGATACTTAAACAAATGACTTATAGTCTACCCATTCCTCACTGGTCAGAACATAAGTTCCTATAGGGAAATCCTAAAACAAATTTTCAAAGGTTGTCTTATGAGCGCCTACAGTGGAAACCTAATGGTCCAAACTTCACAGGTCAAGGGTAAATGTATTACAGTCGCAGCCTGTCTCACTGATACCATAAATTGTAACACCCCAACCCGACAAGGGTAAAGATGTAACAATAATGGTTTCATATCAGATCAAAACAAAGCATGCATCTATAGTAATACAAGAAATCTCAAAGGTTACAAATGATATACTGAAATTACAAGGTTACAAATGCGAATATTAATACTAAAATATAATAACTTCTAATCATCTCTAATCCAGAATACTATCAAGTCTTCTAAGTCCAAGGTACTCTTCACTCATTCCCAGCTTCCTACTAAAACCTGCCGCAGAAAAAGAAATGCGGCTGAGCTACGAGAGCTCAGTGAACAGATATAACGATAACAAAGCAGTAGTAGAGAAAAGTACGAAGTAACAGAAACAAAAGTCATGCAGATATGGTTTAAAGAATAAGCAAGTGAATAATAACAAAGGAAAAAAAAGGGATAGTAATCCACCACGATCCCAGAAACAGATCATATCATATCCTAACCGTGTAACCATAAATCTTCATAATCATATAGAGGGGAGACCTCTCAGATAATCAGATAATATGAGGGGTGTCCTCATTCTTCAAATGGAGTAGCTAGCTCCCAGATATATGTGAAAGGCATGTATTGCACACAAGCACCAGTCACCAGACAATAATAAATCATATATAGATAATCCACTAAACAGATCAGATCTAGGATTGCAATCCATACGCCCCCCGAACCATATACCAATCATAATAAAGCGCGCATAATCAAATGGGGACGGTGTGAGGATTCACTCACCCACACATGAGTCATGCCAGTGGTGCATCACAGACATGGACATGGAACCTCCATGCCTAGTGTCACAGAGTTTGGCTCGGGTATTAAACTAAGAGTCAGATATCATATCAAATCAGATGTGTCATAATCAAAGGTTCATAATAATAGGTTCATAACAGAGGGTTCATATCAAATATATCAGAAGTAGTATCAAAGGTCCAAATCAAAGTTCATCAGATCAAGGTTCACAAAGCAAAGGATCATAGCAAAGATTCAAAAACAAATGGGGAACATAGCAATGGCTTAGGGAATCTTAAAACGAATCAAGATCAAATGAGTCATGAGAGGGAAAACACCCTTACTGAAAAAGGGTAGAATATCTGTACCTTACGCGAAGCAACTCAAACAAAATAGGAAGGCACTCGGAATAGGAACTACTCCTTCTTCACAGAACCTATACAAATTAATGATCGTCTTATTATTTAGGAACCATTTCATAAGTTATTACTGATTCAGTACTTATTGTTGTTCAGATTGACATATTAGGTTTTCTTGTTATTTATAGAAACTTTCCATAATTAGTAACTTCCCATTTTTAGCATCGTTCACATCTTTAGTTTATAATTCATAATTTATCACACTTAGGTTTTACAAATGATCATAAGCTCAATTAAAGGCTTATTATGACATAAACCATAGTTTAGAGTTTTACATTTTTATCTAGCAAAGTACAGGGTTTGACTCGACATTTTCCAAAGTTTGGGGTTGATTGCCGGCTTCAAAACTTAGGGTTTGTGACACTTAGTATTCACCAGATATGTCAATATATTAAAACCATGCGCACCTAAACGCCTATACGTGGGATTACAACATAGATGCCAAAAGCAATTTGGATGATTCAATACGTATGATACTCATGCATGCCCATAACCACCCATCTTTTAAATCTTTAAATTAACAAAATAGAAAGCAAATAAAGTCTTAATTAGGGAACAGTATGTTGTGTTCTAAGAAATGGGATTTAGAAACATAATGAACGAACTGGTTCAAGAAGTTACACATGAACTTACACAACTTAGACATGACCAGGTTTGAGGCACGATTAAATACCCAAGCATGCACGTTCACATAAAATTATAAATCCAAACACCTCTCGGTATAACCCTTTCCGAGACAAAACACTCAACGAGACAACTCAACAAGGTATCGCGAGACTAGATTTAATCCACGAACCCTCGCGAGACCAAGACAACCAAACACACTCTCGATATTATTATTTTGGTGAGCAAAACAAGAACAAAACAAACATCAGTCTTGGTGAGTGCATATTTACACGAGAATGATTCTATGATAGACTTTCAATATGAAATGCCATAATATAATACGAATAATATTTGTCTAATTAAGAGTGTGGCACAAGTTGGAAGATGTGATTTTGGTAGAAAACTTGGTATATGGACTCTATGATACTAGGTTCACGTTGATAAAGATTAGCCATATCCTAGTCTTTATATTTCATGATCGGTTCGACGTTTTATTTATTTCTTAGGTTGCGTTTCAGATTGAACTAGAGTCGATAAGGGTTTAGTAAAACACGACACAACCTAGTCATACACCACAACACAATCACAGCCTACCAACTCGACTCACAAAACAATCTTTACTTCGACTCGAGAGGTCATACTCCTCGACATAAAATCGGTTTATAAGACATTACACCAATAACTTATAGTTCAATATAAAACATATTCAGATTTCGATACATATAACTTATCCCAAGCGACTTGACTGTATATATCGACGTATATATAATCATTATTTTATGCGTTCTTTAGCCAGGTTTCATGTTGTAAAAGAGACACAATTATCATGTTCAGTTCAAATATAATTCGTCAGTTCAACATGTATGCCTTTATGCGATCTACAATCCTCTTCTGTGTATAGTTTTATGCCACAACATTACTCTTTATTCGTATCATCTTTTTTTTTGGTCGATAACGCCTTGTTTTTAGTTATAATCTTATATATATGCTATGAGTACAAGTCGAAAAGAATACAAGATCAAGATCATGTCATACCTTGTGTCGTCAAGAAGAAAGAACAAGAACAAAAGATTCAACACAGAATCTGCTTCGGACTAAAGCAACACCTTCAAAACCAGTACCAGACCTCGATGAAACACCCTCTTGTTCAGCCCTATAAACCTCCTTTTTCTGCCTTGTTTTCGGATCGAACAAAGAAAGAAGAAGGCAGCAGCCGAGTTTGTGTATTGTGTTTATTAGGGTTTGTGTTTTGTGAAGGTGGGAAAAGATTGCATGATTATACGGTTTTAAAATAGGACTTGAATGGGCTCTCATATTTTTGGTAAATTACGAAATTAGTGGCATGATTTGTGGACTTTTTAATGATGATATAGATACATGATTTTTTTTGTACATCATACTTTAGTTAATATACATATAATGTTACCAATGTGATTTCATAAGTTCTCAAAATTATAAATTTGAGGGCATTTTTGTCATTTTGAATTGTGTTAATTTTGGGGTTTTACACGCACCTTAACATAGGACTTAGGTATGACTTTTTGAATAACACCCCGTCCTCCATCACTTACTGGGGGAGTTTCATCTGTAACGCCCTTGCTTCATTTTTATCTTCCGGCCACACACCTTCTTCTAGACACCGGATGATAGGTGTCATCCATTTATCTTCCTCCTCTTCTACAATTGCTCCTATCTGCTTTTCTTCGGTTGAAGGCTTTTCCAACACTTCGACAAGAATCTCTTTGGTTGGGTGATTAAAAGCTACCGAGGTTAACTTACTTAGCACATCCGCCTTTTGATTTTGCGTCCTCGGTATGTTGTGAATTTTGAATTTTTTTAAAGCTGCCAATGTACTCCTTTGCCTTTGCAAAGTATTGTATCATACTCTCCTTAGTTGCCGTGAAGTCTCTGTTTATTTAAATTATGACCAGTTTAGAGTCTACCCTGACCTCCAGAGCTTCCACGTTCATTTTTCTGGCGATCCGCAGGCCAGCCAGAAGTGCCTCGTATTCTGCCTCGTTGTTGGTGCTTTTGAAATTTAGGCGGAGAGCATATGTGTGTTCGGTTTGACAGGGTCCGATCAACACAAGACCCGCTCTGGACCCTTTCTTGTTAGATGCCCCGTCCGTGTGCAATATCCATTCTTCCAGATCGGAGATGTCATGGATTTCTTTCTCCGGTTTTCTCATACGCGATTCTTCCGCTCCGGCAGGAATTTCCGAGATGAAATCCGCTAGAACTTGTCCCTTTACTGCATTTCTCGGTACATAAGTTATATTGTAAGCCCCTAACTCCACGGCAAACTTGGCCAGCCTTCCGAACGAATCAGGCTTATTCAAAATTTGCTTTATCGGTTGATCCGTTATGACTTGGATAGGGTGAGCTTCGAAATATCTTCTCAACCTTCGGGACATGCGCAATAGAGATAACGCTAGCTTTTCGACTGGAGCATAATTTCTCTCGGCCTCTTGTAGTGTCCAGCTCACATAGTGAACATGCAATTGCTTTCCCTCCCTTTCGGTTAACAGTACCGCGCTGATAGCATCCTTCGCCACTGCGAGATAAACATACGAAACTTCTTTTGCCTTGGCTGTAGACAAGGATGGGAGATCTAGTATTAGCTTCTTGAGGGATTGGAATGTGATTGCGTGGTTTTGTAACCTTACAACAGGTTTTACCTCTCGAGGGATCTCAAGAGGCTTACAACCCCACCAGGCAGTGTACCTGACCAATGTAGTATAGTGTAGTGGTAAGTACGGGGGATTGATCGTTCTCCACAGGGAATAGTGTTCGTTAGGTGTGAAAGGCTACTCTAATTAGGTCTAAGGGTTGAGGAAGATTCTTTTTGTATTTTTATATTTTTTTATGAAAGCAAGTAAAATCTCGGTTTTGAAGGAGTGGGCGGAATTAGTTGCTAGTCAACTAACCCAAATTACTACGAATGCAAATAAAATAAAATAACAAAAATGAAAATGTGGAGAGAAACTTATGTGTAGAGAAATGTGTTTACTTAGATTTCCTTACTCCCTAACTATCTTTTACCGGTTAATTAGTGTGTATTAGTTGCGTGGATGACGGGTGTATTCCTTAATACCATTCGTGGGGTGGCGTACTTACTTCCCCAACTCTACAAGCTCCTACTTCACTCCTATGTCGAGCCGGCTAGGAAGCTCCTAACATGGGATCACTAGAATTCGCTTGTGCATTAAATACAACCATAAAAACCTTTAGTACGCATTTGGTTCATGTTTCTTAAGACGTTCAAGCAAGTTACCGAATAGGAAGTTAGCCAGTTTTCTTAAGCCTAACATAGATAAACAATCATCCAATACAACTAACAACACACTAACAACCAATAATCAATAGCTAGGTTTCATTAGATCTAAGCAAACACAAGATAAATTTAGCCTAACATGTTAAACAAAAGACAAGAATAAGATAGAATCAAACAACACATAGACATATTGAATGATTAATTGATAACTTATCTTTCAATGAAACATGGAAGATCTCAAGGCAAAAAGCCCTGAAAAAGTAGCTAAAATCGTCTTAGGGTTTTCTCCCAAAATTCCACACACTAAGCTCTCCCTAATGACAAAAAATTAGAAAACTATATATAGATTTTTGGATCTGACGGCGTCACCTTATGGAGTGTGACGCCGTCACCTCGCCGCTTTTAGGGTTCCCGGATGACCATCTTGACGCCGTCCCTCTTTAGCTCTTCAAAAATCCATTCTGGCTTATCAAGGCTTGACGCCGTCGAACCATGAACGTGACGCCGTCCCATTATGATTTAAGCCGTGACGCCCTCGATCAAGTTAAAGCGTGACGCCGTCAGAATTCACATGCTATTTTCACTGGCCCGTCATGAGTAAATTTCACGTCCAACTTTTCTTGCCAAGGCATGACGCCGTCCAGAGTAAAGTCTGACGCCGTCAAGAGTAACTTTTAGCCGATTCTTGAGACTTTACCGTTTTCTTCACTTTAATGCTCCAAAAACGTCCAAAATGCCTCATTTTCCAGATTTCTCCTCAAAAGTACCTAAAATGACAAAAGGAACGATTTAGGGCAATATTTGATCAAATAAATACGATTTAAGGCTTAAATGACCCCTTAAAAGCGGTACACTTTTCGCTTCATCAAATACCCTTACACTTGAGATTTGCTTGTCCTCAAGCAAATGCGCTTTTATTCTAATCAAAATACAAGTTAGGGGTCATTTAATGCAAACATAAAAGTAATTACAACAAATATTCGTTCCACTTTAATCATAATAAGCACGGAGATTACAAACTAGCACCTCACAAGTAGTGTTTAGATACTCACATCTCTCAAGTGTCATCAAAATAAATCTCATAAATGAAAACGGATAATATCTCTCACTACCTGTCATAGCAAATAGATTACCATAGGCTTGGGAAAGGATCGAAAACCTCCTCCACTAGGCATAAGCACCAAAGATAAACTATCAAAGAGGGCTTTTAAATGGGTTATAACGTTAGGTGTAGGGAAAAGGAAAACACGGTTTTGTTGGATACGGGATATTTTACTGGTGGCGAGTTAAAAATCTTGATCAATTACATGTACTATACAATGTTGCTAAGCCAAGACTAGACTCGATCTTAAGCTAGAAACGAAATAACAAAATAACAAAAATATAAAACAAACATAAAATAAAACGGGATGGTAGTCCGTATGTTTTTTTCTATTTTTTCATTTTCTCATTTTTTTTGTAATTTTCTTGATTTTTCGATTTTTTTTTTTTTTTTTTTTTTTTTTTTTTTTTTTTTTTTTTTTCATACACTTTTACCCTACCATCCAAAATAATACATCATAGGGGCGTTGCACCCCCCTTACACTTGAACTTTTACATAACTTTACAAATACTAATCTAATGACTCGAATTAAGATAATTAAAACACTTGGAGTACTTTTAAAACATTTAGCATATATGGGGGTAATAAATGATGTTCTTCCCCATTACTCCATTATACTAGTACTTTACCCATGAGTCCCAATCGTCCCAAAACAATATGTACAAGGATATGACTCGACTTAGCAACCATGTAATCAACTAGATAATTAACTTGGGTTTAAACAAATGTTGTAACAACAATGCACTAAAAATGAGTGCATACAAGGTAGGCTAAGGCGATTTGGGTGTACATTTAAGTGGGGTGTAAACAAATTCTTCCTTTAAGTAAAATGCTTAAAGGTTGAAACGAAAAGATAGGCTCTGAGGGGTGTACTAGGGGTATCGTGTACTATAAATGAGTACAACGCAAAGGGTGTGGGAGAATTACTTGACCAATGTAGCCAACGTAATTATAACAAAATCACAGGTGTAAAACAATGGGTTAATCCTAATGCCTCTTATCATGTAGTAAATCTAACTACACGAATGTAGTCTCACTTGTGGCCTTGGAATGGTCCTAACGCAAGTTCTAGAATCTAAGTGCTACCGGTACACACATCATAGCATAAATGCTTTTCCTACCAATTCTAGGGGCGAACCTCACATATTTGGGGGTGGAAAATTTTTTAGTGGTACGGTTTTTGTGCTAGTTATATAACTCCTATCCATGAGACGCTCATTAAGATCAAAGTTTCACTCCTATATGTTGTAAAAAATTTTAAATTTGGCACTAAAATTACCTTAACAAGTATTTCTCTCAGTTTTATTACACATCTACTATTAAACAAACAAAAATCAAGCATAATAGCATTCTCTAAAATCGTACTTTTACCCTCCCCTTACACTTAAGATGAACATTGTCCCCAATGTTCAAATAATAAGATGTAAAAGCAAAAAGTAAAAGAATGAAATCAAATACTCCCCTGATTCGCTCGGTGGATAATGAAATTACACGGTTAGATCTTCCTCCAAAGAGAATGTTGAAGCTCCATGACTAATGCATCGCCACAAGCTTGATCCAAAAACATTTCCTTGTCCAAAATAACCTGTTAAACCTGAGAAAACAAACACGAAAACCTGCGTAACATCGGCGGGAAAAATCTATATATAAGGATATAATGCTTGTGGAATGATAATTTTGCAGATTCCTGGAGATTATAAGTTGGAGATTTTAATAAAAACTTTTTATGAAAACAAAACTTTCAAAAATTTCTGGAAATTAAATCTGACGCCGTCAGGTTATAACCCCTGACGCCGTCAGAAATGACCTGACAAAAATTTTCATTTTAAGTTTCCGGAAAATTTCTGGAAAAACCTTTACCTTACTTCCTGGAAATCCTGCAAAACATCATTATGACTCGATACAAGCATTTGACTCAAACACACACTAATATGTATGTTAATTTATTATTATTATGATTCATGTTCATTTGTGTTCTAATAAACCGATTTAGATTTCCCTTACACTTATCTTTTGCAAAATACCTTTATATGTAGTTAAGACGAAGTTAAAAACAACATAAAGCATTTTCACAAATTACTTTTGAACATGAATCAATAATAATAAAAATTAAACACACATACGGAAAATAAAATCAAACAAGCAAATAAATAAACACACAAAGCAAATAAAACAAATAAAGCTTGGGTTGCCTCCCAAGAAGCGCTTTTCTTTATTAACGAGTCTTGTAGCTAGACTCAAAGTCACGTTACCCTATGTAAGTGAGCTCGTCATCAAGGACGTCTTTAGGGTTAAGCTTGGATTGAAGTTTCCTATTGGTCCGCTTAGTACGATATATCTTCTCAAACTTCTCTCCATCCGGGTCATACAACGTCATCTTAATATGCCATGACCCATCTCCATCTTTGGGTGGTTTATCCCAATTCCACTTATGATCATCTTCCTCACAAATCCACTTATTCATTCCTAGGTTAATTGGCAAAACTCCTAGGAAATCAATCATCTTTCTAAAAACTAGAGGGTCTTCAAATGGATCCAATTCGGTGTCCCTAGCCAAGAGTTGCTCCACCGAATGCGTTCGGTTAACAAAGTCCTCTTCTAGGTAAAATGGGCGTTGGGGTCCTATGAAGTCTCTATCAATCCAAGGTCCATATCTAGATGGTCTCCTATTTGATTCTAGCCAATGTGGTGTTGGTTCCTCACTAGTATCATAGGCGTGTTTCTTAACATCATAGATTGACCAAGTATCTCCTTCTCCTACCGCTATCTTAGATTCCTTACAATCAATCATAGCACTAGCGGTCGCCAAAAATCCTCTACCTATCAACAAGGGGCATGTAGGGTCGCTAACCATATCAAGGACGTGGAAATCGGCTAAAATGGTTAGTTTTCCAATGTGCACTAACACGTCCTTAACTACTCCAACCGGGTAAGCAACACTTCCATCCGCTAAGCCTATTATCACCTCGGTTTCTTCAAGTTTTCCTAGTTTTAGAGAGGTGTAGAGAGGTAACGGAAGTAGGTTAAGGCTTGAACCAAGATCGGCTAATGTGTCATAAGCCTCCGAATTACCGACCTTGCAAGGTAGAACAAATAAGCCCGGATCATCTAACTTCTTAGGTAGTTTGTTTTGAACGAAGGCGGTCCCTTTTTCGCCTAATTTGAGCTTCTTCTCATCCAACACATCAACAACCGGACTTTCAAGGTGGAGCTCCTTGAATTCTTCGTCAAGGTTTTGAGTGGGAGGTGTTTCAACTATGTTGTTGACCAATTTGGATGTCATAACTTCTTGGTCATTTGGAACGACTTGGGTTTGTTTGAAACACGTGCTCATGGAATTGACCGAATAATATTGTGGACAAGAACTAGGGGACGAAACCGATGAAATAGCGTTGACGTTCAGTTTCGGGTTCTTGACCGTGTTGCTAGGGAGTTCTCCCATTTCTCGGTCATTGAGGGCTTTCAACAAGGTGTCAATCTTATCGGTCATCTCGCTTTGTTTTTGTTTGAAATCGGCTTCAAACTTGGCTAAACGAGCTTCTTGAGATGCCATGAATTGGGACATCAATCCTTCAAAGTTATTGGTACTACCATTGCCGGAAGGATTGTTGTTGAAAGTACGGTTCGAGTTGGAACCGCTTGATTGGAAACGATTAGGTGGGTTGGAAGAATTGGTTTGTTGTGAGTTTTGGTTTTGTTTCCACCTAAGGTTCGGGTGATTTTTCCATGAGGGGTTGTATGAATCACCATAATGGTTTGGCTCGGGTTTGAAAGTGTACCACTTGTCTCCCGCTCCGTCGGTACGCGAAGATGCGTAGTCCACAAAAGCTTGTTCGGGGAGTTCCATGCAATCATGAGTGTCGTGGGGACCACTACATAATTCACATGAAGAAGTGATTTTGTTCACTTGGCTTGAAGGTTTAGGAGCCTCGTAGGATTTCATGAGAAACTTGACTTGGTCTTCAAGTTCTATGATCCTACGGTCGGAAGTGCTTGAATTATTCGAAGGCAAAGATATTGCCTTGACCGTTTTATTCAAATCACGGGGATCACTCCAACTTTCGTTGTCATAAAGAGCAAGATCCTCTAGGAGAGCCCATGATTGTTTCGCACTTAGATCACGTAGCTTGCCACCGGCCGATTGGTCAATGGTTTGCCTCGTGGGGAGATTGATATGGTCATAGAAGATTTGGACTTGGAGCCAAAGTTCTATGCCATGGTGAGGGACTTTTTGGAGTAAGTCCTTGAATCGAGTCCATGCCTCGTAGAGAGTTTCGCCTTGACGTTGTTGGAACATCAAGATATCATTCCTTAGCTTGGTAGTTCTCCCCGGTGGGAAAAACTGAGCAAGGAAACGAGTGGTGAGATCATCCCAAGAGGTGATGGATCATGCGGGTTGACGTTCTAGCCACTGACTAGCTTGGTCCCACAGAGAGAATTGAAAGAGACGCAATCGGGTCGTCTCTCGAGTGGCAACATCAAGGTCTATAGAATCAACGATTTTAAGAAAGTCCTTGAGATGTTGATTAGGATCTTCAGAACGAAGTCCATGGAATGCGCACCCGCTTTGCACCAACCGGATGGTGTTGGATCGCAAGGGTGTGATATTGGCTCCTTGAGTGAGCTCAATGGTGTTTCGATAGCCATGGTGGCTAGGACGGGAATACTCTCCTAAAGTACGGGCTCTAGGAGGCGGTTGTGGTTGTTGTGGTGGTGGGTTGTGGGGGTTAAGGATATTACCATCTTCCATGATGTCGGACGGTAATGGTTACGAACAAAGACACGAAGAAAATAGATAGACTAAAGAAAACCTAAAAAAATAAAACAAAAATCTCACTAGAAAGGAATCTAGTGAGTAGACCTAATAGAAATAAAAATTCAATCTAAACAATAACTATTCCCCGGCAGCGGCGCCAAAAACTTGATTGCGTGGTTTTGTAACCTTACAACAGGTTTTACCTCTCGAGGGATCTCAAGAGGCTTACAACCCCACCAGGCAGTGTACCTGACCGATGTAGTATAGTGTAGTGGTAAGTACGGGGGATTGATCGTTCTCCACAGGGAATAGTGTTCGTTAGGTGTAAAAGGCTACTCTAATTAGGTCTAAGGGTTGAGGAAGATTCTTTTTGTATTTTTATATTTTTTTATGAAAGCAAGTAAAATCTCGGTTTTGAAGGAGTGGGCGGAATTAGTTGCTAGTCAACTAACCCAAATTACTACGAATGCAAATAAAATAAAATAACAAAAATGAAAATGTGGAGAGAAACTTATGTGTAGAGAAATGTGTTTACTTAGATTTCCTTACTCCCTAACTATCTTTTACCGGTTAATTAGTGTGTATTAGTTGCGTGGATGACGGGTGTATTCCTTAATACCATTCGTGGGGTGGCGTACTTACTTCCCCAACTCTACAAGCTCCTACTTCACTCCTATGTCGAGCCGGCTAGGAAGCTCCTAACATGGGATCACTAGAATTCGCTTGTGCATTAAATACAACCATAAAAACCTTTAGTACGCATTTGGTTCATGTTTCTTAAGACGTTCAAGCAAGTTACCGAATAGGAAGTTAGCCAGTTTTCTTAAGCCTAAGATAGATAAACAATCATCCAATACAACTAACAACACACTAACAACCAATAATCAATAGCTAGGTTTCATTAGATCTAAGCAAACACAAGATAAATTTAGCCTAACATGTTAAACAAAAGACAAGAATAAGATAGAATCAAACAACACATAGACATATTGAATGATTAATTGATAACTTATTTTTCAATGAAACATGGAAGATCTCAAGGCAAAAAGCCCTGAAAAAGTAGCTAAAATCGTCTTAGGGTTTTCTCCCAAAATTCCACACACTAAGCTCTCCCTAATGACAAAAAATTAGAAAACTATATATAGATTTTTGGATCTGACGGCGTCACCTTATGGAGTGTGACGCCGTCACCTCGCCGCTTTTAGGGTTCCCGGATGACCATCTTGACGCCGTCCCTCTTTAGCTCTTCAAAAATTCATTCTGGCTTATCAAGGCTTGACGCCGTCGAACCATGAACGTGACGCCGTCCCATTATGATTTAAGCCGTGACGCCCTCGATCAAGTTAAAGCGTGACGCCGTCAGAATTCACATGCTATTTTCACTGGCCCATCATGAGTAAATTTCACGTCCAACTTTTCTTGCCAAGGCATGACGCCGTCCAGAGTAAAGTCTGACGCCGTCAAGAGTAACTTTTAGCCGATTCTTGAGACTTTGCCGTTTTCTTCACTTTAATGCTCCAAAAACGTCCAAAATGCCTCATTTTCCAGATTTCTCCTCAAAAGTACCTAAAATGACAAAAGGAACGATTTAGGGCAATATTTGATCAAATAAATACGATTTAAGGCTTAAATGACCCCTTAAAAGCGGTACACTTTTCGCTTCATCAGAATGCCTCTTCAGCTTCCTTAGTCCACTTGTATTCCTCTTTATTCTCCTTGGTAATATGTTTCAACGTCTCGAAGAATGGAAGGGATCTTTCGGCGGACCTTGCCAAAAACCTATTGAGGGTCGCTAACTTACCACTCAGACTTTGCATCTCCTTTAGAGTCGCTGGGGATTTCATTTGTGCAATTACCTTTGTCTTATTCGGATTCGCCCTTATGCCTTCGGAGGTCACCATGTAACCTAAGAATTTCCCCTCTTCAACACCGAAAGAGCATTTCTTCGGGTTTAATTTCATGTTAATCTTCCGTAGATTATATAAGGTTTCAGCAATGTCTGCCAACATCTCTTTTTCTCCTTTACTTTTGATTTCCATATCGTCCACATAAGCTTCCAGATTTCTTCCGATCTGACTCTGGAAGGCCGAATCAACGAGCCGCTGGTAAGTTGCTCCGACGTTCTTTAGACCGAACGACATTTTTGTGTAGCAATAAGTTCCCTGCTCTGTGTAAAACGCCGTCTTCTCTTCGTCCTCTTCCGCCATCTGGACTTGATGGTAACCCTTATAAGCATCCAAGAAACATTTGTATCTGAATCCCACCACTAACTCAATCTTCCAGTCGATTTCCGGTAGCGGATAGTAGTCCTTTGGACAGGAGGATTTTAAATTCTTGAAGTCGATGCACATGTGCCAACTTCCATCACACTTCTTTACCAGTACAGGGTTGGAGATCCAAGTGGGGTAACGAACCGGCCTAACAATTCCGGCTTTCAACCATTCATCCACTTCTTTCAGCACCACCTGATTTTTCTCTGCGGACAAGTTACGTTTCTTTTGAGCTACCGGTGTGTCTGAAACATTAACATTCAGATGATGCCTGATCAAGCGTCGCGGAACTCCGGTCATACCCGAAGGCTGCCACGCGAACACGTCCTTACTTTTCCTCAACAGTTCGATCAGGTGTTTTCGGCATTCCCTCGAGAATCCTGTTCCTATTGTGACCGGTTGTTCGGGATATGCAGGATTCACCAAAATTTCCTCCGTCCTATCTACTTCCGGATTGACAATCTCTGCCTCTTGTGGTACATCTACCACCTGTTTTTCCTCCAGTCTTCTGCATTCCTGTACCATGGCTGGGCGTGCCGCCAAAGTTGCCACTCCCTTCGGTGTGAGAAACTTAATCATATAATGGATTGTCGAAGGGACGGCTCTTAGTTCTTGCAACCCGATTCTGCCCAATATCACGTTGTAGGGCGACGGAGACTGCACCACACAAAATTTCATGGTCGTCTGTGACAACTGGTAAAATTTCCCTAATATTTATATTATTGACAATTCATTTATGTGACTAGGACACCTGACTTGACCATTATGTGTTAAAACGGATAACAGACCTGCACGCATTAACACCCGGAAATCTCACCAAGGAACAGTGAAATTATCACTATTAATAATTTACACATGATTATTGTATTGAAAACGGGAGGTTATCCCAGTTTCACACGGATTGACACCACACGCAAATCAGGGATAAAAACAGAGATTCAGGAAATATTAGAAAATAATTAAGGACTCGGAAATAAATTCAAGTATTTCATAACGACTCTAGGAATATAAACTCTCAAATTAGAGACGGTTCCAGGACGGATCCAAAAATTTAGACAGTTTGACGAAACGCGGGTATTTAATTTACCAAACCTTACCTAATAATACACTTACTACTTGAAATAAAATTAAATCTCTCCCACTAACACACACACCCAAAACCTGCTACCCTATCTTCCCTTTTTCCTTGTCGCCTCCACCATTTCCCCATAAACACCGAACCATCGCCATCTCCCAACTCAGGCACCATAAATCCTTTTGACTCAAACCTTTGTCTCCTTCATAATCACGAGTATGCTTAGGATAAGAAGCCTTAGGTATAGAGATAACACGCCGAAAAGGGTAGATTATTCACCCAAAAATCCGAAAGGTAATATGGAACTACTCTCCGGTATTCTCCTTAAATCCGCGCCTCCTAGATGGGATTCGAATCACACAATCATCAAATATACCAAAAATCTGAGAGGTTCTGAAGATAAGGGTCAAGATTGTGATTCGATTGGAGGTCGTGGTGGGATAATATTGGAGCAGTTGGGTCTCGGATTGGAGGGTTCCTACTAGTGTTCATACGCCAAGAATCTTGTCGGGTTAATCTTGATCTTAGTTATGTTATATTTTTTTTAAGAATCGTTTATAAGTAAGAAGACTTAAGTCGAATGAATAAGTAGGATAGGTAATGATATTGTGGTTTTTCTGTCGAAATAGCACCTAGGCACACCCTTATTTAATCCTGAAGAAAGGATTTAAGTTTTGATTAGTGATATGTGTCGAATAGAAATTTCCAGGGAAGAGAAATTTTTGTTGTTGGTTATTGTTTCTGTCGAGATAATGCTTAGAAATGTCATTAGGTTGATGAAAGGATTTAGTGTCATTCGTAGCTATGTCGAATTAAATCCCAGGATTTTAGGACTTTGATAAGGTCAGTGTTGATTAAGGATGATTGTTGTCATTAGAATGATATGGAAACCACCTAGGTAGGGTTAGAATATCCATGGTTGAGTTATAATCGAACACACTAAGAAGAAAGGGATTCATGAACCTGGAAATTTATTGTGGAACGACTATGCCATTCGACCCAAGTTCAAGAAGTAGTTGACAGCCTAGGAACCAAAGGTTCATGGATTTGAACCTGTGGTGAATTTTGACTGAGTTAGTATAGTTAAGTAGTCGTCTTGAGTTGCCAAGTCATGCCAAAATGGGTAACGACCCATAGGCGTACCATATGGCTATGCCTCGATTTAAAGTAGGAAGCGAGGGCTCTAACACAAGAATCCAAACCGAAACCCAATGACACCAAAAACACCCTCAACGAACCTCGTATGGGATAGGAAATATTCATACAAGGATAACCCTTATAGTAAACAAGAAAGTAGAAGGTTGAGAACAACTAAGACATGAGGTCACTAGTTTTCCCTATGTCGACCCAAAAATGGGTCAAGAGCTTAGCATACAACCCTCGCCTAGACACCAAAAGCTTAGAATTGAGTAGTACTCGATTGATGGTCACAAAGTGAGACCACAGCCGTGATTGGTAGTTCATTACAGTCGCCAATTAGAGGTCTCAGAAAAGACTTTGCCAAGATGATAACTTGGCGCAAAAACTGTATTCACCATAGTGCTATTACCAGGCAAACAAAACCCAAATAACAGCCCACTTAAAGCCCAAATTAGGAGCCACTATTAACCGTTAGACAGCCTTGGACCAGCTTGAAATCTGGGCTGGCGTATAGCCCATCAGCCCACCAGGAAATCCTTTAAAAACAACCCACTAGAACTAGCCTATCCCCCCCCCCTCTTTGAACCCCATGGGCCGCAGCCGATTAGTACCATTAGTATTAATAACCAAAAATGAAACACAGTTATACAAAAATAGTCGAAAACAACTAAAATGAATCAATAGCCGTACAAACTAGTTTATATCGAATAGCCTTAAAAGATGTGATAGTCGTAACATAAAAGAGATACAAAAATTCATTTACTTATTAAATTGGGATAGGCAACTAAAAATACTTGACAAAAATTATTCAACTCAAGGTTATGTTAAAACAAGTATAGCCGAGAATCAAAAATGTAATTTTAATTATACTAACATATAGGAACTCAAAAGTTTGACTAGCCGAAATAATAGGCACGACGCAAAAGACTAGACTAATATATATATATATATATATATATATATATATATATATATATATATATATATATATATATATATTGTCAAACAATTAACTTTACGAACACTTAGGAAAAATAGGTAAATATTATATAAAATACATTAAATTGTGTAGTAAAGTAATTATGTCAAAATAAAACTCACGATAGTTGTGAACCATAACACATGACGAGATATATATAAAAGTATGTGAGCACTTATATTTGTCATATTGGTTAAAAATGAATGTCACTAAAAATATATATATATATTTAACTTGAGTAGATTAGTCGAAACCTAAGAATTTTAAACTAATGTTGTGTAAGTGGATCATAATAAGGAAACTAATTAAATTACTCATGTTAGCGGATGGAAACCATTAGAGATGAACTCCACAAATATTAAAATCCACATAGGCGAATCTAACGAACAATTTATGTGAATAAAATATACCTATCTCAACTAGGTTTAATTTATACCATAGGCCGTAGATGAATCTCGACCTCTAGTTACCATGACCTTAGGACAATTATAAGAGTACACATCACCATCCCTTAGGAGAGACTTTAGAAACCACACTCACCGTCACATGAGTAACAACACATAGTATACAAAAACATTGAGATTTAAAATCTGAAGAGACTTGAGTATAATGCTTGAAACTAAAACATGGTTATGTAATTTAGGTTGCGTGTTGGTGCCGTGCACTCGCTAATTTCACAGCATTCACTGTTCAGGTCAATAAAGGTGAGTTTATAGCCCCAGTTTTACTTTTACTTGTTTTACAAATATGGGGTGAGAAACATGCAAAACTTTTATGGACCATAATGTTAATGTTTTTACTCAAACCTATTACGCAGATGGCCTAAGCCCTAGAACCCACTGTTATGCCAATTTTCATGAGCCGTTAATTTCCTTTGGGAAGCGCGATTGCTTTAGATAGATCTATTGGGGTGACTCCCCCGTTCGGGTTGACCGGATAGGCAAACGAACGTATAGCAAGTCGGACTACGAGTGTATTGGGTTAAATACTCGCTAAGGGCCCCTTGATGATTATTTATGTGTTAGAGATTAGCACACTGGACTGTCGAGCTTCGGTTGCATGAACTTAGTGCTAGCGCGATAGATACTTTTGTATGTCATTATATGTGTTATAATGATCATGCTGGTCCAAACAAATTATTTGATGATTTTATTTAAACCTATGAACTCACCAGCTTTTTGCTGACTTTTAAGCATGTTTTTCTCAGGTGTGTGATTTGATTTGGTATGGCAAGATATGGCAAGGCAAAGGGTCATGGAGCTTTCTTTTTCTGTCAAATTGGCAAATTGTTATCGGAGACTTGTTTTTATGTGGGACCACTATGTTTAATGGGCCTAAATTCTATCTAAACTATGACGTATCTTTTGTAAAACTAATTTTATGATTTTAATTAAAAACGGAGTATGTATACCGTTCTTTGTTACCTTGTGTTGTGATTTCCAATAGTAGCACCCTCAAAGTCCTGTATGCTTCCGCGACCGTTGTAAATTTTGGGGGTGTTACAGATTGGCATCAGAGCCTAGGTTATAGAGAACTAGGTACATATAAACCCTAAACTATAACCATTTTTATAAAAACAAGTCCCTATGACCGCCATTTGCCTTGCTTGCCATTTTACTTGATTATTTGATTTGACTGTCTGTTATGATTATAACTTGTTACTATAAGTATCATATGTATATATTTATACTTAACCCACACTAGTTATTATTACTGATATACTTACACACTTATACCATGTTGTCACAGACTATGTCTTCCCACCCTATCCCGCCAATTTCACCAAATCCAGAAGACCCATACATGCAAGTGCTGCAAGCCTACAATGCACCGAATCCTGACCTACTCGAGCCCCCACTCACAGCAGCACTGCCTGATCCCAGTCAGCCTACTGGTCATGATACACAGCCTGCTTCACATACTCTTCCAGTCAGACGTACAGCTCGTATGAGAGTTCCTGGTTATCGGATGAGGTACTTAGATTTTCTGTCAGCATCCCAGAAGAGACCTCGAGTTATCTATACAGGAACTTCTACCACTCTAGTGTCAGTTTCACCAGCATCATCTCCAGTGCATTCACCACCTCACCAACGGCTCAGAAGGGCTGATGACCCATATTCAGAAGAAGAAGAGGAAGAAGAGGATCCTGAAGAAGAACCAGTGGCAGACCCTATTACACCAGCTGAGCCACGACACGGAAAAAGGGATATTGGAAGAAGTGCCTAGTACATTCGAGTTGGGACAGAGCTCCAGGGCAGCTCAGGTTGTAGGAGAGGATAGGGATATGCCTCTCGGGTTAGGTTTGAGAGCTGCTAGATTGCGAGCCAGGGACGAGGCTCCGACTACTTGTGAGATTAACGACAAAGTTTGAAAGGATATTGAGTGTATTCACAGTACCCCACTCCAGGCAGGTAGTCCCACTTATGAGCCATCTTCACCTACTTTTGTGCCGCCATCTCCATCACTGTCGATTTCCCCTCCACCAGCTATATCACCATTGGCAGAAGAAGAGGAAGATGATGTTACTGGGTTTGTAGATCAGTTGGGTGCTCAGGGAAATTTGTTGGACGTTCATTACGATCAGTTTGAGAGATTAGGGAGACGGGATAAACAGGTCGGCAGAGAGCTTGCTGAAGTTCGACGGAGGTTAGGAGATATAAGAAGTGATCAAGCCAGAGCTTGGGATGCCGAATGGACAAATTGGCATCGTATGCATGAGCTGGAGTCACTTATGGCTAGAGTCACGAGAGCTGAGCACGAGGATCGTAGAGAGGTATTAGGGTTAAAGAGACGCGAGGCACAGCTCGTGACTAGGGTAGGAAATTTGGAGACCATCATAGCTCAGATGGCACGAGAGTTGACACAGCTACGCCTCAGACAGGATGAGTTTGAGGGTTAGGAGTTGAGTTGTATCTACACTAAACTGGGTAGTTGCCAGTTAGTGGTAGTAGTTGTAGTCTTAGTAGTAGTCGAGGAACTTATGTATTTCTTAGACGTTCGAGTTCGAAATTTTGTACACCCAACCTTATTTTAATATATGACGAGCTTGATCGACTATTTTATTATGTTACCGTCCTTAGGAATTTACCTTACCCATATGCATTACACTTGTGCCGATTCTTCAAATCTTGATTTTCTCTATCCTTCTTATACATCAACATGCCTCCAAAGAAAGTAACTAGAGCCACCTGTGCACAAACAAAAAACCAAGGCCCCGCAGGAGCTGCAGCAGCCCCACATGTGAATAGATCCATGCTCGATCAACTCATAGAGGAGCGAGTAGCAGCCGCACTAGCTACAGCAAACCACTCCACAACAGATGTTGGAAACTCGAGACCTGCAACTAACGGTGCTCGAGGTTGTACATACCAAGACTTCCGAAAAATAATGACTGGAGGTTTTGGAGGTACTGAAGGAGCAGTCGTGTTAGTCCGATGGATCAAAATATTAGAAACGGTGTTTAGGATTAGTGGATGTTTGGAGGAGGATCGAGTTAAGTTTGCATCATTCACGTTTCTGGTTGCAGCTCTAACTTGGTGGAATAACTACTTGAAATCATCTGGCTATGACGCTGCGTATGCAATGTTATGGGAGAGCTTTAAAGAGATGGTTCTCAATAAATACTCTGTAGGATCCCACGAAAAACCATTGTAATAATCCTCATTAATTAATAATAACCTCGAGTTACCGTTTAACAAAACCCATTTTTACGGGGAAATTAAAATTTTTCTCTTATTAGTATCATTACCACATTACGTTTTGACGGCATATAATAAATAACAACACTTACCTCGAGACTCAACGATTCATACAAAACACCATTTTCACTAAATTTAAATTCCACCAATTGTGATAAGTAGTAATAAATCTTATACAATAAATATATTTAACTTCCTTAATCTCATCTAATTATCACTAATAATTTTCATTCCAATTAATACCTAAACTACACTAAATCTCACCAAAATAACTAAGCTACAAACAAACCGGACCCTCAGCCCAGTCCACGCCACACAAGCCCAATCACCATCTCATTTTACCCACGTTCCCAGCCCACTTTTATTTTGTGATTTCATGCATAGTTCGATCCCACACCACCTCCAAAACGCACCTCGTACTCTCAAATACTAAACACGACGTGCCTATATTGTTACACACTCTCGTTCCCCTCCCAGTAGACTACGGATGTGCCCAGTTTCAAGGATACATGCCGAGTTATGATACGAGAATAAAAGCCAAAGTGTTTGTCCTACAACAACCCAACTCGTATATATAGTAGTCTCGAAACTCAACCAAATCTCACCCCGATTTTTCCCATGAACACCTACTGATATTTTTGACACAATTTGACATTTAGAATGAAGATTGGACAGTAGAAGATTAATGTGGCTTGCTAAATACAATTGACACCCATTTAAAAATATAAACCGAAGCATATGTATTCCCAATAACAAAAGATAAGGTTTCCCACGTTTTTCATAGCTACCCAATATCTCACATTGTCAGAAACTCACTTAGGTGTCCTATCTTCTACAGTGAAGATCAATAATTGAGTTTGAGGGTAATATAGTCAAAACACATGAGTAGTTTAACTCTATATATCTCACCCCCTCTAGCAACATACATTGCTCACTCTTCACTTACTTCCATTCTCCCTAACAACCATAGATCCCCAGTAAACTTTGCCTCGAACATTTCAAGAAAACTATGCGTGAAAATATAACTCGAACCTAGCAAGCTTACTGTCCATTCTTTGTGCTCCCCGCCAAGCTACACAGCCTTTCTTCACCACCTTTTATAAGGTGTAGTAAGTAACTAATACTCTTTTCCATTCTAGTTTACACGTTAACATTGAGCATGCATGACACACATCTATATTACGAACTATTATATTTCCTATGTGTATGACACGTTGAAATGAAATAAGAGGTCTCATGCTTTGATCACAGCACGTAAGGACCACGATAGATCAATAACATTCACGTTACCCATTCATGCATCACTCTTTATATTATTCGAATGTATAACTTGTCACATATCTATTTACATTCGAGTAACCCACAAGAAGTGATAACCTCAACTGAGAAAGGCTTAGAGATCACCATTCTCACGCATAAGCATCCATAGCATGCATGGTCTGAACATATAAAAACTTTACATCACATGTTACCACACAAGTTGAAAACACTTAGAATTAACTTAAGTGTTTGGTCCATTCGAAACAGTCCCAAGTAGCCTATAAAATGACCATATAACTCGATACTAGATCTATCAAATACGCGTTATTTTTACACCACCTATTAAACAACATGACGAGCTACCATTTCATATAGACAACTCATAAAAATACCCAAGCATCGACCCATAAAAATCGCTAAAGTAAAATGGTAAAATCTGTTTTGAAAACACTTAAGAATTTTTAGAAGTTTTATACCTTTAAAACAGCTCCATGTTGCCTAGAAAACCCTCGTACAACTCACAAACTCGTCACGCAACTTCATGTTTCCTTCACACGACCTATCTAACCACCCAGCAAACTAAGTTTTTTGTTTCGAAAACATGGCATGAAACCCACGAATGGACCTTTAAAACTTGCCAAAGTGAAACGTCACAACTGTTTTGGAAATAAATAAAAAGTAGCGACATGGGTTTCACAGCCCATTTAGCTGATTTATAAGCTATTAATACAAGCTGTTTTCGGGGGCTTTTTGACATAAAAATAAGAGGTTAAAAGTGACCTTTTTGATCTATCAAACCCACTCCCAAGTGTACGAATAAAAACTTGTTAATGGGCTTAGCGTCGTGGCTCGATAAGGGCCCAATGTGTAAAAATAAGCTACTAGCCGAATAAGCTGTTAAAGTAAGTTTCATTTATCTTAAATATAACTCATAAGAACACGCCCACATTTTCCTCACCATTTTGTCACTTTTGGACTAAAAATGTAATGCGATCGAACTTGAGGGACTGAAACTGCCAAACTAAGAAATTTATGGACTGAAGCTGTGAAAACAGTTTACAGAGGACTTAAATTGACATATCATTGAACTCCAAGCTTTATATGGACATACGGACAAATATTGGACTATTATGGACTTTGGACTTAACCGAGGACTAACGATGTAACGCAAGCGCAGTTAGGGTAAAAAGTACAAAATCTGAAAAGGACAAGGACTAATTGATTTCACTTGACATTCTTAGTTTATTTTCATTTTTCACCCATCACTTCATATGCATTTTACATTTTAGTTATGCATTATTTAGTATTCGTTATTTATCATAACTAGGAATTTAACAATTCACTTTGCATATCATTTCAGCATATTTTGAGAAGGTAATATTTTGAGTCGAGTGACATAAGAATCAAGATAATATCATATATGATATTATATTTTTTTAACTTGAGGCATTTTAAGCATATCACACTCATATCACCGATCAAATCGTTATACGAATTCTCACATCACACTCACTGTTAGTAGTAAGTCAGAATCTTAGACTTCCCTTATATTTAGGTTTCGTATCGAAGACGTTTCCGTGATCGTTTCCATAGATCTAATAATTCTATCTTGTCAGATACGCTCCAGGTGAGTCGTGGCCCCTACTTTTAACACTTGATTTTAATAACTCTTTTGGGGGAGATACATGCTTTAACTGTTTTAAGTTACTTATATATAAACTCTCATGATTTACTTAAAATCATCCACTATGCTTTACATGTTTGAATCACCTTTGAGAGGAATATATGTTCGTTGTATGTACAAACTGCTTGCTTAGCTTAAACACTGAATTTGAAAGAAAACATTTTTAAACTACTTGATGTAACATGATAATGAGACTTATTGTATGCATTCATATAACAAATGGATGTACTGCTACTTTACTATGATATTTCTACATTCCAACTGGAAATAATTGCCAAGACCAGAATACTTATATTTTATGAACCTTGAGACCTATATTGCCTAAGTTTACTTTATTGCCATAAAGTCCCTCGATCATGAGCCATTAATCACTGCGGTGAGCGCGAATATAGTGAACAGCTTCGAAACCTGTTAGAGGCTGATGACCTATCCCACTAAATACTTTGACGGAATGCCTTATGGTTAGTCGTATTTAGTCGTGATGCACTATATTTGAGAAAAATAGGAATTGGCAAATCACCTATTACATGAGGGCTTGAACACCCATCAGTAACCCTGATGGGACACCTCCGTTTTATGGTAAATTGTTAACGTTTTGCGTGTCATGAGGCTTAGGGCAATATAACTTTTGAATATATGAATGTTTCATATATATTAGGATACAGCTGTATTTAGTAACCACCACTCCACACTGATAGATTTCAGACACTAGATTAATATTTTCACTATGTGTTATGATTATGAATCATGTACTTGAACCTTAGTTGTTATCATATGTGACTTAATTGTGAATTCTACAAAAGACAACCCAAAATGCTTGGTATATTGTTACTCCTAAAAGTTGACCCAACACATCATTTCGAGCATATAACAACGTAGCTCATTTTCTACAAAAGACATACATGAATTACTTGTGGATTTTATTCATATGTGACTTAATTGTGAATTCTACAAAAGACAACCCAAAATGCTTGGTATATTGTTACTCCTAAAAGTTGACCCAACACATCATTTCGAGCATATAACAACGTAGCTCATTTTCATTTAAAAACTTGAAACTTATGATCACTTGAGAACATACATGAATTACTTGTGGATTTTATTCAACACAACTTGTTATTTAATGAAGAACTATTATTTATTTCGACAATCACTGTACACCTCTTAAAATCTATTGAAAGAAAGTTCTTTTCTATTAAACTCCACGAACTCACCAACCATTGTGTTGACGTTTTAAGCATGTTTATCTCAGGTAATTAACGGAGCAGGACAAGACACGGAGCGGGCATCTTAAACTCTGATAAATAAACTGGTGTAAAAATCAAATATGTCATTCTTTCCAAATTATCACACTTTTGTGGGATTTTCAAATCAGATATTTTTCTTTTATACCAAAACTATTATTTCGAATGACATATAACTTTCAAAACGCCTATTCTGGACCGTTTTTCTGAAATTTTAACTCGATCCTCACCGTAACACCCTAATTACTTTTCCGCTGCCACTAAACAAATTAGGGGGTGTTACAGATTGGTATCAGAGCTTATGGTTATAGAGAACCAAATGTTTTCAAACATCGAACTATAACCACACTTTTAAAATAAATGATTTTACACCTTATCATCTTATGCCTTCCGTGTCTGCAGACTGTCGTGCTCAATACATTACCTACTAAGATTGTTTTGTACTAATCTTTACATGCTACATGTATACTCTTCACACATTACACACTGCATTATTTCACACTCAACGTTACATCTTGAACGTATAAATACTCATAATTACTATTTTCGATTGCTACAGTGCCATGTCTTCCAAACTAAACGATATCACCAAGACTATCCCTCCTACTACCCATGCATCATCTACATACCAAATTACACCAAATACTGAAGATCCTTATGTACAAATATCACAACCTCAGCCCGACATAGAACTCACTCAGAAATCACCTCCGTCATCACCTACTCACTCACCTCCACGTCAGAAACTTAGAAGAGCAACCGAATCCTATTCAGATGAAGATTTGATTGGTGGTCAACCAACATTTGAATTTGGACAAAGTTCGCAACAAGAAATGACTTGGAAGAATGTTAACCTAAATTCTCCACTACCCAATACCTCAGATTTCTCCATGCCAGATGCCCCAAACAATGCATCCCCACCCAATTCCTCTGACTACAATGTAGACACCCGTGACTCCATATGGATTCGCCTTCACCAACACACCAGCATACTAAACGCTCACTCTGAACAGCTAAAAGAGTTACAACCATTACGATTCGAATGGTACGACCGTAACATTGATACCCTGTTTAAGAGGACCGATGCTGAGAGACGAGAAGTGTTTGGTTTAGGAGTGAATGTTGGTAACATGAAGGACAATTACGAACAAGAACTTAGAAACTTGGATGCCAGAACCCGCTGTTTAGGTAGAGGTCATACCCAAACACACATTAGGATTGAAGACATTGAAAGAGCATTATGGTTGGCTAGAGACGCAGCAAGAACCCAGAGCCAAAAGATTGCAGCTTTGGAAAACATGTTAGCTAATTAGATGAATGCGTGCCAGGAACGTTTCTCAGCCATGGAAGCTGCACAACTGGATCTTGAGGCAGAAGTGAGACGTCTACGTCAGAGACATAACTGAACTTAAGTATCATTGTTGTACTCAATAAACCAAATAGTTTTAGTTAGTATTTCATGTATTCGCAATAATTCTGTAACTCTCAGAAATTGTAATCGACTTTTAAGCTATGACAGTCTTGTTCTATTTTATCGTTCTGTTGTAAACGAACTCCTTCCACCAAGCCCTAGTATAATGATATAAGTACAAAGAGCCATGCAGAATTTCACCAATTGTTACTCTTTTAAGTAAACAAATAACCCACGTAAATCAATAAGACATTAATAAAAGACCTTGTGTTGGTTGTTTTGCAAAAATCGATCAAACAAGTTATTAGAGTTATGTCGATTTTGATGATTATATTCAAACTTACTATGACATTATCGGTGATTGTACATCAAATGTACCACGACTAAACAATAAACCATAGAAATTCCAAGAGCAAATATTCAAAAGAGAACTTGATGAATGAAGAGGAAGTTGTTGAACTTCAGCTTTTGTAAAAGAATCCGTTTGTTCCTTAGCAATTCCATATCAAGAGATGATCATTATTTTTACAATGCTACACAGACACATCGTATTTCTATGAACCTTAGTTGGTTTGATTGTGTATTAAGATCACATTGTTAGCAATAATATGCAAATACCTTATTATTTGGAATTATTCTAATGATAAAGTGAATACTAAATCAGTGTTTCTTGTTGTAGTCATTGAAGATGGCTAACATGAGCAACAACCATACCCCCTCAGCACTTACCACAACCATGACTCCTAAAACCATCGGGGAATTTGAAAACAATATCGTTACAGTAGTACATGAAGTGACTACAATAGTTCATCCAAGAAACAACGACATAGACAAGAAAGAGAAAAGGTTGGCTATACCTTGTAAGCATAACCATGAAAGTTTCATGGGATGTAGGCCAGTTTGCCTAAAGAATTCAAAGAAAATAGCCAAACCTATCCGCACATGTGCCCAAAGAATTAGGCAAGATTTTGCACTTAAGAAAAATAACCAAAAGCGAAAACTCAAGAAGAAAAGAACCTTTATCCTCAAAGAATGTGAATTTAACAACGACATCTGTACCCGCAATCACCTACAAGATCGCATCGACTACCATCGTCAACAAAGGTCCAGACAAGAAGTTGGAGAGAACAACCTAACAACCCTTACTACTAGGAACAAATACCATGGGAAGCAGCCCTTGTGTAAGAAATGCAAGATGCATCATACCGGACAATGCATTGCAAAATGCGGGAAATGCCGGAAAACAGGCCACAAGACAAGAGATTGCAAAGCCATGGAAGGAAATGAGCAATCCTCGTCCATAAAATGCCACGGATGTGGTGGAATGGGGCATTACAAGAGTCATTGCCCAAACTACAATGTCACCTGGAAGTCCAAGATTGATGCAAGAAAATGAAGACTCGTTAAGAGACTTCAATAGTGTCGAGAAATGACACCTATGTTAAGCAGATGAATGAATTCCTGCTGTAAAATAAATAAACTCTAGTCTAGAACTATCTAAGTTGTATTTTCGTTTGTACTTTGCCTTAGGTCTGATGGATGTAACCTAAGTGCAACAACTATCTTTCTACCGTACGAATCTCTACCTTGTAATATTTCAGTAATCGTCATAATCTATATCTATTTCCATTTCTATATCACTTTCACTATTCATAGTTGATATGTAACAATACCTTGATACCACCCTAGGAATTTGACTAAGCACAATATCTGATCAAACAATAGACTAATATCACATTGTAAGAAACTCTCATCTAAAACTTAAAGCTTATACCAAGAATATCCAAATGTCACTTTAAAAATTCCTGACTCATCCTCGGAATATGAACAAAAACTTTCTAATCCTTTTAAAAATAATCAGAGGGTGTCCGACTTTGTGACGGAACCATTGTAATTGAACAAGGTAAAACTCTTTAAAGAAGCATAAATATCATAATGACTGAACCAAGCATTACATCATTTGGTCCTCAATTATACATAGCCTAGCTCCCTATGTATAATTTAGGAAGAATCATGTTATAAATGGAACAGTATCTTTTCAAAATCTTTAATAACAATTTTCATTCCAAAAACCGAATCTCGAGACAAAAATAAATTGTTCATAAACCTCACCTTTAATCAACCCCAGTAAGATCTACACTTATTACCCATTACTCTCTTATACGAAGTCGAGAAATACGAAGCTAGAAACTATAAGAATTCACAATAATATGTGGAAAGCACGAATAACATAAATTTTATTAGAAGCCATGGAAGTTAATACATAGCAAAACGATTAACATCGGAAGTGCCAATAGTACAATAAACACAATATAAGGCATAGAATCTTCGATAGGTTGGCCCGCCATAGCAACAAAAACCACCACCAACCCAACGATAGCAAGAGCCACCACAGGATGAAGCACCTTGATTATTCTGGAAGATAAATAAAAGCGAACCATTAAAAACAATAACTAAACATAAAGACAAACGAGATTTTATTCCACATTCATTAAAGGTTACATCGACACACAACAAAGATACATTCTAACAACACTACTCGAGATCCTCACCCCAAGAACTTATCCACATTAATCGCTAAAATTGTGAGGGGTACGATGAACACCAGAGATGCGATAAAGTAGTCGGAGTTTTCGTCGGGGAAGAAAGCCAGATACACGGCAACAAGGACGATGTACACGGTGGCGATAACAATGGCGATCGGCGGCATAGTATATTTTTTTTGGGAGAGATGAAGTAAAGTGAAAAAGGTGAAGTGGGGAGGAAAAAAGGGAAAAGTAAATAGGGTATTTATAGGGAAAAACTAGCC
Source organism: Artemisia tridentata subsp. tridentata (assembly GCA_021014915.2). Taxonomy (NCBI): domain Eukaryota; kingdom Viridiplantae; phylum Streptophyta; class Magnoliopsida; order Asterales; family Asteraceae; genus Artemisia; species Artemisia tridentata. The sequence continues at coordinate 163,674,983 of CP139508.1, forward strand.
GTTATTTTATTATTCACGATCATTAAGTTTCAAATCACTACCATTAAAAATCCACTAGTCTCGACCGCTAAGAACACTAGACATTTAGTGTTAAAAAAAATTCCCTACTCTCGACCGTTATTTTCACTATTCGGAGCCTATGAATTGAATTCTTGACCAAACATTCAAATTCATTTCGTCTAGTATGAATAAATTTAGTTGGGTCTCGTCTTCCTTGATATTCAAATAAGAAATCTCTCGACAACATCTTCCATAAACTCTCATTCCTGAACACCACATTTTTCAACACCTATCACGGACTGAACTTCGGGACGAAGTTCAAAATTGAGGGGTGGATACTGTAGGATCCCACGAAAAACCATTGTAATAATCCTCATTAATTAATAATAACCTCGAGTTACCGTTTAACAAAACCCATTTTTACGGGGAAATTAAAATTTTTCTCTTATTAGTATCATTACCACATTACGTTTTGACGGCATATAATAAATAACAACACTTACCTCGAGACTCAACGATTCATACAAAACACCATTTTCACTAAATTTAAATTCCACCAATTGTGATAAGTACTAATAAATCTTATACAATAAATATATTTAACTTCCTTAATCTCATCTAATTATCACTAATAATTTTCATTCCAATTAATACCTAAACTACACTAAATCTCACCAAACTAACTAAGCTACAAACAAACCGGACCCTCAGCCCAGTCCACGCTACACAAGCCCAATCACCATCTCATTTTACGCACGTTCCCAACCCACTTTTATTTTATGATTTCATGCATAGTTCGATCCCACACCGCCTCCAAAACGCACCTCGTACGCTCAAATACTAAACATGACGTGCCTATATTGTTACACACTCTCGTTCCCCTCCCAGTAGACTACGGATGTGCCTAGTTTCAAGGATACATGCCGAGTTATGATACGAGAATAAAAGCCAAAGTGTTTGTCCTACAACAACCCAACTCGTATATATAGTAGTCTCGAAACTCAACCAAATCTCACCCCGATTTTTCCCATGAACACCTACTGATATTTTGACACAATTTGACATTTAGAATGAAGATTGGACAGTAGAAGATTAATGTGGCTTGCTAAATACAATTGACACCCATTTAAAAATATAAACCGAAGCATATGTATTCCCAATAACAAAAGATAAGGTTTCCCATGTTTTTCATAGCTACCCAATATCTCACATTGTCAGGAACTCACTTAGGTGTCCTATCTTCTACAGTGAAGATCAATAATTGAGTTTGAGGGTAATATAGTCAAAAAACATGAGTAGTTTAACTCTATATATCTCACCCCCTCTAGCAACATACATTGCTCACTCTTCACTTACTTCCATTCTCCCTAACAACCATAGATCCCCAGTAAACTTTGCCTCGAACATTTCAAGAAAACTATGCGTGAAAATATAACTCGAACCTAGCAAGCTTACTGTCCCTTCTTTGTGCTCCCCGCCAAGCTACACAGCCTTTCTTCACCACCTTTTATAAGGTGTAGTAAGTAACTAATACTCTTTTCCATTCTAGTTTACACGTTAACATTGAGCATGCATGACACACATCTATATTACGAACGTATTATATTTCCTACGTGTATGACACGTTGAAATGAAATAAGAGGTCTCATGCTTTGATCACAGCACGTAAGGACCACGATAGATCAATAACATTCACGTTACCCATTCATGCATCACTCTTTATATTATTCGAACGTATAACTCGTCACATATCTATTTACATTCGAGTAACCCACAAGAAGTGATAACCTCAACTGAGAAAGGCTTAGAGATCACCATTCTCACGCTTAAGCATCCATAGCATGCATGGTCTGAACATATAAAAACTTTACATCACATGTTACCACACAAGTTGAAAACACTTAGAATTAATCTAAGTGTTTGGTCCATACGAAACAGTCCCAAGTAGCCTATAAAATGACCATATAACTCGATACTAGATCTATCAAATACGCGTTATTTTTACACCACCTATTAAACAACATGACGAGCTACCATTTCATATAGACAACTCATAAAAATACCCAAGCATCGACCCATAAAAATCGCTAAAGTAAAATGGTAAAATCTGTTTTGAAAACACTTAAGAATTTTTAGAAGTTTTATACCTTTAAAACAGCTCCATGTTGCCTAGAAAACCCTCGTACAACTCACAAACTCGTCACGCAACTTCATGTTTTCTTCACACGACCTATCTAACCACCCAGCAAACTAAGTTTTTCGTTTAGAAAACATGGCATGAAACCCACGAATGGACCTTTAAAACTTGCCAAAGTGAAACGTCAAAACTGTTTTGGAAATAAATAAAAAGTAGCGACATGGGTTTCACAGCCCATTTAGCTGTTTTATAAGCTATTAATACAAGCTGGTTTCGGGGGCTTTTCGACATAAAAATAAGAGGTTAAAAGTGACCTTTTTGATCTATCAAACCCACTCCCAAGTGTACGAATAAAAACTTGTTAATGGGCTTAGCGTCGTGGCTCGATAAGGGCCCAATGTGTAAAAATAAGCAACTAGCCGAATAAGCTGTTAAAGTAAGTTTCATTTATCTTAAATATAACTCATAAGAACACGCCCACATTTTCCTCACCATTTTGTCACTTTTGGACTAAAAATGTAACGCGATCTAACTTGAGGGACTGAAACTGCCAACCTGAGAAATTTATGGACTGAAGCTGTGAAAACAGTTTACAGAGGACTTAAATTGACATATCATTGAACTCCAAGCTTTATATGGACATATGGACAAATATTGGACTATTATGGACTTTGGACTTTACCGAGGATTAACGATGTAACGCAAGCGCTGTTAGGGTAAAAAGTACAAAATCTGAAAAGGACAAGGACTAATTAATTTCACTTGACATTCTTAGTTTATTTTCATTTTTCACCCATCACTTCATATGCATTTTACATTTTAGTTATGCATTATTTAGTATTCGTTATTTATCATAACTAGGAATTTAGCAATTCACTTTGCATATCATTTCAGCATATTTTGAGAAGGTAATATTTTGAGTCGAGTGACATAAGAATCAAGATAATATCATATATGATATTATATTTTTTTAACTTGAGGCATTTTAAGCATATCACACTCATATCACCGATCAAATCGTTATACGAATTCTCACATCACACTCACTGTTAGTAGTGAGTCAGAATCTTAGACTTCCCTTATATTCAGGTTTCGTATCGAAGACGTTTCCGTGATCGTTTCCATAGATCTAATAATTCTATCTTGTCAGATACGCTCCAGGTGAGTCGTGGCCCCTACTTTTAACACTTATTTTTAATAACTCTTTTGGGGGAGATACATGCTTTAACTGTTTTAAGTTACTTATATAAAACTCTCATGATTTACTCAAAATCATCCACTATGCTTTACATGTTTGAATCACCTTTGAGAGGAATATATGTTCGTTGTATGTACAAACTGCTTGCTTAGCTTAAACACTGAATTTGAAAGATAACATTTTTAAACTACTTGATGTAACATGATAATGAGACTTATTGTATGCATTCATATAACAAATGGATGTACTGCTACTTTACTATGATATTTCTACATTCCAACTGGAAATAATTGCCAAAACTAGAATACTTATATTTTATGAACCTTGAGACCTATATTGCCTAAGTTTACTTTATTGCCATAAAGTCCCTCGATCATGAGCCATTAATCACTGCGGTGAGCGCGAATATTGTGAACAGCTTCGAAACCTGTTAGAGGCTGACGACCTATCCCACTAAATACTTTGACGGAATGCCTTATGGTTAGTCGTATTTAGTCGTGATGCACTATATTTGAGAAAAATAGGAATTGGCAAATCACCTATTACATAAGGGCTTGAACACCCATTAGTAACCCTGATTGGACACCTCCGTTTTACGGTAAATTGTTAACGTTTTGCGTGTCATGAGGCTTAGGGCAATATAACTTTTGAATATATGAATGTTTCATATATATTAGGATACAGCTGTATTTAGTAACCACCACTCCACACTGATAGATTTTAGACACTAGATTAATATTTTCACTATGTGTTATGATTATGAATCATGTACTTGAACCTTAGTTGTTATCATATGTGACTTAATTTTGAATTCTAAATAAGACAACCCAAAATGCTTGGTATATTGTTACTCCTAAAAGTTGACCCAACACATCATTTCGAGCATATAACAACGTAGCTCATTTTCATTAAAAAACTTGAAACTTATGATCACTTGAGATCATACATGAATTACTTGTGGATTTTATTCAACACAACTTGTTATTTAATGAAGAACTATTATTTATTTCGACAATCACTGTACACCTCTTAAAATCTATTGAAAGAAAGTTCTTTTCTATTAAACTCCACGAACTCACCAACCATTGTGTTGACGTTTTAAGCATGTTTATCTCAGGTAATTAACGGAGCAGGACAAGACACGGAGCGGGCATCTTATACTCTGATAAATAAACTGGTGTAAAAATCAAATATGTCATTCTTTCCAAATTATCACACTTTTGTGGGATTTTCAAATCAGATATTTTTCTTTTATACCAAAACTATTATTTCGAATGACATATAACTTTCAAAACGCCTATTCTGGACCCTTTTTCTGAAATTTTAACTCAATCCTCACCGTAACACCCTAATTACTTTTCCGCTACCATTAAACAAATTAGGGGGTGTTACATACTGCCCTAGGAATGAAGTGAAGAAGTTAGAAGTAGAATTTTGGAATCTTAAAGTACAAGGCACAAACATGGCAGTATATAACCAACGCTTTCAGGAACTAGCTCTATTGTGTCCTGATATGGTTCAAACTGAGGCTCGTTTGTTGGAGAGGTACATCGGAGGATTACCTCAGTCTATTAATGGAAATGTCACTACGTATAAGGCTGCGGATCTCCACGAGACAATGGAGGTAGCCAACAAGCTAATGGATCAAGTGATCGAAGATTCGATCGAAGCGGGTGTGAACAATAAAAGGAAATGGGATGACCATCCCCGAAATAATAACTACCCAAACAAGAGGCATGAGATTGCCAAGGTGTATGCTGCCGGACCTACAGAGAGGAAGGTCTACGTTGGAAGCTTTCCGTTTTGCAATCGATGCAAGTTGCATCACAAGGGTCAGTGCATCGTCAAATGCAACAAGTGTCAGAGAGTAGGACACATGACCAGCGATTGCAGAGCAAGACCTCTAGCGGTAGCACAGGTTGCACCGGCAAGGGCCAGAATCATGTGTTTCGGCTGTGGGGAAAAGGGACATTATAAGAGTGAATGCCAAAAGATTAAGGATCAGGGAAACGGTGGCAACAGTGACCAACTAAGAATTCAGGGTAATCCGAGAAACCCAGGAGCTGGCATGAATCAATTAGTTGTTTTGCCCCAAGGGAATAAGGGGAAAGATGCAGTAGCCCGTGGAAGGGTTTACGCGGTGGGCAAAGTGGAAGCCCAGGAGGACCCGAATGTGGTAACGGGTACGTTTCTCTTAAATAACCGCTATGCATCTGTACTATTTGATACGGGAGCAGATGGGAGTTTTGTTTCCACTTCTTTTAGCCCATTGCTTGGTATTTCCCTGACCACTCTAGGCAACGTATATAATATAGAGTTAGCTAATGGGAAAGTAGAAAAAGTAGACACCATAGTAAGAGGTTTCACCTTAAACCTATCCAACCGCCCATTCGACATTGATTTGATGCCTGTAGAATTAGGAAGTTTTGACGTCATCATCGGAATGGACTGGTTGTCAAAATATGTTGATCCCAGTTGAGCTTCACGATCTTATTAATTACTTTAGATATAAACCTAAAGCAATCGGTATAGAAACTGATCTTGAGTTGTATATCAAATATTATGCGGAAATTAATACTTGATCTTAAGAAGAATTAAACACAAACAAATTCTCAAACAACACTTCAATATATTAATACGATTGCTCTGAATAGCAACGGGGTTACAAGAAACCTTGAAGTGTAAAACAATAATGATACGTATGTAAAACCTAACCCTAGATCCTCCTTTTATAGACTAAGGAGTTCTAGTCGGTTACAAAACTTTCTATACACGAAAAATATCTTTACGTATCTTTTCTATACTTATCCTTAACATACTATACATATACAATAAGCAGCAGCATAATTTCTCTAGCAGCAGAGTCTTCGTAGCTAGCAGCAGAATCACACTTAGCTTATTGTTCAACCATCAGATATCCAGCAGCAGAGTAAATACACTAGCAGCAGAGTTATACTTAGCAGCAGAGTTACTTAGCAGCAGAGTTATACTTGGTGTATTTCAATAAATACCAAGAGCAGCAGCATCCTTAAAAACCAACAATCCTCCCCTAAACTTGATATTTTTCTTCAAAAATCATCAAGTTTCCTATAAGCCCAGCTAATCACCAAGAGGATGTTTCCAAACACTTACTGCCTTGAAGTCTTTTCTTGCAGAATCTTTTTATACTTCTCAATTAGCACACCTGCTTGATAATCTGATACAAATGGCCTTTGTAACATTAACATTCCTGGTTGCAACATATCAGTAAGAATATCAACATTGTTGTAGAAAGGATAATCTTTTTCTATCAACATGTAGATACCCAAACCACTACTTCCAATCAGTTCATGTACTCCACATGACTGATATAAGTACCACTTGACAACCTTCTTTGAAGTTCTCAAATTTTGCCATTTAGTACTCCTTTCATTAGGTTCAAACATGTTTCTTAGAAAATGATAATGTACTCTTTCAGGCATTACCTCTGGTTTCTTTTCACTATATCTTTCCTTGTAAAGTTTCCAGAGTTGCACAATATCATCCCTATCCATGTACTCCAGCATCTGAGAAAATCTAACATACTTTTCACATGCAAAGTTAGATCTCATGATTTCCCATTTTGCTTCACATACATCAAACACATCATAGGTATAAGAGATGATTGGATACTTTGTTGATAATGGGACTGCATTGATTAATTCAGGTTCTGGCTGTGGTTTATGAACTGTGAAATCCATAATGGCTTTCATAGCATCTGCTTCCTCTTGTTTGTTCTTATAACTATCTTCAGTTGTAACTCTTCTTTTCTTCCTAGCCACCATCTTACTTTGTTAACCAGTTCTCTTATAACCAATGACATCCTTAATCTTTTCCCTTTCAACCTCCATAGTTTGCTTATCACCTTGCTTCTCCAAATCACTTCCAGATGCTTTCAAAGCAGCATTTGAATCTGGAGTTTTATAAGTCCATGGATCCACTTTTCTTGTTAGCTTAACTACCTCATCATCATCAAATTTCCTATCAATCTCCTTCTTTGCTGTTTCATACATCTTTCTCACTTCATCATCTGAATAAATTTTCAAATCTTTTAGCTTCCAATTCTTCATATTTTTCAAGTAGTATTCATGATGAGTTCTGAGTTGTTTTACAGTAGGAGGTTTAAGCACTTTCTTCTACTTCCTTGCAGCAATCAATTTCTTCTTCTGTTTTACTCTAAACTCCTCCAAGAAATCAAACTCATTCTTATCAGCAAAGTCATCTTGTAACTCCTCCTTTACCATATTAGCCCATCTGATCACAGCCTCATTCTTAGCCCTTTCATTATCCCATTCATCCAACAATGCTCTAGTCTTTGCTTCATTCTCAGCCAACTTCCTTTGCTCTTGAAGCTCTTCCTGTTCATCTTGTTCTACCAATTTTCTTGCAGCATCTTCATCATGCCTATCCTGATCTTCTTTTGGCCAGAACTCAAATGGAAGGTGTGTAGGATAAGGTGTAGGTTGTTCAACAAGTTTACCTTTTCCTTTATCCTTTGATGCAATGGATGATGGTACAGGTTTTTGTGTGGGAATGGGTTCTCTTATGAAAATACCTTTGGCCTTGGGTCTAAAGACAACAGATTTCAAAGTAAGAGCAGCAGCAGATTGTTCTTGTTGTGAAAGTTGCTGTTGTTTGGATGGTGTGGATGTTTTGGTTGCAAGGTTTAGCAGTACTTGTGCTAAGGGTAGTGTATCATCATCTGATTCAGCAGCAGAATCCTTTTCTCCAACAGTAAGACTCTTCTCTGTATCAGCAGCAGAGTGCTTTATCCCAACAGCAGTGTGTTCTGCACCAGCAACAGAATTAACCTTTTCTCTCTTTTCAACAAGTTCAACAACATTTTCACCTGTATCCTTTACAACCTCTCCTGAATTCTTGATTACCTCCCCTGAACCTATTACATCCTCCTGATCATTCCTCCCCTGTTTGGAAGCATCCTCCTCCAAACATGGTTTGGAAATCTTCCTTTTCTTGAATTTCATGAGATGAGAAAATCTTGCTCTTTTCCATTGAACAGTCTCTAAATGCTTTATCCTTAACTTCAGTCTGTGAATGATTGCATCTTGAGAGGTTTGAGTATCCTTCATCACCTACAACTCTTCAGTAAGAGCAAGAATCTCTTTTGACAATTTTGTACATTTATCCGTCAATTCATCAATTTGTTTCATAATAGTCTCACCACTTCGGTCTGTGTTACCTGACCCGAGAGGTGGATCATTGACATTGACATTTTGTACAAGTGGAGTAGCCATCAATTCAATATGTGGATTTTCAAGACTAGCCTCAACACTTCGACCTGTGTGACCTGGTCCGAGAGGTGTATCATGGGCATTGAAAATGGGTACAGTATTATCCATCAATTCATGAGTAGTTCCATGACTGTCCTCATCACTTCGGGATGTGTTAACTTCCCTGAGAGGTGAATCTTGGGACAAAAACTCAGTCTCAACCCTAGGTTGAACATCTGAGCCCCCCATATTAGCCAGTTGGCTAGGGTTACCATCTTGTGCAGCAGGTTCAAGTGAACCTTCAGCATTAGATGTTGCCAAGGTTGGGGTCTTACTTATGTTGACACTGGCCTGCTCAGTTACTAAACTAGAGACAGTAGTGTCAGCCCCTTCCTTCATGCCATCTCCATCACCTATGGCAGCCTCATCTGCTTCCATACTAGCACTAGTCTGAGGTAACATAGTGCCCTTTTCTTGTGAAGTCCTAGGTGAATGGGTATTTTGGGGTTCATTTGAGGATGATTCATTCAAACTTGAAGATGAGGATGTGTAATGGGAAGCTGTGGGAGTTCCAGCTTCTTCATCCTCATTAACAGCAGCCACAATATCCAAAATGTATTGAGTCAGGGGAGTGATAGTACCAGAAAAACCTTTCCCATTTTTCCTTAGAAAAGCAAACATTTTGATAGTCATTTTATTACTTGGCTCAATATTTGTATGTTCCAAGGGTTCTTTTAGCTGGTGGTTTATAATGAGTTGTAAAAACCTTGGATACAAATAAAACTTCTTAGTTACATACTTCTTCATCCCTTCAAAAATCATAGAAGAAAAATCAAATGGTTGTCCTGATGCCAGGCAAATCAAAGCTGTGGCTTGAGGTGCACTGAACTCTTTCCATCCACCTACTTTAGAAAATAAACAATGTTGAAGAGTATGAAGAAGAAACTTCCAATGTGGGCAAAGGAGGACTTTAAAAAAATTTCCACTAGTATTTTGCCTCTCATACCCAATCTTCTCAAGTTCAGTCAAAATATCAGTTGTAGAAAGACAAGGGGGTGTTGGAACACCTGAAAGACGAAGACTTCGCTTTATAGATGTTTCAGAAACTACAATACTTTCTCCGTCCAGTAAACCAATCAACATTTCCTCCCCATGTTGACTTTCGAGCTTAACCGTTGACCAAAACTGTTTCATATGGGACTTAACAATAGGAGGATCGACAGTTAATGCATACCTTAATCTTGATGCAATAAGAAAATCCATGACATCAGTGAAACCATCAGCTTCAGGGACTTTTCGAAGAAACGCGATTTGATTATGCTCATCAGGGAATTGTCTTCTTGCCATTTTGATTTTGGGGGTCTTGGATTTAATGATGTGAATTTGTGTCTAGAGTGAGAAAGGATGTAACTTTGGGCGCTTAAGGTGTGTAATGAGATCGAATTGGGTTTTAGACCGTTTGGATCTAATTAGGGTTCTATGCGCGCCAAATTTTACAAATTGGCCCCTTTACTTTCAAACTCAGCAGCAGAGTAATGAAAGTTTGACTAAAAGTCAACTTTCCCTAAATCTCTTAGTTAATTCCTCCATCAAATTAATTGCTAACACCAACTCCTCATTGAATACCATAAGTCTATAAATTTCCCTGATATTATAACAAATCCCAAACTCCACAAACCCTAGCACAATAATCCAATAACCATGAGTTCTTCAAAAACACCGATCATTGAGCTTTCATCCGATTCACCATCAGATGATAATGATGGATGATCTGATTCATCATCATCCAATGGTAATGGATGGTCGTCCTATTTTCCACCAGGGTGCAAACCAAAGGGAAGAACCAAGCAAGCAGCATCAAGATTCAAGAAACCCAAAGAACCAATAAGTATCTCCTCTTCAGACTCCGATAAGCGTTCCACACCTCCAACTGATGAAAGTGACCCATCTTCTGACCCGGATGACGAAACATGGGTTCCATCCGTAGCAAAACTCCTTACTAAAGAGATGGAGAGGGTCGTAGCAGGAATGAGCAAGATCCCGGTGCCAGAAAAGAAGCAAGCATCTTCACAGCCTCACAGACAAGTTGTGTTGTGTCTTCCATGTCCACAAGTGTCAAGACAAATAGAAGGTAGAGGAAGGAAGAAGACCATGCCTGGCCCCACCGACAAGGGTAAAAGAAAGCTTGATTAGGATCTTTTGTTTGTCTTAGAATCTTGTGTCTTGATGTCTGTTGAACTATGGATGTAATGAAGCTTTATTTTGTACTCCACTTTGTGATTAATGAATTTGAAATTTCCTTGCTTTACTTGATGTGTTCTTATGAATATCTGCAAAAGATTAGTAGAAAACCGCAAAAAAACACAAGCAAGCATATGCCATAATCCATATAAACACAAAAGACAGCATAGCAGCAGAATAGCATAGCAGCAGACAACTTACAAAAGACATTTTAAGAAACAACAGACTTTGACTTAACAACAGCATAAATCCTTACACAATTTTACAAAAACATACAGAGATAAGATGTTTAAAGATTGATCATGCCAATACTAGCAACTAAAAATTGAAATCTACCAACATCAAAACCTTTAGTAAGTAAATCAGCAACATTGTTGTCAGTATGTATTTTAACCACTTGAATTAACTTTTTCTCATAACAATCTCTAATAAAATGATGTCTTATCTCTATGTGTTTTGTTTTAGAGTGAAAAACAGGATTTTTAATAATACACATTGTGCTGTTGTTGTCAATGTAAATTTTGGTGTTCATGAAATTGTACCCATAATCCAGCAGTTGATTCTGAATCCAGAGCACTTGTCCACAGCAACTAGAAGCAGCCACATATTCTGCTTCAGTTGTTGAATTAGCCACCACTGTTTGTTTCTTACATTGCCAAGAGATCAGCCTATATCCAAGATACTGACAGTCTCCAGTGGTTGATTTTCTATCCAAACTTGCTCCAGCATAGTCACTATCAGAGTATGCCACCAAGTCAAAAGGTGAATCCTTAGGATACCAGAGGCCCAACCTAGGTTGACTCCTCAAATACCTAAAAATCCTCTTAACTGCATTCAAGTGAGAAACTTTTGAAGACACTTGAAATCTGGCACACGCACACACAGCAAACATAATGTATGGTCTTGAAGCAGTCAGATACATCAATGAACCAATCATTGATCTATAAAGATGAACATCAACCTCTTCCCCATCTTCATCCTTGAGCAAAGGTTTGTTAGTCTCTATTGTTGTCTTTGCAGGCTTCACATCTTTACACCCAAACTTCCTCAAAATATCAGCCACGTACTTGTCTTGGCTAATAAAAATCCCATCTGATTTCTGCTTAACTTGAAGTACTAAAAAGAAATTGAGTTCCCCTATAGAACTCATCTCAAACCTGTTGTGCATAAGCTTCTCAAATTGTTCACACAACACCTTATTTGTAGACCCAAAAATAATATCATCTACATAAACCTGAACAAGTAGAATATCATTTTTGTCTTTCTTAATGAACAAGGTTTTGTCAATGGTTCCTCTTTTGAAATTATTGGCCAGCAAATACTTGGATAAGGTGTCATACCAAGCTCTAGGAGCTTGATGTAGTCCATACAGTGCTTTCTCCACCTTATAAACCCTATCAGGATACTTAGGATCTTCAAAACCAGGTGGTTGCATCACATATACCTCTTCATCAATCTTTCCATACAAGAAAGCACTTTTCACATCCATTTGATACACAGGAAAGTTCTTGTATGAGGCATATGGCAGGAATAGTCTGATAGCCTCTATTCTTGCAACTGGGGCAAATACCTCATCATAATCTATTCCTTCTTCCTGAGTGTATCCCTGAGCCACCAATCTAGCCTTGTTTCTGATAACAATGCCTCTTTCATCTCTCTTGCATCTGAACACCCATTTTGTACCAATTACCCTTTTCCCATTGGGCAGATCAACTAATGTCCAGACTTCTTGAAGCTTGAACTGCAGCAACTCCTCTTGCATAGCTTCAACCCAGCTTTCATCTTTCATAGCCTTGTGAATGGTTTTGGGTTCTTCTTGAGATAAGAAACAGGCAAACTTTCAATTTTGTAAATCCTTGTGGCTATTCCTCTTTTGAAGAGTTTGAGCAAACAATCCCTGGTCAAGCAAATCACTCAAACCTTTTGATTTACTTCTGGTCTGAACAGCAGATTTAACATCACCAATAATCTGCTCCTTTGGATGATTCTTGTGTATTCTGGTTGTTGGAGTGGGACTAACAGGTATATCAGTCTCCAAATTGGATAAATCAGCTCCAACACCAAAGACATCAACAATTTCATCATCAGTGTCCACATACACTTCTTCCAATTCGGGCATCTCTTCAGAAGAATCATCATAAGAATCACCATCTTTATCAGCAGTAGAGTCCTTGGGCACAGTAGCAGAATTACCAGGCTTAGAAGCAGAGTGTTTTGGCCTAACAGCAGAGTGTTTTGGCCTAACAGCAGAATGTTTTGGCCTGGCAGCAGAGTTGAGAGAACTGCTGCTAGTTTTATTCCCTTGTTGCCCATCAATTTCTGACTCTTCATTCCTTTCCTTATCACCATTCTTGTCATCATGAGAAGACTGAACACTTCCTTCTGCATTATTCTTTGGAACTTCATCATGAACATCATCATCCAGTGAACTCTTGCCCTCATTAGGTGTGAAAGGCTGATCAATGTTCCATCTTTCAATCAACACAAACTCTTTTGCAGATGCATTATCCTCAGCTTGAGTACCTGCAGTAGGGTTAGTTTGTGTACCTGCAGACATGTTAGTTGTACCTGCAATGACTGGTTGATAATTCATACTTTTGGTTAGAGAATCAATATCAAACATCCATTCAGGACCTTTTCCATCAACATTAGGTGAGGTTTCTCTAATCTTAACATGTAAATTTTCCTCCACATGCCTAGTCCTTTGATTGAAGACTCTAAAAGCCTTACTATGAGTGGAGTAACCAACAAAGAAACCTATGTCTGCTTTCTCACTAAACTTGCCTAAGTGGTCAATGGTGTTCAAAATAATAACAGGACACCCAAATGGTCTTAAGAAATCTATCAGGGGTTTCTTACCATGTAATAACTCATAAGGGGTCTTGTTATGAGGCTTAACTACCTTACTCCTATTTTGCACATAGCAAGCAGTGTTGACTGCTTCAGCCCAAAAGGTAGTGGGTAACTTAGACTCTGACAACATGGTCCTAGCAGCTTCAATTAATGTTCTATTCCTCCTCTCAGCAACACCATTTTGCTGAGGAGTTCTAGCCACACTGAACTGTCTTGTTATACCCTTTTCCTCACAGAACTGATTCATCACATGGTTCTTAAACTCAGTTCCATTATCACATCTGATGACCTTGACTTTGTGATTAAATAGGCTTTCTATCCTTGTAATAAAAGCCTTAAGAATGCCAGGAGTCTCATCCTTAGTAGCTAAGAAGAATACCCAAGTAAATCTACTAAAATCATCAGTGACCACTAAGCCATACATCTTTTTGTTCAAGCTTTTCACATAAGTAGGTCCAAATAAGTCCATATGTAACATAAACAAGGGTTCAGAAATAGAATTCACCACTTTGGACTTACAAGATGCTCTATGGTGCTTTCCCATCTGACAAGCAACACATATTTCAGGGTTCTCAAAGACCTTTGAAGGTAATCCTCTGACCAAATTTCCTTTCACCAATTTGTTGATAGCCTTGTAGTTCAAATGGCCAAGCCTTCTATGCCAAAGTTTGGATTCATCAATAGTGGCTTTGGCAAACAGACAAGTTAAATCTCTTTTGGGAATAATGTTCTTTATATCCACACTGTATATGTTGTCATTTCTAGGGACTTTAAGAAGTACTAATTTATCATCAGGTATCTTATAGTCGGGAGATAAGACAAGACACTCAGTGTCTGTAAAAAGAACAAAATTCTTTCTGTCACACATTTGTGAGACACTAAAAAGATTGAACTTTAGTCCATTCACCAAATACACTTTCTCAAAATCCAATTTGCCAGTTCTAATGATGCCTTTTCCAACGATTTTACCTCCTTTAGGATCATTCCCAAAGGCAACGTATCCACCATCCAAAGCTTCAAAGTTTTCCAAATTGCTTTGGTCTCCAGTCATATGTGAAGAGCATCCACTATCAAAAATGCATTTATCCTTTAGCTCCTTTTGTAGATTTCCCTGCACAACAAGTAAGAGAATTAGTTTCTCTTTGGGACCCAAGCCATTACTGACTTGGATCTGCCTTGTGCATCAAAGTAGTCAAATTTCTTCAACTGCATTGGTGCACTGCTGTGTCTGAGAACATGATCCAAAACTTTAACTTTAGGTTTCCAGACCCAGCAAGCTGAGGCCTTAACAGCATAAAAATGGTTGCCCACAACAGTATCAGTAACAACTTTTGGCAAAGCAGCAGAGTCTGCCTTAGCAGCAGTATTAACTATATCCTTCTTTATGGGCCCTTTTGGTGCAATAGGTGTGATAATTCTAGAAGCACCATCTCTCATCAAAACTTCCTTGGGAACCATGTTTCTTTTGGGATGAGGGTGAGTCTTTCTAGCAAAGTTTCTATGGTTCACCCTTGTATGATGGTTCCAGACTGGTTTTTGATAGTAGTAGCACTCATCTTGCAGATGTTCAAAACTACCACAACTATAACATGCCTTTTTAAGTAATTAAAAATCAGTACCTAATCTTTGTGAAACTAGGTTGTTCCAATTTCTCTGGTTTCCTCTAGGCAAGTTATTTATTCTCTTAGGGTATACTCTAGGTGTGTTATCATACTTAGCCATTTTCCTAGAGATACCTCTACCTAGCTTAGGCTTAACAAACTCAACCTTTTTAGCTTTAGGTACTTTTGATTCAACAACAGCAGGAATTTCTTCCTTTTTGTTCTTAGGGGTTGAATCAGATTCCACAACATCATCATCACTGTCAGACTCCCAATCTTCAATAAGGGGTGCATCAGACCACTTTTTCTCAACCTTAGGTGACTCTATTTTAGTTTCACTAGTTTCACCTACAGGTTTGGCCTCAGACTCAGGTATGAAAGACAATGTTCTAGTAGGAGGGGCATTGGCACTAAGTTTCTTAGGTGGAGCAACAGCATTGTATCCTAGACCACTGCCTGAGTCTGCAAAGTGTCTTCCTATTGGTTTACTGAGGATGTCAGTGGCAAATTGTTGTTTTTCCACCCTAACAACATGTTTTTCAGACTCACTTATAGCTGAATCTCTAGCCTGTTCAGCCTCTTCTATTTTCCCCATAAGAACCTTAATCTCACAATCTTTCTTAATAAGCTCAATTTCTAAACTAGCGATCTTATCAAGATATTCAATTTCAGCCTTTTTATAAAATTCAAGCTTCTCTTCTACATTCTTTAAACCATATTCATAACTAAGATTGTCTAACTTAAGTTTTTCATTCTCCATTTTAAGATTTCCATTGCTAGACTTAAGTACTTCTATTGTACCAGAACATGATTTAAAAGAACAAGATGATTCATTGGATACCTCAGAGTCTGATCCAGAGGAAGAGTAAGCCATAAGAGCAAATTGTTGTTCTTTAGGTTCTTCATCAGCTACCAATGCAAAATTAGGACCATCTTCAGTATGATCACTCCAGTCAAACTCTCCTAACCCATCACATGACACCATAGCAGTATTAGGATTTGGCTCTTCATCAGTAGGCTTCTTGGTATTCTCATTGTTTCTTTTGGGTGCTCTGCAATCTCTTGCAAAGTGTCCCTTCTTATGACAGTTATAACATTCAGCTTTTGATTTGTCAAATCCCACATTTTTGTTTCTTCTGAACTTAAGTTCTTTACCAGTTCTTTTAAGAAACCTTCTTGCCCTCATAGTTAGCATTGCAAACTGCCATTGCATATCAATCTCTTCAACATCATCAGGATCAAGTTCAT
The DNA here is from genome assembly GCA_021014915.2 of Artemisia tridentata subsp. tridentata. Lineage (NCBI taxonomy): Eukaryota > Viridiplantae > Streptophyta > Magnoliopsida > Asterales > Asteraceae > Artemisia > Artemisia tridentata. The sequence continues at coordinate 163,691,510 of CP139508.1, forward strand.
CCAGATCTTGAGGCATAACTGCAGTACTTGTAGTAAGTTCAGCCAAATAAGCACAAATAGCAGCATCACTGATGGTGTTGGTATTGGTAGAGTCAGCAGCAGAGACATGTGAACCAACAGCAGAAATGAAAGTACCAGCAGCAGAGTATTGTTCTTGATGACTACCAGAATTCTTGTTGCTTGAGGACACAAAGGCAAGATTGTTTGTGGTAGAAGATGAGCTTAACAATCCCTTGACTTCAGATTCATATACTTTCAAGTTGTTATACAGATCATCCAATGTCATCTTTTCAAAATCTTCCTTGTGCCTCCAAATCACTGTGTGAGTGTTCCATTCAGATGATAGGCTTCTCAGAAATTTTAGGTTGGTATCTTCTTGAGATATATCAATCTTCAATAGAGCCATCTGACTAGGGCTGAGCAAAACCGACCGAAACCGAAAAGTCCCGAAAAACCGACCGATCCCGAGTAGTCCCGATACCGAAATGATACTAATGGGTCGGTACTCGGTTTTGAAAAATAGCATTTCCCGGTTTCGGGTCGGTTCGGGCCGGGAACCGAATTTAGCCCGAATCTGCCCGCCAAACCCGAACATTTATTAGGGTTTCTAAAATCTAAAATAACCCGCCCCTCTTTGCCTAATTGCCTCTTCTCACTTTCTCAGTCACTCTCACTTCTCAAGAACCCACCCTCTTCTGGAAAAATATAGCGCGCCCCTTTTAATCTTTTCCCCTCCATTCTTCAATCAGTCACTCACTCACTCAAGAATACACCGAACATATGGATTGCCGAATACCCGAATCAATGGGATCTTCTGTACCTACGTCGCGTACAAATGAATCTGTAACTGTAAATGATGAGACCAATGCAATGGAAGTAAGTGTTTTATACTTTTATTTGTTTTAATTATACTTTTATTTGTTTTAATTATACTTGCATTTGTTTTAATAAGAATAAATTAATAAGAATAAATTAATAAGAATAATTGCATTTGTTTTGGTACCTGCTAACTGATATTATACATGGATAAATTAATAAGAATAAATTAATAAGAATAATTGGAATTGGATAAATTGCATTTGTTTTAGTTATAGCACTCAGTTAGTTATAGCACTCAGTTAGTTTTGTTACCTGCTAACTGATATTATACTTGCATTTGTTTTAATTATACATGGATAAATTAATAAGAATAATTGGAATTGGATAAATTAATAAGAATAATCTGATTTTGTAGATATGTGTTACTAATTATATGTTTTAATGTGTTTGTTTAGGATCAGACCATACATGTTGAGACGGTTGACTGTGATGCTAATAAACGCAAAAGGAAAGCCCCACTGAAACCAAGGAAAACTACTTCTGAGTGTTGGAAGTACTTTGAGCAAAAGTTTGAAGCTGATGAAGATGGGGTGTTGATTAAGATGGCCTACTGCAAATGGTGTGACGCTGTTTTCAAAGCCGACTCCGTTAAACATGGTACGAGACACTTAAATACTCATTATCAAAACTGTGATAAAAACCCGGATATTGAGAAAATTAAGAAACAGAAAAAACTCGTATTTAAAAAAACTATTGGTGAGAATGATGAGGGTGGTAGTAGCATGGGGAGTTTAGAAACATGGAAATATAATGAAAAAGAGATTAAAAAGTCGTTGATTAAGTTAGTTGTTCTTGCCGAGCTTCCGTTTAAGTTTGTAGAACACCCGGCATTCATTGAATATACCACGAACTTGCAACCTAGATTTCATTTGCCCTCTCGTTTTACTATTGCTAGAGATATTTCTAAGTTTTATCTTGATGAGAGGAAGAGCCTTTTAAATTTCTTAAGCAACAATGCCACCACAATTCATTTAACTACCGATACATGGACTTCTAGTTGTCAACGAGTGAACTATATGGTTTTAACCGCCCACTTTATAGATGATGATTGGGTAATGCACAAAAGAATTATTAATTTTAGACCAATTCATAGTCATAGAGGGGTGGATATTGGTAGGGCACTTTTGGAATGCATAACCGGATGGGGTATAAAGAATGTTATGACCATGACGGTTGATAACATTACTTCAAATGACAAAGCTCTTGAATACTTGATAGAAAATTTACCAACTAAGTATGATAGTGGTAAACATTTTCACATAAGATGTATGGCTCATATCTTAAACCTAGTTGTCAAAGATGGTCTTAAAACATTCAAAAAAGAAGTAGACACCATAGCATTGGCCGTGAAATACATAAGACATTCGAGCCAAAGAGTTACTAAGTTTAAAGAAAGTGTCGAAAAGTCTTGTAGTTCAAATAAGTTTTTGATTGCCGAATGCCCTACAAGATGGAATTCAACACATGATATGTTGAAAACCGCCATTGAGTTAAAAGAAGCTTTTTTTGATTATGATTTCAATAACTCTAGTTTTGCCCGAGACCTTGAGGAAATACCTAAGCGGGCTGATTTTGAGGTTTGTAAGAAGGTAGTTGCATTTTTGGAAAAGTTTAAGGAAAAAACCGAACTTGTGTCTAACGTATCATGCCCCGTAGCTCATTTGTGGTTTGGTGAGGTGCTTGATGTTGATAAGCATCTTCGTGAGTGGGAAGAACATGCTTCTTTTAAGGTAATGGTTGAAGAAATGAGAAAAAAGTATGACAAATATTGGGGTGATTACCAAAAAATCAACCATTATATGTACTTTGCCGTTATCTTAGATCCAACAATGAAATCGGAAATAATTGGCTACGGGTTTAGACATTTGATAGAAAATGGTTGTGTACCAATGGAGGTTGATGAAGAAAGTGATGAGACGCCATTTCCCTTTTTAACCGATGAAGAATTATGTGACAAATTGGTTAAGAAGGTTGAGAAAGATATGAGGGTCTTGTTTGCCATGTACAAAGAAAAATATGGCACAAACGTATCAAGTGACATACCAAAAACAACGTCAAGTCAAAGTGGTAACACAAGTCGCCGTCGTGGTAATTCTTTCTTAAATGCTTTTAAAGATAAAGTTGGAAATAAGTTGTGCGGGGGTGAAGACGAATTGACCAAATATCTTAAAGAACCGCGTCTTGAGTTAGAGGATGATGAAGAGTTCGACATACTTAATTGGTGGAAGTTAAATAGTCCAAGATTTCCAATTGTATCAAAGATGGCGAAAGGTAATAACTTATGTTTTTTTATTAAATTTTAGATATCTTTGTGCTTTGTTACTATGTTTTTAATTAACTTATGTTTTTTATTAACTTTGTTTTAGATATCTTGTGCATCCAAGTATCCACCGTGGCTTCCGAATCCGCCTTTAGCGCGAGTGGTCGAGTTTTGGACCCGTATAGGAATTCTTTATCGCCTAGCATTGTAGAGGCTTTGGTGTGCACACAAGATTGGATTCGTGCATCAAGTAAAAACATCACTGCGGATACGTTAGAGGATTTAATGAAAGATGACGTGCTTGCTAACGGTAACAGTCTAGTTAATTTTTGTGCAATATCAGTAGGCTTTTCATGTTTTTGTGCAATATCAGTAGGCTTTTCATGTTTTGTGCAATATCAGTAGGCTTAACAGTCTAGTTAATGAAAGACGACTAAGCTCTGCAATATCATGACTGAATCTGTTGGTGTAGTTAAATCTGTTTGCGTGACTGAATCTGTTAGTGTACATTGAATCTGTTAGTTTAGCAGACCAGTAGATTGTGTGTGATTGTGTGATTGTTTGATGTGATTGTGTGTATGTTTGATGTTACTTGTAATAATTATGGCAATCTTGAATTCTTGATGTAGCCTGCATTTTGTCAGCCGGTAGTATACATTGATCTGAGTCTGAGTTTGGTTAGATTTGGGTCTTCTGCAGTACCTGTCGACTACACGTTTTATTTTATGTTTCTTCTAATGTCGGGTGTTGCTTCTAAGGTTTCTGGTCCTAACCTCAGCCTAGTATTTTATTTTATTTTTCTGGAACTATCTGTTTCGGCTCAGTTCATCGGCCCGTGTTACTTGGGATTGAGTGACTGGTCATGTAAATGAAAACCAAATTAAACTTATTAATGAGTCTCTCGAGTTGGATTACTTGAATAAATTACAGCAGCTAAGATTCAACATTTTCTTTTACGTGGTTTTAGACTCACTAAGATGACAATTATTATGAGGATAAATGAATTAGGAATCACTCTAATACTACCAGTATCAAAGAACCTTGCTTGTGGGACTGTGGAACCAAGTGCAGTGGCTGAACCTTGAAAGTTTAGCTTCTATATTAAGTTTATGAATTGTGTTTAGGAATTGAATTGAAGTTGACTTTAGTAGTATTAAGTTTCTTTACTGCTTCTATATTCTTTACAGTTTAGTTTGTGTTTGTGTTGGATTTGGTACCACTTGATGAATGTTATGTTTTTTATAGAAATTCAAGAGGCTTTGGACAAACAAAAGGGAGAACTCAGTCATGGAAAATAGAAGATTAGAAGAATGTTGCAACATGATGCTCTACTGGAAAAGAGAACTCATTCTTGAAACTGTATTTGGAACTTGTAAGTTGGAACTTGTAGTTGGAAGTTTGGAGTTTGGACTTTGGAACTGTATTTGGAACTCATTCTTGAAACTGTATTTGGGCTTGTAGTTATTTTGTAGTTATTTTGTAAAACTGGTTTTGTTAATCGGGCTGTGAAAAACTGGACTTGTAGTTATTTTGTAAAACTGGGCTTGTTAATCGGGCTGAGGCCCACTATCCCGAGAACCGACCGATTAAACCGAATAATACCGAACCGACCCGACTAAAATTCGGTTCGGTATCGGTATAGAAATATGATGCTTCTCGGTTTCGGGTATTTTCGGGACGGGTCGGGTCGGGTCGGTTTTCGGCCCGATGCTCAGCCCTACATCTGACTGGTCAGCTTATGAAGTCTATCATAAGTTCCCTCAATATTCTCAGAACTCAAAGCAGTAAAAGTTTCAAACTGGTGCTTCATTAGGTTCTTTCTTGACTTCTTGGTAGCTTCATTCCTACCAAATCGAAGTTCAATAGCCTCCCATAACTCCTTAGCAGACTCAATATGATTAAAACTTAGTTGATAATCATTAGGTATTCCCATCATGAGAATACTGTGAGCCTTGACCTCCAATCTTCTCTGTGCTTTCTCCTCACTTGTCTTGAGAGTCAAGACTGATCCAGTAGCAGTCTTGGCTGGCTGACTGTTGCCATATAAAACAACTTCCCAAAGTGAGTAATCAACCATTCTCATGTATTGTTGAATTCTCGTCTTCCAGATCTCGTATTCTCCAGTCTTGAGCATGGGGACTCTTTAAGCAGTAACCATGTGTGTTGAATCGGATTCCATTGCTTACTTTGATGATGAGAGATCTTGTATTCAGTAATTCTTCTTGGTACCAGTTTCTAGATCACAAGCTCTGATACCACTTGTTCATCCCAGTTGAGCTTCACGATCTTATTAATTACTTTAGATATAAACCTAAAGCAATCGGTATAGAAACTGATCTTGAGTTGTATATCAAATATTATGCGGAAATTAATACTTGATCTTAAGAAGAATTAAACACAAACAAATTCTCAAACAACACTTCAATATATTAATACGATTGCTCTGAATAGCAACGGGGTTACAAGAAACCTTGAAGTGTAAAAAAATAATAATACGTATGTAAAACCTAACCCTAGATCCTCTTTTTATAGACTAAGGAGTCCTAGTCGGTTACAAAACTTTCTATACACGAAAAATATCTTTACGTATCTTTTCTATACTTATCCTTAACATACTATACATATCCAATAAGCAGCAGCATAATTTCTCTAGCAGCAGAGTCTTCGTAGCTAGCAGCAGAATCACACTTAGCTTATTGTTCAACCATCAGATATCCAGCAGCAGAGTAAATACACTAGTAGCAGAGTTATACTTAGCAGCAAAGTTACTTAGCAGCAGAGTTATACTTGGTGTATTTCAATAAATACCAAGAGCAGCAGCATCCTTAAAACCCAACAAAATACCATGCCAGCATTTTTTGTGACGAAAAGATCGTCCGAATACCTTACGGGAATGAAGTCTTAACCATAGAGGGTGATAGGAAAGGTAGACGAAGCACTTCAAGATTAAACGTTATCTCTTACGTGAAGGTCCAGAAAAATCTTGAGAAATGATGTCTTCTCTTCTTAGCTCAGGTTTTTGGAAAAGAAGAAAAGAAGCCGGAGGAAAAACGATTGGAAGATGTGCCGATCGTTAGAGATTTCCCAGAAGTCTTCCCTGAAGACTTACCCGGACTTCCACCAAAATGACAGGTCAAAATTCGAATTGACCTAGTATCAGGTGCCGCACCTGTGGCACGAGCGCCTTACCGACTAGCCCCAACATAACTACAAGAGTTGTCTGAACAATTGTCAGAACTCTCTAACAAGGGGTTTATCAGACCAAGTTCCTCGCCATGGGGAGCTCCAGTCCTGTTCGTCAAGAAGAAAGACGGATCGTTCCGAATGTGCATCGACTATAGAGAACTCAATAAGTTAACTATTAAGAACCGATACCCACTTCCCAGAATTGATGATCTGTTTGATCAACTCCAAGGATCTTGCGTCTACTCGAAGATCGACTTAAGATCAGGTTATCATCAACTAAGGGTACGGGAAGAAGATATCCCGAAAATGGCTTTTAGAACTCGATATGGCCACTATGAGTTCCAGGTTATGCCTTTTGGCTTAACCAACGCACCAGCGGTATTCATGGATCTCATGAACCGGGTGTGTAAGCCGCACTTAGACAAGTTCGTGATTGTCTTTATTGAAGACATCTTGATATATTCTCGGAGTGAAAAGGAGCATGAAGAGCATCTTAGGATAATCTTAGAATTATTAAGGGAAGAGGAGTTATATGCCAAGTTTTCAAAGTGTGAGTTTTGGATACCAGCAGTCCAATTCTTAGGTCACGTAATTGATAAACAAGGTATTCATGTAGATCCCGCGAAGATTGAGTCAATAAAGGATTGGGCAACACCTACAACCCCTAGAGAAATGCGTCAATTCTTAGGACTCGCAGGATACTACAGAAGATTCATTGAGGGATTCTCAAAAATAGCAAAGCCTTTGACGAAGTTGACCCAGAAGAATGAGAAATTTGACTGGGAAGAGAAAGCGGAGGAAGCTTTCCAACTTCTTAAGGAAAGGTTGTGTAGCGCACCTATCTTAGCCCTACCTAAAGGCAGTGAGGACTTTTTTGTCTACTGCGACGCCTCTCATAAAGGGTTAGGAGCTGTACTGATGCAGCGAGAAAAGGTGATAGCTTACGCCTCACGACAATTAAAGAATCACGAGAGAAACTACACCACCTAAGACCTAGAATTAGGATCAATAGTATTTGCCCTCAGAATCTGGGACACTACCTTTACGGCACTAAGTGCGTAGTATATACTGACCACAAAAGTTTGCAACATATTTTGGATCAGAAGGAACTCAACATGAGGCAACGTCGATGGTTAGAATTGCTCGGTGACTATGACTGTGAAATTCGATACCATCCGGGCAAAGCAAATGTGGTAGCGGATGCACTTAGCCGAAAAGAGAGACCGAAACCCCTGAGAGTAAGGTCATTAGGTATGACTATTGTCTCACCACTTCCCTCGGCAATTCGAGAAGCTCATATTGAGGCTCTGAAGGAAGAGAATAAACCTAATGAGAAAATCGAAGGAATGGCCAAAAGCGAAAATAGGTTTGTGAGGAAAATGGATGGAACTTTTTGTTTCAAGGAAAGGAGTTGGATTCCACTCTATGGAGGTATACGAGACCTCATTATGCACGAATCCCATAAGACAACGTATTCCTTCCATCCGGGAGCCGACAAGATGTATCTTGATTTGAAAAAGCTGTACTGGTGGCCCAATATGAAGGCTGATACCGCAACCTATGTCAGTAAGTGTCTAACGTGTTCCAAGGTAAAGGTTGAACACCAGAGACCGTCAGGTTTTCTTGTACAACCTGAAATCCCAGAATGGAAATGGGAATGTATAACCATGGACTTCATCACCAAATTGCCCAGAACGTCAAGTGGCTATGACACTATTTGGGTGATAGTCGATCGCCTTACCAAATCCGCTCACTTTCTACCAATTAAGGAAAACACCAGCATGGACAAGCTTGCACAGCTGTATGTGAAAGAAATAGCTGCTCGACACGGAGTTCCACTTTCAATTATATCCGACAGAGTTAGTTGTTTTATGTCAAATTTTTGGAGATCTCTGCAAGATGCATTAGGAACTGACCCAGATATGAGCACAGCATATCATCCACAAACAGATGGTCAGAGTGAGAGAACCATCCAAACCCTAGAAGATATGCTGAGAGCGTGTGTGATAGACTTCGGTAACAGTTGGGATAGACACTTACCGTTAGCTGAATTTTCTTAAAATAATAGTTATCACACCAGCATTAAAGTTGCACCATATGAGGCACTATACGGCATAAAATGTAGATCCCCGATCTGCTGGGCTGAAGTTGGAGAGAGCCAACTAACCGGTCCAGAATTAGTGCAAGAGACTACAGAAAAGATTGTGCAGATCAAGAGCCGAATGCAAGCAGCCCGAGATCGTCAGAAAAGTTATGCTGACAAAAGATGAAAACCACTTGAGTTTCAAGTTGGAGATCGTGTCATGCTAAAGGTATTGCCATGGAAAGGCGAGATCCATTTCGGGAAATGTGGAAAGTTAAACCCTCGATATATAGGACCTTTCAAAATTCTCACGAGAATAGGACCAGTAGCTTACCGACTTAAGTTACCTCAAGAGCTCAGTTCTGTGCACAACGTGTTCCGCGTGAGCAATTTAAAGAAGTGTCTTTCTAACGAAAACCACGCCATTCCTTTAGAAGAAATTCAAGTTGACGAAAGATTGAATTTTGTCGAAGAACCCGTCGAAATAATGGACCGAGAGATCAAACGGTTAAAGCAGAGTCGTATCCCTATCGTCAAAGTTCGTTGGAACTCCCGTAGAGGTCCCGAGTACACATGGGAACGGGAGAGATAAGATCAAACGAAAATACCCACACCTTTTTACACACCCAATGTGTAACCCCGAGTGAAAACCTGATTTTTCTCTGCGGACAAGTTACGTTTCTTTTGAGCTACCGGTGTGTCTGAAACGTTAACATTCAGATGATGCCTGATCAAGCGTCGCGGAACTCCGGTCATACCCGAAGGCTGCCACGCGAACACGTCCTTATTTTTGCTCAACAGTTCGATCAGGTGTTTTCGGCATTCCCTAGAGAATCCTGTTCCTATTGTGACCGGTTGTTCGGGATACGCAGGATTCACCAAAATTTCCTCCGTCCTATCTACTTCCGGATTGACAATCTCTGCCTCTTGTGGTACATCTACCACCTGTTTTTCCTCCAGTCTTCTGCATTCCTGTACCATGGCCGGGCGTGCCGCCAAAGTTGCCACTCCCTTCAGTGTGAGAAACTTAATCATATAATGGATTGTTAGGAATATAAATATTCAGATGAAGGTTCGGTCACCCCGAGTATCTACTTAGCATTTATATAGCTGATGAAGCGAAAAGTGTACCGCTTTTAGGGGGTCATTTAAGCCCTAAATCGTATTTATTTGATCAAATATTGCCCTAAATCGTTCCTTTTGTCATTTTAGGTACTTTGGAGAAGAAATCTGGAAAAGGAAGCATTTTGGACGTTTTTGGTGCATAAAAGTGAAGAAAATGACAAAGTCTCAAAATCGGCTGGAAAAGTACCTGTAACGGCGTCAAGCACCATTGTGACGCCGTCAACCCTTGACGCGCCAGAGAGGATTTTGGATGATTAAAAGGGGATGGCGTCAAGAAGGCCATCAAGAAACCCTAACCGCGGCGAGGTGACGGCGTCAGCTCTATAACGTGACGCCGTCAAATCTGATTTTCTATATATATTCTCATAATTTTTAGTCATTAGTGTGCAACTTTGTGAGGAGAAACCCTAAGACGATTTTTCTGCTACTTTTAAGGGTTTTATACCCTTGGATCTCCCATGTTCAATTGAAGATAAGTAATCAATTAATCATTCAATATGTCTATGTGTTGTTTGATTATATCTTGTTCTTGTCTTTTATTTAACATGTTAGGCTAGATTTATCTTGTGTTTGCTTAGATCTAATGAAACCTAATTATTGATTATTGGTTGTTGGTGTGTTATTAATTGTATTGGATGATTGTTTATCGATGTTAGGCTTAAGAAAACTGCATAACCTCCTATACGGTAACTTGCTTGAACGTCTTAAGAAACATGAAACAATGCGTACTAAGGTTTTTATGGTTGTATTTAATGCATGAGCGAATTCTAGTGATCCCATGTTAGGAGCTTCTTAGCCGGCTAGACATAGGAGTGAAGTAGGAGCTTACAGAGTTGGGGAAGTACGTACGCCACCCCACGATTGGTATTAAGGAATACACCCGTCATCCACGCAATTAATACACACTAATCAACCGGTAAAAGATAGTTAGGGAGTAAGGAAATCTAAGTAAACACATTTCTCTCCATATAAGTTCCACAACCTTTTTATTTTCAGTTATTTTATTTTATTTGCAATTGTAGTTATTTGGGTTAGTTGACTAGCAACTAATTCCGCCCACTCCTTCAAACCCGAGATTTTACTTGCTTTTATAAAAATATAAAAAATACAAAAAGAATCTTCCCTCACCCTTAGACCTATTAGAGTAGTTTTTCAATCCTAACGACACTATTCCCCTAGAGAATGATCAATCCCCCGGTACTTGCCACTACACTATACTACATCGGTCAGGAACACTACCTGGTGGGGATTGCAAGCCTCTTGAGATCCCTCGAGAGGTAAAACCTGTTGTAAGGTCGCAAAACCACGCATCAAGTTTTTGGCTCCGCTGCCGGGGAATAGTTATTGTTTAGGTTGAATTTTTATTTTATTAGGTCTACTCACTAGATTCCTTTCTAGTGAGATTTTTATTTTATTTTTCTAGGTTTTCTTTAGTCTATCTATTTTTCTTTGTGTGTTTGTTCGTAATTTCCATTGACTCTTCCGTTCACCATTATGGAGAACGCGAATCCACCATACTACCAACCACGTAATTCACCCACTCCATATGACATCTTGATGTTTAAACAACATAAAGATGAACCTCTCTATGATGCATGGACTCGTTTTAAATATTTACTCCAAAAAGTCCTTCATCATAACTTCGATTCATGGTCCCTAACTCAAATCTTTTACAATCGTGTCGACCGACATGCCCAAAGGGACATTTACCATTTTGCCGGTAGGGATCTTAGGGAATTAAGTGCGGAAAAAGCATGGGAAGCTATTGAGAATTGTGCCCAATATTATTATATAGTAGACAACCCAACAAACATTAATACAAGTCAATTGACCACAAATTTCAAGGATCATGAAACAAGTTTGTTTGGGGATGAGGGTAGAGTTGAGCCACCTAGCTGCATGTCATGGTTAGGCACTACCATAATACAGGGTGAACACTTAGGTGATCTTGATGTGATGGAGGATCTAGCTGAGCATGATCACATTGATCAAAAAGACCTAGGTTTTATGATCGATGACGATGAATCTCAAGAAACACATGATGAATCTTTTGGGCAATTTGAATATAGCAGTCAGAATATTGAGGATGATCCTTATGATTCGGATATAGAAGTTGAGATGCCTAGAGAAGCACTTGAGATATTAGGGAAAATGTTAGGTTTAAATTCTACCAAAACCCATGATGAGGATATAGGTGATCTTGACACAAGGAATGATGAGGTTAGTAACATAAGCCCGCTAAGTACCTCACAAGTCCTACCATCATTTGAGGCACACACACTGCCCGTGACTTACCCGAAAGAAGTAGAAGAGACTTTAGGAATCCCGATGGAGGTAGAACCTTTGAACCAAACACAACTAGAGGATATAGGTTTGAATGCTTATAGTGATCACAACCTTACTCTTAGTTCTAGGGGATTTCCTATTTTTGATGAACCGGAGCCTCAACCAAAACCGTTACCTAATCTTCCATCTTTAGATGTGAATTTAGGAATTAAAAAAGGTCCCGATCCACCCATCAAACCATGTAGTCCGGGTAATGTTAAGATTAAGGTAGTAGACTCTAGGCCATGTGGAGTGGAAGCTAATATAGGAGTGAACCATGACCTTACATACTTACATCACCCATTCATGATTGATCACAAGAAACATTATGGGTTTAAACCGGGTTTATTAGGTCAAGATGGATTCCCAACTAGGAATCTCTCGAAGTTGATAGAAGATGATCCCTTTTTAGGAGAAAACTTTAATTCACCCATTGACCAAAGTGAACTAGGTAAGGTTATGATGAAAGGATCACACCCCTTTGAGTATATAATTCATCCACCACTCTTTCCTCACGCGGCATACTTCCACCAAGATGGTGTGTATCGCTATTATCACCCGCACTTAATCCTAAGTGTAGGAAAAACCTCTCCTTTATCCGTTAAATAAGGGTAGAGTCAGGCTCGTGACTCGAACAAAAACAAGCGCTTCTTGGGAGGCAACCCAAGCTTTATTTGCTTTGTGTGTTTATTTATTTGTTTGTTTGATTTTATTTGCTTCCGTATGTATGTTTAATTTTTATTATTATTGATTCATGTTCGAAACTAAATTGTGAAAATGCTTTATCTTGTTTTTAACTTCGTCTTAATTACATATAAAGGTATTTTGCAAAAGATAAGTGTAAGGGAAATCCAAATCGGTTTATTAGAACAAATGAACATGAATCATAACAATATTAAATTAACATACATATTAGTAATTGTTTGATTCAAATGCTTGTATCGAGTCATAATGATATTTTGCAGGATTTCCAGGAAATAAGGATTGAGTTTTTCCATAAATTTTCCGGAAACTTAACATGAAAAATCTGTCAGATCACTTCTGACGGCGTCAGACCCCATTCTGACGGCGTCAGGAACAGTTTTCTGGAATTTTTTTTCGAAAGTTTTGTTTTTCTTCCAGAATCATAAAATGCTTTATTAAATCTCTAACTTATAAACTCCAGGAATCTGCAAAATAATCATTCCACAAGCATTACATCCTTATACAGATTTATCCCGCCGATGTTATGCAGGTTTTCGTGTTTGTTTTCTCAGGTTTAACAGGTTATTTTGGACAAGGAGATGTATGTGGAATCTAGCTTTTGGCACTGCTTTAATCTTGAAGCTTCAACATTACCTTGGAAGAAGATCTAACCATGTTACCTCTTTATCCACCGAGCGAATCAGGGGAGTATTTGATTTCATTCTTTTACCTTATTTACTTTTACATCTTGTTATTTGAACATTGGGGACAATGTTCATCTTAAGTGTAAGGGGGGTAAAGTACGATACCTTAGAGAATGCTATTACACTTGATTTTTCGTTTGTTTAATGGTAGATGTGTAATAAAACTGAGAGAAATACCTGTTAAGGCAATTTTAGTGCCAAATTTAAAATTTTTTTACAACATATAGGAGTGAAACTTTGGTCTTAATGAGCGTCTCACGGATAGGAGTTATATGACTAGCACAAAACCGTACCACTAAAAAATTTTCCACCCCCAAATATGTGAGGTTCGCCCCTAGAATTGGTAGGAAAAGCATTTATGCTATGATGTGTGTACCGGTAGCACTTAGATTCTAGAACTTGCGTTAGGACCATTCCGAGGCCACAAGTGAGACTACATTCGTGTAGTTAGATATACTACATGATAAGAGGCATTAGGATTAACCCATTGTTTTACACCTGTGTTTTTGTTATAATTACATTGGCTACATTGGTCAAGTAATTCTCCCACACCCTTTGCGTTGTACTCATTTTTAGTACACGATACCCCTAGTACACCCCTCAGAGCCTATCTTTTCGTTTCTAACTTTAAGCATTTTACTTAAAGTAAGAATTTGTTTACACCCCACTTAAATGTACACCCAAATCGCCTTAGCCTACCTTATATGCACTCATTTTTAGTGCATTATTGTGACAACATTTGTTTAAACCCCAAGTTAATTATCTAATTGATTACATGGTTGCTAAGTCGAGTCATATCCTTGTACATATTGTTTTGGGACGATTGAGACTCATGGGTAAAGTACTAGTGTAATGGAGTAATGGGGAAGAACAACATTATTACCCCCATATGTGCTAAATATTACAACATTATTACCCCCATATGTGCTAAATATTCTAAAAGTACTCCAAGTGTTTCGATTATCTTAATTCGAGTTATTAGAATAGTTAATTGTAAAGTTATGTAAAAGTTCAAGTGTAAGGGGGATACAACCCCCCTACGATGTATTATTTTGGATGGTAGGGCAAGAGTGTATGCAAAAAAAAAAAAAAAAAAAATATATATATATATATATATATATATATATATATATATATATATACATACGGACTACCATCCCGTTTCATTTTATGTTTATTTTATCTTTTTGTTATTTCTTTCATTAGCTTAAGTCGAGTCTAGTCTTGGCTTAGCAACGCCATATTGTACATGTAATTAATCAAGATCTTTAACTCGCCACCAGTAAAATATCCCTTATCCAACAAAACCGTGTTTATCATATCCCTACACCTAACGTTATAACCCGTTTAAAAGCCCTCTTTGATAGTTTATCTTAGGTGCTTACGCCTAGTGGAGGAGGTTTTTGATCCTTTCCCAAGCCTATGGTAATCTATTTGCTATGACAGGTAGTGAGAGATATTATTCATTTTCATTTATAAGATATACTTTTATGACACCTGAGAGATGTGAGTATCTAAACACTACTTGTGAGGTGCTAGTCTGTAATCTCCGTGCTTATTATGATTAAAGTGGAACGACTATTTGTTGTAATTACTTTTATATTAGCGTTAAATGACCCCTAACTTGTATTTTGATTAGAATAAAAGCGCATTTGCTTGAGGACAAGCAAATCTCAAGTGTAAGGGTATTTGATGAAGCGAAAAGTGTACCGCTTTTAGGGGGTCATTTAAGCCCTAAATCGTATTTATTTGATCAAATATTGCCCTAAATCGTTCCTTTTGTCATTTTAGGTACTTTGGAGAAGAAATCTGGAAAAGGAAGCATTTTGGACGTTTTGGAGCATAAAAGTGAAGAAAACGACAAAGTCTCAAAATCGGCTGGAAAAGTACCAGTGACGGCGTCAAGCACCATTGTGACGCCGTCAACCCTTGACGCGCCAGAGAGGATTTTGGATGATTAAAAGGGGACGGCGTCAAGAAGGCCATCAAGAAACCCTAACCGCGGCGAGGTGACGGCGTCAGCTCTATAACGTGACGCCGTCAGATCTGATTTTCTATATATATTCTCATAATTTTTAGTCATTAGTGTGCAACTTTGTGAGGAGAAACCCTAAGACGATTTTTCTGCTACTTGTAAGGGTTTTATACCCTTGGATCTCCCATGTTCAATTGAAGATAAGTAATCAATTAATCATTCAATATGTCTATATGTTGTTTGATTATATCTTGTTCTTGTCTTTTATTTAACATTCTAGGCTAGATTTATCTTGTGTTTGCTTAGATCTAATGAAACCTAACTATTGATTATTGGTTGTTTGTGTGTTATTAATTGTATTGGATGATTGTTTATCGATGTTAGGCTTAAGAAAACTGGCTAACCTCCTATACGGTAACTTGCTTGAACGTCTTAAGAACCATGAACCAATGCGTACTAAGGTTTTTATGGTTGTATTTAATGCATGAGCGAATTCTAGTGATCCCATGTTAGGAGCTTCTTAGCCGGCTCGACATAGGAGTGAAGTAGGAGCTTATAGAGTTGGGGAAGTACGTACGCCACCCCACGATTGGTATTAAGGAATACACCCGTCATCCACGCAATTAATACACACTAATCAACCGGTAAAAGATAGTTAGGGAGTAAGGAAATCTAAGTAAACACATTTTTCTCCATATAAGTTCCACAACCTTTTTATTTTCAGTTATTTTATTTTATTTGCAATTGTAGTTATTTGGGTTAGTTGACTAGCAACTAATTCCGCCCACTCCTTCAAACCCGAGATTTTACTTGCTTTTATAAAAATATAAAAAATACAAAAAGAATCTTCCCTCACCCTTAGACCTATTAGAGTAGTTTTTCAATCCTAACGACACTATTCCCCTAAAGAACGATCAATCCCCCGGTACTTGCCACTACACTATACTACATCGGTCAGGTACACTGCCTGGTGGGGATTGCAAGCCTCTTGAGATCCCTCGAGAGGTAAAACCTATTGTAAGGTCGCAAAACCACGCATCAATAGCTCGTATGCTTATTATTATTATTAGTATTATTAGTTTTACTAGCTTAGTTATATATATATTTGTGGAGTGGGTCGGGTCTTCACCCACTGTCAGCTCACTCCACAGCCCTTTAGGGGCACAATATGTTAGTAGTATATAAGCCCCTTCCCACAATTGGGAAGGGTTGGAACTCTTGTAAACCTTTCACACACTTAATCTAACATTCCATATTTTTCTCTCAAGGTTCCCTCTCTCTTAACTTCTCTCTAAGACTCTTACCATGGAATTAATCTTCCACAATCCAAGACAACCCGATCCACACAATCAAGATGTTTAGATATTACAATTGGTATCAAGAGCCATGGCTAGGTTCAATTGATTTTATTGTGTGTCGGTTTTATTTTTTTTGGTTCGATCCATTTTGCTTAAACTGTTTTGCTCATCTGTTTTGTTCGAATCGTTATTCTTAAAATCTGCTCGTACCACAAAAATCATTTATTGACAGCTTGTTATTATTTGTGTGGGCCTTAAACAAATTATGGGCCTCATGTGTTTATGGATTTAGGTGATGCGTGGAAAGTGTGTTTCTTTTAAAACGAAAGTTTGTTTTTGGTTGTAACATCACGAAAGCTTTTGGTTCATACTCTTGGGTTTCTCAAATTTCTTTTGGGTAAATGTGTGCTCTAAATGTTGCTGTTGGGTTGAGGCTTTGCCTACTTTCTTGACTGCATCTCTTAAAGGATGTTCTTGGCTGTGATTTGTGGTTTTTCTGCTCGGGTTATGTTCTTGGTTGCAGTTTGTGTCAAAAGGTGCTGTTCTTGGTTGCGTTTTGACTAATCTGAGGTTGCAGTTTGGTTTTTAACTAAAACCGAAAAAGAAAACAAAACTGGAGAAAGTGACTTTACTGTCTGCTACGGTTTTGTCCTCTTTCTCTAGCGTTTTGACTAGAGTTGCGACTTGTCTTAACTTGCGATTTTTCATCCAGTTCACTGAAAGTAGCGACTTGTGTCTAAAATATTAGTTGTGATTTGAAGAAATTTGTGGCCTAACCTAAACCAAATGCTGCCAAAATTTCAAAAGGGGTTGCGTTTTGCCTAAGATGCTTTGACCACAACACAGTGCTTTGACTCACTTGGGTGACTTCAGCCTTAAACATCATCAGTCACATTTAAACTGAACAACATCAGTCCTTCAACACCGAAGTTACCACAACCATAACATAAGCATCAACACTAACTATCCAAAACCCCTTCGATAACTTCAACAACAGTCAGCCTCTTCAATCTATTTTACTCTCTCAACCATCACAACTAATTGATACTAAATAAAATTAAATAATCTCAGACCTTCTTTCGTATCATCAATATATCAGATCTTTTTAAAGATCAAACAAACGAAAGAAACTTCATCATCGATCAATTTTGAATGTTCAAGACCTGGACTTCAATGGAAATCATTATCATATCTAAGATTTGATTCGTGTTCTACGATGATACATCGGACCATTGAAGGTCAAACACACGAAATCAATCATCACTGATTCTATTTGAGACCAAGCCTCATGTTAAATATCCGAAACACAAAAAGAAACGATCTATAACAATAGTGTTATAATCACTTTCTTGGTTCGGTTTTTGCACAAAATACACGAATATAAATAAACGATATATATAACAAGTGTGCTATACTCATTTATTTGATTCGACTCAGAACCAAAACATGAAGCATAACCCTACCTGAGATCCGTATGACCTTGATGCCGAATACCTTGTTGCTCTTCATTCGTGGAGGGTTAAAGACGGATTGATGACTGAGATTGTGATGAGATGTGTTTGGAGAAGAGAGAGTTAGGAGGGAGACAGACTAGGATGAGATAACGATTAGGGTTAAAGTTTGATAAGTGTGATTAGTGGTACTTTATATATAGTGAAATTTTAGGGTTTGTGTTGGATTCGGATTAGGTTATTGATTTGCTTTAGATCCGACTAGGTGTTTAAATCTTGTGGATTGGATCCATATTTGGTATTTGGACTGGATTTGCCTAGTGTTGATTTGGCCTGCACATTGATATTTCTCAAATGAATATGTTGAGGTGAAATATTTGAAGGGCTATGAACAAGTGATGGACTGGGCTGAATGTTTTATGAATCCGAAATTGGTCAACATTTTTGGCTGAAAAATAATTAAAAAATGTATTCTTTATACATTGTGTTAATTTATTTTTGTTTCAATTGTTGATTAAAAGGAATGGTATTTCGGCTATTATTTTCACAAGGATACATACGTCACGGCTAGTAATTTGGATATATGAATGTCAACGTGATTACAGAGTTGTGGATTTAGCAGCATTGTCATATTGGTACCTACGACTAGAGTGAGCCTGCAATTTGATCTTTGTGATTTGAGTAACATTTGACTTGTTGCGATTTGACATATTGCTATTTGACTAGTTGCGATTTGACGTTGCGAGTTGATACTTGCAATTTGACTTATTGCGATTTGGTTTGTTGCGATTTGACTAATTGCGATTTGGTTAATTGTTGACAAGTTGCTATTTGACTTGTTGCAACTTGACTGATTGCGATTTGACCAGTTGCGATTTGACGTTGCGAGTTGACACTTGCGATTTGACTAATTGCGATTTGGTTGATTGCAATCTGACTTGTTGCAAATTGACAATCTGTGACTTGACTTGTTGCGATTTGATCAAGTTGTGATTTGACTTCTGTGACTTGAATTTCGAAGATTAGTATTGCACTTCACTACAGGCTATTCTTGATGATTTCACGGTTTCTCTTGTTGATTTTAGAAAATCCCGCGAAAGATTCGATTTCTCGGTTTAAATCTCAAGAGTTGTAAAATCCCGTGAAATTAATTTTGGACAAGTAGGCTGGACTTGGATTTAGACATAATAAAACTTACGGGGTTTGACTATTTTTTCGGGGATAAGTTTGTGCTTCGAGTTCGGCAGGAATTGGGAAATTATGGTAACTTGGTTGGTTTGTTAATTCACGTGTTGGTGTACTTAGTGTCTCAAACATCTCGGGGTTGGATGGATGCACGATGTTTGATGACCCTTGCTCAAGCGTATTTATGGTGATTAGACTTGGATGTTCAAGAAGTAGATATATACAATAAAGGATGGAAGGTTGGGTATATATCACTACCTATATTTAAAGGAGTTACGTTGTTGTGCTCAATATAGGTTCTAGATCACAAATTTAGTGCAAGTATAAGTCGCGAATTTTTCCTTTATCAAGCTTCATTAAGAGATTGTTGTTTCTCAAGCTTCTAATGGGATTGTAGTACAAGATCTTCTCAAGAGATGGTCAGACTTGAAGACGGGAGGTGGACTGTTCAGAGACGTGTTTTAACCTTTTACTCACTCTAATGTTAAACACATTTCATCAAGCGGTTTTGGCATATTATGAACTTCAGTGAAATTTTTAATCTCCTAAACCATTATTGAGGAGACAAACAAGGGGTTACTACAAGAGAGTCTTAATCATCATCTTCTTTGCAGTAGTTTTATTTGTCTCTTTCCATGTATCTATGTTGTGCCTGGCAAATTCACAACCATAACGGACTCTATGCTTTGGCAAAAAGGTCATTGCATGCCCTTTTTGAGGGGGAGAATTAGCGCGTGTTTCCTAGCGGTTCAGTCTCTAGCGGTGTGAATCTTAGCGGTTCCGGTTACAGCGGGTCAGATCGTAACGATTCAGGATTCAGTGGTTCAGTCTCCAGCAGTTTGAATCTGTGCGGTTTCAGTTTCAGTGGTTTAGTTTTCAGCGGGTTGGGTCTTAGCGAGTTGCCTAAGGTTTCAGTGGTTTGATACTTACTGTTGTGCAGTTTGTTCTTGAATTTATTTCTCAGTTAAATCTCAAGAACTGTAAAATCCTGTATACAGTATGACAACTATACCAAGCACTGCATCTGATGACATCCAAGCAGCTGGGTTAGACAGTCATACTTGATAGGACTGACTGTGAGTCATGGGCACTGCTAAGAATTAGCGCATGTTTCTTCTCTTTTTGGCTAGTCAACAGCACAAGATGATCACGAAGTTCATTTGGTATTCCTCATTTGAGATTGAAGTTGAATTTCACGAAGGCGTCTACTTATTTTATCTTGAAGTCGGGGTTGGTTGGATGCATGACCTTCAATGATAACTTGCTCGTGCTTAAAATTTTAAGTTGAAGACTTAGGTTATCTAGTTACCAGCAGTCGGGGTTACTATCACTTAAGAGTTACTATAGAGTACTCAGTGTCATACGTTAATGACGTTGTCGATAATCGCAAGAGGTGTTAATGTCTCATACTTTGGTTGGGTATTGAGCACTTAGAGATTTGCTTGGAGCATTAATTCTCTACACCGTTCTTCCAACATTAGTGCAAGCTTAAGTAACAAATTTGGGGACTTCTACTTCAGTTTTCAATATTGGCATATCGGGTTTCCTTCATCAAGTGGTCACAAATCGTTGTCTGTGTTCGAGGTTGGTTAGTTGGCCAAAGGTCTTATAAGTTGTGATGTGATCAGTAAGTCTCACGGGATATTCTTAACCCAAACTGATATTCACCAAAATCAAATCAGTCATGCCACATTCAACTTGTTACTGTCTCACGGTTTCTTCTTGGTTTTGTAAAATCCCGCGAAAGAACTTATTTCTCGGTTTAAATCATAGATTTGTAAAATCCCGTGATGATGGGATTATGCGCTCTTGACCGTGATCGGGTTAAAACCATTATCAACGTTCAGTTAAAACATCATAAAGGGCTAGATCGGGGCAGTTAAACGACAAGATGCGACTACGGCGTGAATTCATTATTATTTATTTGAGGCTGAAGTGAAATTTCATGAGTGCGTGTACTTAGTATCTGAAGATATCGGGGAGGTTGGATGAAGATTCTTCGAGATCCTTGTTTGAGCTTTCAACCTTTACAATGACGAGGACTTGGATATCTAGTTATTTTTTCTTTCTCTCTATTACAAAATAACTATCACTTTAAGGAGTTACGTTGTGGTGCTCAGTGTCACATGAAGTTGTAGATATCCAAGAGGTGATGTACGTCTTATACTTGATGGTTGGTTGGTTGAAGAGTATAGAGTACTTAGGGATTCAATGTTGCACGAAGTCTCTACACCGCTCTTTGTCATGCATTAGTACATGTTTAAGTCACAAGTTCGGGTTATGTTACTTCAGTCTCAAGTTCATCATACTGGGTTTTCTCCATCAGTGGTCACGACATCAAGCCGATTGAATGATAATGGGGTTGGTAACGAGTTAGATGAGAGATATCGAAAAGAGAGAAATGACGTCTGAACACATCAGTTCAGGCCTCGCTCTTCATTGGCAATGACGTCTGAACACTTCAGTTCAGGCCTCGTTCTTCATTAGCTATGACGTTTGAACACATCAGTTCAAGCCTCGTTCTTCAACGACAATGGCGTCTGCAGATAACACTTCAGGCCCCGTTCCTCAAAGAAAAGAAAGGTGTACGCTTAAGTGCGCTTTATCTTTGGAAGAAGAGAAATCTTCTTATTTATGGCCATTCTCATTAACAAGTTTCATGCTCTTTCTGTGCTTATTCAGTCTTCAAGTAAATCGACGCACATTGGAGTATACTCTTATTCACTTGTTCTACCAAAAATTGCAGTTGACAGGCATATGCAATTTTTGAGGGGGGGAAAGGGTGAATAATCTACATGTCAGTTATCAAGAACCATCAAGTGGATCTACTTACCATTGATGGTATTCTTATTCACTCGCTCAATCAAAAATTGCAGTTGACAGGCATATGCAATTTTTGAGGGGGGGGGGGGAAGGGTGAATAATCTACATGTTGATTGATGATTGAGAAATGGTCATACGACTCCTGAATACGTCAGTTCAGGAGTCGTGCAAACCATGTTTCTCCAACACTACATCTTCCTCCGTCTATCAAGGTGTTGAAGAACATGGTCATGGAATGCTAATCAACATCTTCTCACGGGCTGGTACAATCAGTAACAAAGGGTTTCTAGTCAATGCTTCATGTACACGTCCTTATGCTACATGTACACATCATGATGATGATTCCGATTAATCAGCCCATGACGTAAAGGTGAAACGATAATACCAAGGTAACAAGTTGAACCACTGATCATCTATGATATGTATCCTTAGATATTAAGCCCGATCACGTGAACCTGCTGTGCGTCCTTGGTGTACACATTTCTCTCCCCTGATGGTTACGATTAATCAGAATCATCATCATGATGTGTACATGTAGCATAATGACGTGTAGATGAAGCATTGACTAGAAACCCTTTGTTACTGATTGTACCAGCCCGTGAGAAGATGTCGATTAGCATTCCATGACCATGTTCTTCAACACCTTGATAGAAACAGGAAGATGTAGTGTTGGAGAAACATGGTTTGCACGACTCCTGAACTGACGTATTCAGGAGTCGTATGACCATTTCTCAATCATCAATCAACATGTAGATTAATTGTAACCATCAGGGGAGAGAAATGTGTACACCAAGGACGCACAGCAGGTTCACGTGATCGGGCTTAATATCTAAGGATACATATCATAGATGATCAGTGGTTCAACTTGTTACCTTGGTATTATCATTTCACCTTTACGTCATGGGCTGATTAATCGTAACCATCAGGGGAGAGAGAATGTGTACATCAAGGACGCACAACAAGTTCACGTGATCGGGTTTAATATCTCAGGATACATATTATAGATGATCAGTTGTTCAACTTGTTACTTTGATGTTAGCATCTCATGTGTACGTTGCGGGTTGATGGGTTATATGTAAGGTTACTGGAAGGCATTTGGTGAGATGAAGATGATTGGTATTCTGTTCCTCCAAATTGGGCAATCTTGAAGAAGGTCGAGTCTACAGTCTATTCTACTGATGAAGCGAAAAGTGTACCGCTTTTAAGGGGTCATTTAAGCCCTAAATCGTATTTATTTGATCAAATATCGCCCTAAATCGTTCCTTTTGTCATTTTAGGTACTTTTGAGGAGAAATCTGGAAAAGGAGGCATTTTGGATGTTTTTGGAGCATAAAAGTGAAGAAAACGGCAAAGTCTCAAAAATCGGCTAAAAGTTACCTTTGACGGCGTCACAATTTACCCTGGACGGCGTCATGCCTTGGCAAGAAAAGTTGGACGTGAAATTTACTCATGATAAGCCAGTGAAAATAGCATGTGAATTCTAACGGCGTCACGCTTTAACCTGATCAAGGGCGTCACGGCTTAAATCAAAAGGGGACGGCGTCACGTTCAAGGTTCGACGGCGTCAAGCCTTGATAAGCCAGAATGGATTTTGGAAGAGCTAAAGAGGGACGGCGTCAAGAAGGTCATCCGGGAACCCTAGAAGCGGCGAGGTGATGGCGTCACACTCCATAACGTGACGCCGTCAGATCCAAAAATCTATATATAGTTTTCTAATTTTTTGTCATAGGAGGAGAGCTTAGTGTGTGGAATTTTGGGAGAAAACCCTAAGACGAATTTAGCTTCTTTTTCAAGGCTTTTTGCCTTGAGATCTTCCATGTTACATTGAAGATAAGTTATCAATTAATCATTCAATATGTCTATGTGTTGTTTGATTTTATCTTATTCTTGTCTTTTGATTAACATGTTAGGCTAAATTTATCTTGTGTTTGCTTAGATCTAATGAAACCTAGCTGTTGATTATTGGTTATTAGTGTGTTGTTAGTTGTATTGGATGATTGTTTATCTATGTTAGGCTTAAGAAAACTGGCTAACTTCCTATTCGGTAACTTGCTTGAATGTCTTAAGAAACATGAACCAAATGCGTACTAAAGGTTTTTATGGTTGTATTTAATGCACTAGCGAATTCTAGTGATCCCATGTTAGGAGCTTCCTAGCCGGCTCGACATAGGAGTGAAGTAGGAGCTTGTAGAGTTGGGGAAGTACGTACGCCACCCCACGAATGGTATTAAGGAATACACCCATCATCCACGCGACTAATACACACTAATCAACCGGTAAAAGATAGTTAGGGAGTAAGGAAGTCTAAGTAAACACATTTCTCTACACATAAGTTTCTCACCACATTTTCATTTTTGTTATTTTATTTTATTTGCATCCGTACTAAATTTGGGTTAGTTGACTAGCAACTAATTCCGCCCACTCTTTCAAACCCGAGATTTTACTTGCTTTCATAAAAAATTATAAAAACATAAAAAGAATCTTCCTCAACCCTTAGACCTAATTAGAGTAGTCTTTCACACCTAACGAACACTATTCCCTGTGGAGAACGATCAATCCCCCGTACTTACCACTACACTATACTACATCGGTCAGGTACACTGCCTGGTGGGGTTGTAAGCCTCTTGAGATCCCTCGAGAGGTAAAACCTGTTGTAAGGTTGCAAAACCCACGCATCAAGTTTTTGGCGCCGCTGCCGGGGAATAGTTATTGTTTAGGTTGAATTTTTATTTCTATTAGGTCTACTCACTAAATTCCTTTCTAGTGAGATTTTTATTTTATTTTTCTAGGTTTTCTTTAGTCTATCTATTTTCTTCGTGTCTTTGTTCGTAACCA
The DNA here is from genome assembly GCA_021014915.2 of Artemisia tridentata subsp. tridentata. Classification (NCBI taxonomy): domain Eukaryota; kingdom Viridiplantae; phylum Streptophyta; class Magnoliopsida; order Asterales; family Asteraceae; genus Artemisia; species Artemisia tridentata. Next base: position 163,716,323 of record CP139508.1, read on the forward strand.
TTACCATTCGACATCATGGAAGATGGTAATGTTCTTAACCCCAACAACCCACCACCACCTCCTAGAGCCCGCACTTTAGGAGGATATTCCCTAATTTTGGATGATGACCCCCCTAATCTTAGAATCACTAGGAGCCGAAGCTCGATAAAGACTCTTGCCACACCCTATGCTGAACCCGAAAGGGAAATGCATAAATTAAGGCAACTCCACCAAGAGGCTGAACCATCTACGATCAATTTTGATGATGCCCTCTCCGAGGAAGAATCCAATCATCATTCTACACCTCCTAGCCCTCAACCCAATCACGATATGGAAGCTCCCGAAATCCCAATCCCTAAATGTCTCAAGGACTACTCTTCTCCCACCCCTCGTGGTTTTTCCAATGCTATCGTTTTTCCAAATGAACACACGGATGGGGTCTTGCGTGCAACCGATATTTGGCTGGTCCAAAGTGTATGCAAGTTTCACGGATTGAAAACTGAAGATCCAATCCAACACATCAAGGACTTCCTGAAAATAGTGGATACCCTCCATACGGACGGAGCCACTAGAGATACCTCCCGGTTGCGATTCTTTCCCTTCACCCTTCATGAAAAAGCCGGAAACTGGTATAACCAACTTCCTTCCGAATCCATCTTCACATGGGAACAGCTTATCTCAAAATTCTATGAGAAATTATTTCCCGTAGGAAGAACTTCAACGTTGAGAGACGAAATCCTCCGCTTCCAGGTTGGACCAGCAGAACCTATTCACAAATCTTGGGTTAGATTCAAGGATCTAATTAGACAGGTCCCTCATCATGGCATTGAACTCTGGCTTCTTGTCCAAATCTTTTATGACAGTGTCTCCAAAAACGACCAATTGGGCATTAATAATTCATCAAAAGGAAAAATAGCCAAACTAAGCGTTGAAGAAGGATGGAATAGAATTGAGGAATACGCGAATGATCAAGACGATACCTGGGATGAACCCGATTTGATCATGAGCGTTTCCAAGATCATGAAAGAGCCTTCTTTTGCTAGCCGGGTGAGTAGGTTGAATGATCAGGTATCTTATCTAGACAAGTCGCAACCAACTAAGCGGTTATCAAACCCATACTTGATCTGTGATCAATGTGGTGGCCCGCATGAAGTGGAGGAATGCGGGGATGATACCACCACCGAACAAGCATGCTTTTCAAGCCACGACATCTTCGATGATCCTTCGCTCTTAACTTTCTACCAAAACAATGATTTCACCCCTTGGGGAAATCTTGTGAGAGAAAAGGGAGGAGGAGAATATCCTGACTATAAGGTTAGGAGCACTTTTGAGGATGATCTCGGGCATTTCACGTTTGAAAAGAATCTGCAACTAAATGGTCTCGACAACCTTATCAATAGCCAACAAACCAACATGAAGGCCAAATTCGCAGAACTCAACGCCACTCTCGACGGCCTTGGCCAACCTCAAAGAGATCCCTTACTCGCCATCACCACTCGTGCTGGAACAACTACTAAGGATCCACCTTACCCAGCTCAACAATCTAACGTCATGGAACCCGACACCCCTCATGAGGAGGAAGGTAATGTGAACGACGAAAATCCCGAGCAAACCCTCCGGTAACTCCGTCCCCACCTATTTCTGCCAAGCAACCCATTAAAGTCCCATACCCATCTCACCTCAAGAATCAAAAGGTCGAAAATAATAATAAAAGATTCTTGTCATATTTGAAGAATTCGGTTGTCACCATACCCCTTCTTGATGCATGTTATCATATGCCCAAATATAGTACATACTTCAAGAGGCTGCTCACCAACAGGAAAGGGCTCGAGGGTCTTGTAACCTTAGGAGAAGAATGTTCTGTGGTGACTCAACGAGGGCTACCAAAGAAGGTGGACGATCCAGGTAGTTTCACCTTGCCCTGTTCAGTCAGATCTCTTTCAGTCAAGAATGCTTTAGCCGACTTAGGAGCAAGCATCAATCTTATGCCGCACTCCATGTTCCTCAAGCTAGGGTATTCTGGGTTGAAACCAACCCGTATGAGCATCCAACTTGCCGATAGATCAGTCAAATACCCCTTAGGTATATGCGAGAATGTGTTGGTTAAGGTAGGGAAGTTTAAATTTCCAGTTGACTTCGTCATCCTAGAAATGGAAGAAGATGATCTTGTGCCCATCATTCTAGGAAGACCATTCCTTGCAACTGCTCGTGCTGTTATTGATGTTCATGACGGCAAACTAACCTTACGAGTGGGGGCCGATAGCTTAACCTTCGACATCAAGGACACAATGAATCTTTCTCTCGAAGCAGATAATCAACTGTATTTCATCGAAGAAATCGATGAATTATCCGACGAGATTGACAATTGTATAGATGAACAGATGGAAGCTGGTTGGTTGAGAGATGAAGCTTTCTTACCCATCTTAGAGGAGGAAAAGACTATGGATGTGAATGCAGTCTCCTTCTATCCCAGACAAGAAATCGAACAGCTTGAGCTTCGTAAACCCGAGAACAAACTTAAACCTTCCATCATCGAGCCACCCACGTTAGAACTCAAGGAACTCCCGAACAACCTTGAATATGCCTTCCTTCAAGGAGAAGATCAACTTTCGGTAATCATAAGCTCCTCCTTGAAAAGTGAACAAAAAGATAAACTCTTAGGAGTTCTAAAAAATTATAAAGGGGTTATAGCATGGAGTGTAGCCGACATCAAGGGGATTGACTCTACTTTCTGCACGCATAAAATCCTCATGGAGGAAGATTATAAACCCTCCGTGCAGCCTCAAAGGCGAGTAAATCCCAACATAAAGGAAGTTGTAAAGAAGGAAGTCATTAAGCTCCTAGATGCAGGGCTAATTTACCCGATTTCGGACAGTCCATGGGTAAGTCCTGTACAGGTTGTACCAAAAAAAGGAGGAATGACGGTGGTGAAGAACGATAAGGATGAGTTAGTACCTCAACGAACAGTAACTGGATGGCGTGTGTGCATCGATTATAGGAAGTTGAATGACGCAACTCGAAAAGATCATTTCCCTCTCCCATTTATCGACCAAATGTTGGAAAGGTTAGCAGGGCATGAGTACTACTGCTTCCTAGATGGGTTCTCAGGGTATTTCCAAATCCCTATCGCTCCTAAGGACCAAGAAAAGACTACGTTTACATGCCCCTATGGCACCTTCGCCTACAAGCGAATGCCCTTTGGACTATGTAACGCCCCCGCCACTTTCCAGCGTTGCATGACGGCAATCTTCCATGAGTTAATGGAAGACAGCATGGAGGTCTTCATGGATGATTTTTCAGTCTTTGGAAATTCTTTTGATCGCTGTCTTGCTAACCTTGAGAAAATGCTCAAACGTTGTGAGGAGACCAACTTAGTACTAAACTGGGAAAAGTGCCACTTTATGGTGAAAGAAGGGATTGTGCTAGGGCACAAAATTTCAGGAAGTGGAATCGAAGTAGACCGGGCAAAAATTGAAGCTATATCCAAACTTCCCTATCCAACAACTGTCAAGGCAATCCGTAGCTTTTTGGGTCATGCTGGCTTCTATAGGAGATTCATTAAAGATTTCTCAAAGGTAGCTAAACCAATGACTCAGTTGCTCATGAAGGATGCCCCGTTCGACTTCTCTCAAGAGTGCAAGGACGCATTCGATCTATTGAAGCAGGAACTTACCCAAGCTCCAATTATGGTTACCCCTAACTGGGAGTTACCCTTTGAAATCATGTGCGATGCTAGTGATTATGCTGTTGGAGCAGTATTAGGCCAAAGGCTTAACAAACACTTTCAGCCAATATACTACGCTAGCAAAACCATGAATCCTGCTCAAGAAAACTACACTACCACTGAAAAGGAATTACTAGCCGTGGTATTCGCTTTTGATAAATTTCGCCAGTATCTTGTCCTTTCTAAAACGGTTGTTTTTACGGATCATTCAGCTATTCGATATCTTTTCGCTAAACAGGATGCTAAACCACGGTTACTTCGTTGGATCCTACTATTGCAAGAGTTCGATGTTGAAATTCGTGATAAGAAAGGAGCAGAGAATCTTGCGGCTGATCATCTCTCTCGTCTCGAAAACCCCAGCCTCGCTGAATCTGACAAGAGTGAGATTCGGGAAACATTTCCTGAAGAGCAGCTCATGTCAATAAATGATTCTGAACCTTGGTATGCGGATTATGCTAACTACCTGGCAAGTAGAGTCATTCCTGAGCATATGAGCAGGCATGAAAAAAAGAGGTTCTTTAATCAATTAAAGTACTACTTTTGGGATGAACCCTTCTTATTTCGAAGATGTCCAGATCAGGTAATCAGGCGTTGTGTTTCGGAAAGAGAGGCTGTCAGAATTATGAAAGAGTGTCATGCAGGTCCATCTGGAGGACATCACGGAATAAGCACTACTGCACGAAAGGTCTTCGACGCGGGATTCTATTGGCCTACAATATTTCGTGATGTGAAGGGAATGATACAAACTTGTGACGCATGTCAAAGAGCTGGGAATATCTCTAGGAGGGATGAAGCCCCACAGAATTATATACAAGTTTGTGAGGTTTTTGATGTCTAGGGAATTGATTTCATGGGACCATTCCCATCTTCTGGAGGGAATGAATACATCTTGGTGGCCATTGATTATGTTTCGAAATGGGTGGAAGCACAAGCCCTTAGGACTAACGACGCTAGGGTAGTCATTCATTTCTTAAAAAAATTGTTCGCTAGGTTCGGAATTCCGAAGGCTCTTATTAGTGACAGGGGAACCCATTTTTGCAATTCACAAATGGAGAAAGTCATGAAAAGGTATGGAGTCTCTCACCGATTCTCCACCGCTTACCATCCTCAAACCAACGGTCAAGTCGAAAACACTAATAGAGCCATAAAGAGAATATTAGAGAAAACGGTTAATCAAAACAGAAAAGATTGGTCTTTTAAGCTCGATGAGGCTTTGTGGGCATTTTGAACCGCCTATAAGACACCAATCGGGAAAACCCCGTTCCGTATGGTATATGGCAAGGCATGCCACCTCCCAGTAGAACTGGAACACAAAGCATATTGGGCACTTAAGGCCTGTAATTTGGATTATACAGTTGCGGGAACAAATAGATTCTTACAGCTCCAAGAGCTCGATGAATTGAGATTAGAGGCTTATGAATCCTCCATTACATACAAAGAAAGGGCGAAAAGATGGCATGACCAACGGATTAAGAGACCCAAGGAGTTTTCAGAAGGGGACAAGGTCTTATTATATAATTCTCGCTTAAAGCTATTTCCTGGGAAACTTAAATCTAGATGGTATGGACCTTTTACCGTAAGGAGCTCCTCTAAAACCGGAGCCGTTGTGTTGATTGACGACGATGATAGAGAATTCACTGTGAATATACAACGAGTCAAGCATTATCAAGAGAATGGTAATGAAATGATCAATGAGGAAGACATAACCTTTGATGAAGAAATCACGTAATGTACGTGACTTTGAGTCTAGCTACAAGACTCGTTAATAAAGAAAAGCGCTTCTTGGGAGGCAACCCAAGCTTTATTTGTTTTATTTGCTTTGTGTGTTTATTTATTTGTTTGTTTGATTTTATTTGTTTCCGTATGTGTGTTTAATTTTTATTAGTATTGATTCATGTTCAAAAGTAAATTGTGAAAATGCTTTATGTTGTTTTTAACTTCGTCTTAACTACATATAAAGGTATTTTGCAAAAGATAAGTGTAAGGGAAATCTAAATCGGTTTATTAGAACACAAATGAACATGAATCGTAATAATAATAAATTAGCATACATATTCGTATTTGTTTGAGTCAAATGCTTGTATCGAGTCATAATGATGTTTTGCAGGATTTCCAGGAAGTAAGGTAAAGGTTTTTCCAGAAATTTTCCGGAAACTTAAAATGAGAATTTTTGTCAGGTCATTTCTGACGGCGTCAGGGGTTATAACCTGACGGCGTCAGATTTAATTTTCAGAAATTTTTGAAAGTTTTGTTTTTAAAAAAAAGTTTTCATTAAATCTCCAACTTATAATCTCCAGGAATCTGCAAAATTATCATTCCACAAGCATTATATCCTTATATATAGATTTATCCCGCCGTTGTTATGCAGGTTTTCGTGTTTGTTTTCTCAGGTTTAACAGGTTATTTTGGACAAGGAAATGTTTTGAATTAAGCTTGTGGCGATGCATTAGTCATGGAGCTTCAACATTCTCTTTGGAGGAAGATCTAACCGTGTAATTTCATTATCCACCGAGCGAATCAGGGGAGTATTTGATTTCATTCTTTTACTTTATGCTTTTACATCTTGTTATTTGAACATTGGGGACAATGTTCATCTTAAGTGTAAGGGGAGGGTAAAAGTACGATTAGAGAATGCTATTACGCTTGATTTTTGTTTGTATAATAGTAGATGTGTAATAAAACTGAGATAAATACCTGTTAGGGTAATTTTAGTGCCAAATTTAAAATTTTTTACAACATTTAGGAGTGAAACTTTGATCTAATGAGCGTCTCACGGATAGGAGTTATATGACTAGCACAAAAAACCGTACCACTAAAAAATTTTCCACCCCAAATATGTGAGGTTCGCCCCTAGAATTGGTAGGAAAAGCATTTATGCTATGATGTGTGTACCGGTAGCACTTAGATTCTAGAACTTGCGTTAGGACCATTCTGAGGCCACAAGTGAGACTACATTCGTGTAGTTAGATTTACTACATGATAAGAGGCATTAAGATTAACCCATTGTTTTACACCTGTGTTTTTGTTATAATTACTTTGGCTACATTGGTCAAGTAATTCTCCCACACCCTTTGCGTTGTACTCATTTTTAGTACACGATACCCCTAGTACACCCCTCAGAGCCTATCTTTTCGTTTCGACCTTTAAGCATTTTACTTAAAGGAAGAATTTGTTACACCCCACTAAAATGTACACCCAAATCGCCTTAGCCTTCCTTGTATGCACTCATCTTTAGTGCATTATTGTTACAACATTTGTTTAACCCCAAGTTAATTATCTAGTTGATTACATGGTTGCTAAGTCGAGTCATATCCTTGTACATATTGTTTTGGGACGATTGGGACTCATGGGTAAAGTACTAGTGTAATGGAGTAATGGGGAAGAACATCATTTATTACCCCCATATGTGCTAAATATTTTAAAAGTACTCCAAGTTTTTCAATTATCTTAATTCGAGTCATTAGATTAGTATTTGTAAAGTTATGTAAAAGTTCAAGTGTAAGGGGGATGCAATGCCCCTATGATGTATTATTTTGGATGGTAGGGCAAAAGTGTATGCAAAAAAAAAAAAAAAAAAAAAAAAAAAAATCAAGAAAAAATACAAAAAAAATGAGAAAAAGAAAAATAGAAAAAAACATACGGACTACCATCCCGTTTCATTTTATGTTTGTTTTATGTTTTTGTTTTTGTTTTTGTTATTTCATTTCTAGCTTAAGATTGAGTCGAGTCTTGGCTTAGCAACATTGTATAGTACATGTAATTGATCAAGATCTTTAACTACCCACCAGTAAAATATCCCTTATCCAACAAAACCGTGTTTTCCTTTTCCCTACACCTAACGTTATAACCCATTTAAAAGCCCTCTTTGATAGTTTATCTTTGGTGCTTACGCCTAGTGGAGGAGGTTTTCGATCCTTTCCCAAGCCTATGGTAATCTATTTGCTATGACAGGTAGTGAGAGATATTATCCGTTTTCATTTATGAGATTTATTTTGATGACACTTGAGAGATGTGAGTATCTAAACACTACTTGTGAGGTGCTAGTTTGTAATCTCCGTGCTTATTATGATTGAAGTGGAACGATTATTTGTTGTAATTACTTTTATGTTAGCATTAAATGACCCCTAACTTGTATTTTGATTAGAATAAAAGCGCATTTGCTTGAGGACAAGCAAATCTCAAGTGTAAGGGTATTTGATGAAGCGAAAAGTGTACCGCTTTTAAGGGGTCATTTAAGCCCTAAATCGTATTTATTTGATCAAATATCGCCCTAAATCGTTCCTTTTGTCATTTTAGGTACTTTTGAGGAGAAATCTGGAAAAGGAGGCATTTTGGACGTTTTTGGAGCATAAAAGTGAAGAAAACGGCAAAGTCTCAAAAATCGGCTAAAAGTTACCTTTGACGGCGTCACAATTTACCCTGGACGGCGTCATGCCTTGGCAAGAAAAGTTGGACGTGAAATTTACTCATGATAAGCCAGTGAAAATAGCATGTGAATTCTAACGGCGTCACGCTTTAACCTGATCAAGGGCGTCACGGCTTAAATCAAAAGGGGACGGCGTCACGTTCAAGGTTCGACGGCGTCAAGCCTTGATAAGCCAGAATGGATTTTGGAAGAGCTAAAGAGGGACGGCGTCAAGAAGGTCATCCGGGAACCCTAGAAGCGGCGAGGTGACGGCGTCACACTCCATAACGTGACGCCGTCAGATCCAAAAATCTATATATAGTTTTCTAATTTTTTGTCATAGGAGGAGAGCTTAGTGTGTGGAATTTTGGGAGAAAACCCTAAGACGAATTTAGCTTCTTTTTCAAGGCTTTTTGCCTTGAGATCTTCCATGTTACATTGAAGATAAGTTATCAATTAATCATTCAATATGTCTATGTGTTGTTTGATTTTATCTTATTCTTGTCTTTTGATTAACATGTTAGGCTAAATTTATCTTGTGTTTGCTTAGATCTAATGAAACCTAGCTATTGATTATTGGTTATTAGTGTGTTGTTAGTTGTATTGGATGATTGTTTATCTATGTTAGGCTTAAGAAAACTGGCTAACTTCCTATTCGGTAACTTGCTTGAACGTCTTAAGAAACATGAACCAAATGCGTACTAAAGGTTTTTATGGTTGTATTTAATGCACAAGCGAATTCTAGTGATCCCATGTTAGGAGCTTCCTAGCCGGCTCGACATAGGAGTGAAGTAGGAGCTTGTAGAGTTGGGGAAGTACGTACGCCACCCCACGAATGGTATTAAGGAATACACCCGTCATCCACGCGACTAATACACACTAATCAACCGGTAAAAGATAGTTAGGGAGTAAGGAAGTCTAAGTAAACACATTTCTCTACACATAAGTTTCTCACCACATTTTCATTTTTGTTATTTTATTTTATTTGCATCCGTAGTAAATTTGGGTTAGTTGACTAGCAACTAATTCCGCCCACTCTTTCAAACCCGAGATTTTACTTGCTTTCATAAAAAATTATAAAAACATAAAAAGAATCTTCCTCAACCCTTAGACCTAATTAGAGGAGTCTTTCACACCTAACGAACACTATTCCCTGTGGAGAACGATCAATCCCCCGTACTTACCACTACACTATACTACATCGGTCAGGTACACTGCCTGGTGGGGTTGTAAGCCTCTTGAGATCCCTCGAGAGGTAAAACCTGTTGTAAGGTTGCAAAACCCACGCATCATCTACATTCTCCGCTATGTGTTAGAAGACTAAAGACGGCATGCATTTGGTTATCAAAAGACTTCTTCATATTATGGGCGTTCATCCAAAGTCTTCTCTCTATTATGGGTGTTCATGAGAAAGGTTGTCAGGTTGGGGGAGAGCACTAATTAGGGGAGAGTGAAAAGCCAGAATTAATCCCTTATTAAATGTGCTCACATTGCTCTTCAGCAAGTCAAGTGATGGCAGCGGAGAAGATTCGGGATGCTGAGGAGTAATGGTTTTTGTTTCGTATCCTTGTATATATTTGCTTCATACATTTTTGTTCATATCTTATACCATTTAGTAAATAGATATATAGAAATCCTGCAAATTGTAAATAGAGAAACGTAAAACCGAAAAAACCATAAAAATTGAAAAATAGAAAATCCCAAAAATAGCTTCACCTAGGCATGTCTTCTGTTTATCGATAACATTTACGGACTTAGAAATGTCATTCAATAATGGCACGGGTCTTTAAATGAAGCTCGACCAGAAGTTAAAATGGATTGTTAAAACATGTCTAAATGGCTTGCTATTACTTCAGATAGCAACCCGCGCTTCAAAATGGGGAAAGCACGTCGCCAAAAAGACGGCTGTTCCTCCAACTGGGTGATGTTCACCTGGGCATGGATTACTTTATATCCATGTTTCTTCGATCTGATGTACGTTTTAGTGCATCATTTCTTGAAAAAGAAGAGAAATCTTCTTTGTATGCAAATAGTTTTCATTCTATGATTCTTCTGAAAATTATTTGTGGGACACTTGGTGATTATGTGTTGCTTGAAATTCTTTTAGACTTGGATTGTGCATAAAATTTCTCACTCAATCAACGACGACAAATCTCTAACTAGAATACGGGTCATTGATTGAGGGGGAGAGTGAATTCAAATTTTATATCATCAAACGGGTTTCTTGATTAATTCATAATTATTAGAAAAGGTTTTGTAGTTAATGGGGTATTAGTTGAAGAGGAAATTGCTAAAACTTTATATCAAATAGCCAAATGTGTTAGTTGTTTGAAAGAATAGGGCATTATGTGCAACTTGTGTATAGTTTCCTAGCTTTACGTAACTAGAAGGCTCATTTTTGTCACTTTGGAATCCTCGCTTAATCACTTAATCCCCTGATTACTTTAAAACTCAAAATCTAAAAGAAGTTAGAAAACCCAATGTGTTTGATGTTCTTGAATACTCCTCTGGCATGTGTATGATCTGAAAGAATGAATTTCAATTGTTGTTTGACTGTCGTTAGTCGATTGCTGATTAATTGTTGTTGATTTAGTGCATGTGCACTCAGGATATGCTTAGGTATATTGCTATCATGTTAGAATCATGTTCCTAAGATCCTGAGTTGAATATTGAAATATGAGTGAATTGCCATGATCATGATTGCTGATTGCTCTTCATGCTAGATAGTGGTTTGATGTATTACCTGACTGTGGTTTGACTATGAGATGAACTTGGTATTATGATGTGGCATGCTGCTATGTGGTAGCTATTAATGACTAGTGTATCTGTATGTATGTATATCTGTGTGGATATTCTTATGCAGATTCCATGGCCAAAATGAATGTGCCAGTTCCCGCTCTAACCATTTGATCAGACGTTCAAACTCTATTGATTGGCTCAGAATTCACCACAACAACAACATCGGCAACAACAACAACACTGTATTCACCTCCACCACCATCATTTCAACAAAGCAGTACTTATTCTGGTCTCGCCAAGTGGGGATCCTCAACATGTGGGAAAGTTTTGTTGGTGGATGGATAATCGATGTTGACCAATGACTCCCTCAGAGAAGCGGATGATCACATCATCTGCGCAAAAAGGTCAATATCATTTGTGTCATAACGATTATCTTTGTACATGATAAGTAGTGAATCTCCCTCATTAATTGAGGGGGAGCAGTGTCTCGTTCCATTATCAGAATATATTAAACTTGACCACATTTTCTCCCACATTTTCTAAACTTATTTAAATCAATTGAGATCACAAATCTCAAAAGATTTGAAATTTTTGATCGGGGGAGAGAATGTGATTTAAATATGCAATCTGATAAAAAGGTGATGTTTTGGACATGAATGTAAGCTCTCCCATATGTGCTAAACTCTTTCGAATATCAATGCACATATTGAGGGGGAGCAAATGGTTTGTGATAACAAAATGGATGCGGCATCTTATGTGAGTACGGCTCAGACTTCACCAATGAATTGACGAAACATAAACTGTCATTAATCGAAAAGATACGTCCTGGCCGGGTAATAATTTCAAGCTGGTCTAACCAGTGATGTAAGCGTGTCTCGAAGAGGACGTATCTGAGTAGAGTGTACCGTTTCGAGAAACTTTCTGTGGACTTGACCAGGCCGGGTAATAATTTCAAGCTGGTCTAACCAGTGATGTAAGCGTGTCTCGAATCGGTCATGTTCACTGAAAGGGGATCAATTCAAAAAGTGCGAACTCCACCCACCATGTGCAAATTTATAAAATAATCATTCGAGCACATGTTGAGGGGGAGCATTTGAAAAATATAAAACTCTCAAGTGTTAGCAAAATGTGTTTCATAATCATGAACACTTTGAGAGATTTTTCAAGGATTTGGTTAATGGCAATTGTGGAAGAACACCAAAGACCGACCATTTTATTTAATGCATTGGAGCTATAAGGATGGTAAGGTTAGGTACAAGTTCCCACGATCCTGCCAGAGCCGGAGGGATCTACCCAGGGACAATCCACTAGTTATTGTAGAAGTCCTTAGGTATGATTAAAAAGGAGAAAAGTGAATAAGGGAAGAGTGTCGACTGAGATGGAGCTAGTACTGGAACAAACCCAACAAGGTTCTAGTAATGAAGTCTCGGTAAGCACTGAAGGGGTTGAAGAATGAAAAAGAAATGCAAAGATAAAGGGTGAAAAGAAAGAAGCCCTCCTTACACTTTAGGCAGAAACCGGGTCAATACATATGCTGTCAGAATCACTAAGTTGATTGCTGACATTGAAGACAAAGTATCATGGACCTAGTGATACGCTGCACAACCCTCCCTAGCCACTCAAGGTCCCTCAAAGGACTCTTGTTTCACTTGTCACGGAGTTCAATACATTTCTATCATCTCTCTCACTCCAAGTTAGATGATATTGAAAAGGTGGCAGTCCTCTCCAGCCTTCGATCACCAAATCAAAACGCACAATTGAGTCTAGAGCCACGAGATGCATAATAAGATCTCATAGGAACACGTATCATTTCTACACTGGTTGTTCCACATTAAGGACACCAGTTGTAAACTTATGAGTCCTACGCAGATCTTAGCAATCTGCCAGAACATTTATGGGGGAATTTACAAATGTGATTCTCAATGATTGAATGGAAATTCCTGCCAGGGTCAACATCAAACAGCCCTGAAAGCAGGTCACTTCGGTAATTCCTTGTGGATTACGCTTAGTGATCGCGGCGGTTTCAAACGGTCTATAGTCGTGGAGTGATCTCCAGCGACTCACCTAATTGTTGATTTGCTACGGTAAATCTTTAAAGCCCTCTATGGGTTTCCGATTTAGGAACGGCCTTGGTAAGGATTAGAGAGAGTTTTCACACTATGCTGTTAACAATCTCGAAGTCCGAACCTGTAAGTACCGGACGTTTTATTGCTAACTGTCGTATGCAGGAACACCTGGCGGTTGTAGCTGATTGCTGTTGCAGCGGTTTGCGGTTGTAGCTGATTGATGTTGCAGCTGATGCGGTTGCAGCAGATTGCCAAACAAGATGCCAATCCACCACCACATGTTCACACTTCAACATCATCTTATTCAAAGAAATCATGATATCTAAAAGACCTTCAACACTGCTTCCGCAACTCTGAGGCTGAAAATCATGATCCAGAAAAGTGTGAGCATGTCGGCTCGAAGATTAACACATCACATGGAGACATACTACTGAAAGATGACTTGGAGATACATGTTGGATGATAAATTCGCAGAATACTCAAAGATCATCCAAGACAACCGATCAGTCATCAAAAGTTCACTGCTGAAGGCACAAAGATCAATGATATTGAAGAATCAAAGACTACGAGCTATGAAGTCAAGTTCAGAAGACAGAATGCTAGAATTCAAATTATTATTTCCGGGGTGACCTCCCTTAGGGGGAGATTGTTAGGAATATAAATATTCAGATGAAGGTTCGGTCACCCCGAGTATCTATTTAGCATTTATATAGCTCGTAGGCTTATTATTATTATTAGTATTATTAGTTTTACTAGCTTAGTTATATATATATATATATATTTGTGGAGTGGGTCGGGTCTTTACCCACTGTCAGCTCACTCCACAGCCCTCTAGGGGCACAATATGTTAGTAGTATATAAGCCCCTTCCCACACTTGGGAAGGGTTGGAACTCTTGTAAACCTTTCGCACACTTAATCTAACATTCCATATTTTTCTCTCAAGGTTCCCTCTCTCTCTAACTTCTCTCTAAAACTCATACCATGGAATTAATCTTCCATAATCCAAGACCACCCGATCCACACAATCAAGATGTTTAGATCTTACATGGATTGTCGAAGGGATGGCTCTTAGTTCTTGCAACCCGATTCTGCCCAATATCACGTTGTAGGGCGACGGAGACTGCACCACACAAAATTTCATGGTCGTCTGTGACAACTGGTAAAATTTCCCTAATATTTATATTATTGACAATTCATTTATGTGACTAGGACACCTGACTTGACCATTATGTGTTAAAACGAATAACAGACCTGCACGCATTGACACCCGAAAATCTCACCAAGGAACAGTGAAATTATCACTATTAATAATTTACACATGATTATTGTATTGAAAATGGGAGGTTATCCCAGTTTCACACGGATTGACACCACACGCAAATCAAGGATACAAACAGAGATTCAGGAAATATTAGAAAATAATTAAGGACTCGGAAATAAATTCAAGTATTTCATAACGACTCTAGGAAAATAAACTCTCAAATTAGAAACGATTCCAGGACGGATCCAAAAATTTAGACAGTTTGACGAAACGCGGGTATTTAATTTACCAAACCTTACCTAATAATACACTTACTACTTGAAATAAAATTACATCTCTCCCACTAACACACACACCCAAAACCTGCTACCCTATCTTCCCTTTTTCCTTGTCGCCTCCTCCATTTCCCCATAAACACCGAACCATCGCCATCTCCCAACTCAGGCACCATAAATCCTTTTGACTCAAACCTTTGTCTCCTTCATAATCACGAGTATGCTTAGGATAAGAAGCCTTAGGTATAGAGATAACACACCGAAAAGGGTAGATTATTCACCCAAAAATCCGAAAGGTAATATGGAACTACTCTCCGGTATTCTCCTTAAATCCGCACCTCCTAGATGGGATTCGAATCACACAATCATCAAATACACCGAAAATCTGAGAGGTTCTCAAGATAAGGGTCAAGATTGTGATTCGATTGGAGGTCGTGGTGGGATAATATTAGAGCAGTTGGGTCTCGGATTGGAGGGTTCCTACTAGTGTTCATACGCCAAGAATCTTGTCAGGTTAATCTTGATCTTAGTTATGTTATATTTTTTTTAAGAATCGTTTATAAGTAAGAAGACTTAAGTCGAATGAATAAGTAGGATAGGTAATGATATTGTGGTTTTTCTGTCAAAATAGCACCTAGGCACACCCTTATTTAATCTTGAAGAAAGGATTTAAGTTTTGATTTGTGATATGTGTCGAATAGAAATTTCTAGGGAAGAGAAACTTTTGTTTTGGTTATTGTTTCTGTCGAGATAATGCTTAGAAATGTCATTAGGTTGATGAAAGGATTTAGTGTCATTCGTAGCTATGTCGAATAAAATCCCAGGATTTGAGGACTTTGATAAGGTCAGTGTTGATTAAGGATGATTGTTGTCATTAGAATGATATGGAAACCACCTAGGTAGGGTTAGAATATCCATGGTTGAGTTATAATCGAACACACTAAGAAGAAAGGTGTGGAAAACTAGAAGGGATGGTTGAATAGTTTTACCGTTTAAAATTAATTCGCTTTGTTACTCTATGTTAATTCAAAGGAAACAAGCACAAACAAATATTCACACAATATATGAAAAGCAAAGAGAGGAAAGATCAAACCACACAACACGGATGTTTATAGTGGTTCGGCTACAAGGACTCTATTCCTTGCCCTACTCCAATCCTTGAGCCTCTAACTCGAGAGTTATTCTTCACTAAGAAACAAACTCTCTTCTAGGTGGAGAAAACCTTTACACGTCTCTTACTTCCTTTTCCGGTACTAAGCTAAACACCGAGTTCTACTTCAAGGCAGAACCAACCTAACGTCGCTTATACAATTACCGACACTAAGCTAGATGTCGAGTTCTTTACAAGGGTACAGCCACTCCCGTTTGGTTCTTTCACAAGGGTATAACCACTCCCTACACTCTTTGTGTTTTGAGGGCTAAAACACTAACCACACTCACTGAGATAAATGATACAAATAATGATGTGTTAACTACAACTATATCACACAGTAACTATGCTAAAGGTTTTACACGTCTGTGTTGAACCTTGATGCTTAATCTCCTTTGCTACAAAAGGAAAGATCAATGAAATGAATGAATGATAAATGTTAGATGATATGTAAATGAATGAGTATGAATGTTAGGCTATATGAGTGATGGTGTGTTCAAATGATCAGCTTGCTATTTATAGGCAAGCTGGTGAACATCCGGCGGATCCCACAAAAGGGATCCGTCTTTGTAGTCGATTGGTTCCGCCAATATGAAAGCTAAGAGATTTATCAAATCTCTCCAAATCTTCCACAATCTTTCCATATCTTTGTGTTGTCATATCAAGATCTTCCAAAGTCAACTATTTTGCTTGAAGATCTAACTAAGATATCACATAATCTATGTATGATGCATGCCATGATGTCATTGTATCATTTTAAAAATAAAGTTTCCTTTTAAGGAAATAAACTAGTAGATGTGTAAAATGTAATTCTAAGTAATCTTGTGAAATGTAAAATGTGTTTTAAAGAGACTTTAGCTAGTATTTATAATTTGCTAAAAGATATACTTTGTAATTGTCATTAACAAAACTAAGTAAAGATCGTAAAATATAAATAACGTTTTTAGGATGATATTTGTATTAACAATCTCCCCCTTTTTGTTGATGACAAAACATAAAGTATATTTTTGAGCAAAGAAATAAATATAGCATGAGTTCTTTAAAATATAGATTAAGTTTGTTTTATTTGAGTTTAAAAACTATTTTTATGCAAAAGTGTATGTACTGTGATGATTCACAGTTATGCAAACTTAATCATTTCTCCCCCTTTTTGTTGAAACAAAAAGGAGAGTTGCGTAGCGGAATGCAATTTTGCGAAGTTTAAGAGCTCCCCCTTGTTTTATACTCCCCCTAAATGGAGTAACAAGGTAATGATGCATGATCCTACAAAACAAATGGTTAGAATATGATATGCTCCCCCTCGATGTATACTCCCCATTACAAGAGTCCCAACGTATACATTTGAAGGGTATGAGATGCTGCAAAAGAAATGTTAGTTGTGAATAGCTTCAATGGAGAAGCATAATGCATATGAAATGGTCATCCAAATAAGAATGTTAATCTAGTTGACTTTAAAAAGTCAAAATGTAGTGTCTGATCAAAATTTTGTACCTAAAGTACAAGTGATCAAACTATAATGTAGATTCCAAATAGCTATATAATGATGTTAGTCACCTAACTAATGATAATATGCTATATGTTGATCACTCATAAGCATAAAAACATCACATTCATTCATTGAAAATTATGTGACAAAAGTCACAAACATAATATGATGTTACATGAAAATGAAAAATACATCCTAAAAATAAAAAGTCCTACAACAACATCTAAAAGGTCCTATATAATGAGACTAAAATTCTCCTATTGAGGAGGATGAGAGATGGCGTTTAGACGCTCAAGAATGTGGTTCAAAATGAACCTCATTTCATTTTGGAGCTCGTGCACCAAAATGTTTGTCCTTTGAGCTATGTGAGCGGCTCTTTCACACATGTTGCAATCATGGCGAGGAAAACCGGGCGGAAGAGTAGACTCATTTAGTTGTGGTGGTGGTGGTGGTGATTGGTTGTTGGGTGGTAGTGGTTGTGCTTGTTCATTGGTTGGTGGTGGTGTTTGGAGGGAGTTCATGAGGATGTTTTGGAGGTCCATGGCTTCATTGAGGCGGTGATCTACCATACCCGAGAGAGTGTAGAGACATTTGAGCTCTTCACTAATCTCTTCTTGGGTTTGAGGCAAATTGATCCACATTGCCTCGTCTATGGCAATGAGAGTTGATGTGGGTGGAGAGAGTGGTATTTGAGGTTGAGATGATGGTGCATCATGGTATAAAGGACCATGGATATCCGGGAAAATCGGATGAAAAAGCATAGGTTCTTGACCTTCAAAGGTCATGGGTGGAGGATTGGTTGATCTTGGTGGGAGATCCTCCAAGTCATCAAGGTATGGGTGAGGTGATGTAGGTGGAGTCCTAAATAGCTCCATAGGTTGCAACTTGGGTGATTTTGGGGGTGATGGGGATTTGACAGTCTGTGATGGAGCGGGTGGTGGTGTGGTTGCTATGGGTGTGATTGTTGGAGGAGGAGTTTGTATGACCACATTTGATGGTGTAGGTGTTGATAGATTGAGGAAATTCTCACTTGCAATAGGAGATGAGATATTAAGAGGAGATGATTCCTCTGATGATGAGTTTGCAAGATTTATAAAGCAACAAGGCTTAACACTAATGTGTGCGGTTCGTTTTGGAGGTTTAGAGGTTGAAGAGTTGTTTGATTTGGTCATGGTGAGCTAAGAGAACTAAGATGTACAGGTTATATGTGGTAAAGAAGGTAAATGAGTGAGTTTTGCTCTAAGTTATGATCTTAATTTATAGGCAGATGGTTTATAGAAACTAGTGTTTGGATTTGATGTCAATCGAATAGAGAATGTTGGTTCCTAATGATTTGGAACAAAAATTTGTGCAAATCACATCACATAAGTCAATCCATAGAACTTATGTTGAGTAATATGATGAAGATATGCAGTAAATGCAAAGGGATAGTGGAAAATCCTATGATGTGATGTACCCACGGATTTGAAGGATCCCTAAAAAGGGTTCCTTGTTTGTATTAGAAAGGTAACTCGCTCCTTAAATTTAAAAATTCAAATTTTGGTGGGAAACGTTGTTCTTAAGTTTCTAAGAGTTTTTAAATCATTCTAAGATGTATAATGATCAGTGAACCTATTCTAAAGAACACTAGAAACTAAAATCTAAGAATCGGGATGAGTCAAAAAGTTTTAAGAAGTTTACTGTTATACCTGCGGATCCAATCGACAAGGCGTGCGGATCCAAATTTTGGGATCCGCCTGATCCGCAGGTTGAAGAATGGCGGAGCCAACGCTAACACATGGCGGATCCAAAATGAGGGATCCGCCAGATCCATGGACCAAGAGTACTAAAACTAAACAGAGAGATGTGCATATTTTTCGTTTTTCGACGAAAACCCAAAAATTCTCCTGGAGCATATCTATCATCTAATATGTAATGCAAAACAATCAAATATGATGATACTAACACATGTTTAATCATAGATTAATCCATTCATGGGAACTTACCTTAAGAGGAGTTAAGCCAAACATAGGCTTAAACTTGGAAATTTGATAACATCAAGTGTTATCGACCTGCAATTCTTAGTTAGTTCACATACAATTCAAGTAGCATCATAACAAGTTAAGAAACAACCATTTTTAATACTACATTGTCTAATAATGTTTAGAGCCAAACACTCCTTTAACTCAACTTCTTCTTCAATTTCTTCATGCCCTTATGAAGCTTCATCATCTAACGTCCTAAATTCTTCACCATTCCTTTGATGTTGCGATACTCGGCTGATTCGTTTGGGATTGGTGGAAGTTGGTTCAAGTACTCCGGAGGAGGAATCCTAGAGTTTGGCAACCCATCATCGTCACTCATGGATGATGATGATGATGATGATGATGTTTGAGCACGAGGACGTTTGCCCTTGTCAACCGCTACCCTAAAGTCGCTCAAGGGAACGAAGGTGTGTTCGATCTCATCATATTCGGGAACAAATCCTAAGGCATTTCTAGGAATGGGTGCAAAAGCTCTAAAGAGACGGGTCAAAAGCATTCCATAAGGCAATGCCATTTTTCCTTGAATTGGAATATCGGCCATTCTCTTGGCGATATAGTAAGCAAGGTTGAAAGGTTGATGGGTTGACACATTGTACATCATGTGGCAAAGATAAGCATTGATGTAATCGCGGTTTCCTACCGTGCACATGACATTGGCCCTTAAGACTTCTTCCATTTTCCTAAATTCGGGCTTTAGTTCATTGAGTTCCATAGCAAATGGATCTCTAGCTACATATTTCCGTCGATACAACCTAGTTGAGTTTTTCCTAGGTATGAAGAGATGCTGACGAATGATTTCTTTTGAAGTTAAGGGAGTGGCATATGGTGCCATTCATTCAAGATTTGACTCAAGAATAGTCAATGACCATTTATCAGAATAGACACTCGTTCCATGACTTGGAACTCCTATGACTTCTCCAAATTGATTTAATGGGATATTGAATTGATGTCTATTGACGCTGAAGCGAATGTTCATGTAACCTTGATCGTTTGACTCTAGATTGACACTTGCATAGAATTCTAAAATGAATCGAGAAATTAATGGTTCATCGATATCTAGGAGGGAGTCAAAGTGAATAGCCGCTATAGTTGTTCCCTAAGATTGGTTCCTTTATAGAATGAGGGTCTACAAACCTACCCTCATGTACATAGTGTTTTTCTAGAGCTTTGAAGATTTCAACTTGTTGATCAGTAAGTCCTTTGGTTTTATGGTGTTTAGGTAGGTAATTGACGGTGTGTTTGTGATCATAGTTGGTTGCGGGAGGCATGATTTTTCTAAACACAAACAATTATATAGTTTTAGTCGAAATTATCGAAAATAAGTATATAGGTCTAGTGTGTGCCTACATGGGGACTATGTGGAGGTATGGTTATCTCGACTCATTTAGATGCATGAAAATTTTGTTTATGCAAGTTTTATGATAAAATGAGAGATAACCCAAACGCTCCTACTTCAATGTAGCTACATTTGAATGTACCCGAAAATACATATTAGTTATGTATTCCCTTTAGCATTCAAGAGACATTATGCAAGTGATGTTTAAAAACTAACGTTTTTATATTTGTATGAACAATGTTCAAAAACTATTTTTACTAGTCGTGAGAATATTTTAGCAAAAATTTATCATGGGGTTTTTGATGAATAATGATAATGTACTACAAGATGCAATTCCTAACTAAGAAAAACATGATTTGAAGTGCAATTCAGTAACTATGTTTCATGATTTTACAAGAATTATGCATATTCCCCAAGTTTTGAGTTTGTGCATGAAATAGAAATCCTAGACGCAGATCAGGAGTAGAAACATGATAAGGATACTTATAGTGATGTTTGGAGCATAAATTTGTGGAAGAAAATAGCCTAAATTATGATTGTTGTGAAGTATGAAATGAATTCAGTAGGTGATAAGTTTTAGGAGAGTGATGAATAGTACTTGATGTTGTTTATTATATAATAAAACAACCTGTGCATGTGACGGATCCGGCGGATCCAAAACAAAGGATCTGCCTTTGTTATCGTTTGGATCCGCGGGATCAGAACACAATTTTTGGTTTAGTGTCGAGTTTGGTTAAACTAAGGTTTACGCTACTGTTTTATCTAATCACTATGTTCCATTAATCCTAATCCAAGTCTAAGGTAGTTGAAAGGTTCTCTTTTGAGAGGTTTTGTGAGGATGTCGGCAATGTTGTCCTCTGAGGAAACTTTCTCAATTGAGATGTTTCCCTTCTGAACATTGTCACTTAGGAAATGATGACGTATTTCAATGTGTTTGGTTCTAGCGTGTTGGACCGTATTTTTGCTGAGGTCGATTGCTCCTTTGTTGTCACAAAGAATGGGGATGTCGTTGAGTTCAATTCCATAGTCTACAAGAGCTTGTTTCATCCACAGTGCTTGTTGACACGCCTTTCCTGCAGACGCATACTCTGCTTCGGTTGTTGAAATTGCAAGGGCCGTTTGTTTCTTAGCGAACCATGAGGTGATACAATGTCATACAAAAGTACAAATACCGCTAGTACTTTTCCTATCAACATAGTCACCAGCATGATCTGAATCGGCATACATTATGGTTTCTATACCCGTTCCTTTGGGATACCATAATCCTAAATGTGTAGTACCTTTAATGTATCTAAATATCTGTTTAACGGCTTCAAGATGGGATATTTTGGGATCTTCTTGAAAACGTGCACATAGACAAACACTAAACATAATGTATGGCCTACTAGCCGTAAGATAGAGTAAACTACCAATCATTCCCCTATATTTAGTGCTATCTACGGATTCATTTTCTTCATCCTTTGTGAGTTTGGTTTCGGAGGACATGGGTGTTTTCATTGGTTTTGAGTCTTCAAGACCAAACTTCTTAAGCATATCTTTGATATACTTTGATTGGTTGAAGAATATCCCATCTTCTAATTGTTTTATTTGGAGACCTAAGAAAAAGTTTACTTCCCCCATCATACTCATTTCAAACTCGTCATGCATGATTTTTGAGAAATCGTCGCATAACTCTTGACAAGTTGAACCGAATATAATGTCATCCACATATATCTAGACGATGATGATATGTGATCCCTTTTTCTTGGTAAAGAGAGTGTTCTCTACTAGGCCCATGGTGTACTTATGGTCAACTAAGAAGGTCTTAAGTCGATCATACCGAGCTTTTGGTGCTTGCTTAAGTCCGTATAAAGCTTTCTTTAGTTTGTAAACATGATTTGGTTTTTCAAAATCGGCAAAGCCGGGAGGTTGTGCAACATATACTTCTTCAGTTATAAATCCGTTTAAAAATTCACTTTTGACATCCATTTGAAATAATTTAAAATCATGTGCACATGCATATGCAAGTAGTATTCTAATAGACTCAAGTCTAGCTACGGGTGCAAAAGTCTCATCATAATCTATACCCTCTTGTTGATTATAGCCTTGGGCTACTAACCTAGCTTTGTTTCTGGACACAATGCCATTTTCATCCATTTTATTTCTAAAAACCCATTTTGTACCTATTATGGTTTGATTTTTAGGTTGTGGAACTAATGTCCAAACGTCATTCCTAACAAATTGATTTAATTCTTCTTGCATCGCAATGACCCAAGATTCATCTTTTATTGCTTCATTAACATTTTTAGGTTCTATGATTGAAACAAAACAAAAGAAATTACTTTCATTTTGAGCTTTAGACCTTAATGTTCTTTCGTTGAGTTTTCCTATGATGTTTTCTAATGGATGACTTTTAGCTTCTTTGATGTTGACTAAATCTCTTTTTACTGGTTCATCTTCTTTATCATTTTCAACATTTTCCTGATTATAAACCATTTGGTTTTCAACTAAGTCATCATCTACCAAAGGTGATGTCTTAGAGGGATGTAGACTTTCATCGAATGTTACATTCAATGATTCCTCGACTATTGAGGTTTCCTTGTTCAAAACTATGTATGATTTACTAGTTTGTGAATATCCTAGAAATATACCTTCATACGACTTTGGGTCAAATTTGGTGAGATAGTCCTTTGTGTTTAAAATGAAGCACTTGCTTCCAAACACTCTAAAATACCCTAAAGTAGGCTTTTTGCCTCTATATAACTCATATGGAGTTTTTCCCAAGAATTGTCTAATTAGAACTCGATTTAGAATATATGTAGATGTATCTACAGCGTGACACCAAAACTTTTGAGGTATGTTTTGTTCATTTAACATAGTTCTACTCATTTCTTGAATTGTCCTATTTTTTCGTTCTACTACACCATTAGATTGTGGAGTTCGAGGAGCCGAGAAATTATGTGTTATTCCATTATTATCACAAAATGTTTCGAATTGGATTTCGTTGTCAAATTCTCGACCATGGTCGGTTCTAATAGATATTATGTTACTTCCTATTTGATTTTGAATTTTCTTGCTTAGAATTTCAAATTTATCAAAGGCCTCATTTTTGGTTTTCAAAAATTTAGTCCATGTATATCTAGAGTGATCATCTATTATAACTAATGTGTAAAAATTTCCTCCATAACTTTGTATAGCCAACGGGCCAAACAAATCCATATGCAACAATTCTAGACACCTAGATGTAGATACCATGTTTTTAGCCTTATGGCTATTATGCACTTGTTTCCCAATTTTGCAAGCATCATAAAAGTGTTGGTCATATTTCAACTTGGGTAGGTTCCTAACGAGTTCCTTAGATGTTAAGGATTGAATTTGCCTCATATTGGCATGACCTAAATGTCGATGCCATAGAGTTGAGTTTTCGTCCAAAGAGGTAAGACAAAGCTTGTCTTTAGGTGTTTTATCTAATTTCATAACATAAACGTTATTTTTCAAAACACCTTTTCCTACTGTTATGCCGTCTTTAAGTATTTTACTTCCGTTTTCACTGAAAAGGACGTTATACTTTTTGCGGCACAATTGACTTATACTAAGCAAGTTAAAACCTAAATTATCAACATGAGCAACATCATCAATAGAGAGAGAGTCATGAGAGATCGTACCTTTTTCGATGATTTTACTTTTAAGCTTGCTACCAAATGTGACATTACCTCCGTCGTACACTTGGTAGGTTGAGAAAAGGCTTTTGTTTCCCGTCATATGTCTTGAACACCCACTATCTTTGATCCATTCATCAGGTTCTAGTTCAACTTTTAAGCATACCTCCTCTGTGTCATGAGCCATAAGGGCAACTTCGTTGTCTTTAGGCTCATCATCATCTCCTTCACTATCACTCCAAGCTCCACTAACAAATGCCTTTTGAGACTTGTTCTTTGGAGGCTTTGGACATTCACCTATAAAGTGACCAGAATCTCCACACCTGTAGCACTTCCTATCTGACTTGCCTTTTCTATCATCACGGTCTTTTCGGAAGGATTTCTTTTCTTCACGAGGTGGTCTTACGAACTTTCCTCGTCTCCTGAAGAATTTCTTGAAATCTCTTACGGCCATGGCATACTCTTCGTCTTCGCTATTAGAACAAGATTCTTCAGCATCACTTGACTCAACTTTAGCTTTTAGGGCAATGGACTTCATCTTCTCCTTTTTGCCTTTAACTATTTCTGAATCTTTTTCCATCACCATTTCGTGAACTTTGAGATTTCCTATAAGCTCATCTAGTGTCATGCTTGAAAGATCCTTAGATTCTTCAATAGCTGTCACTTTTGCTCTCCACTTTAGATGGAGTGCTCTTAGAAATTTCCTAACAAAATTCTTACTAGAAAAAGATTCGTCAAGTGCTTTAAGTGATGTAATAATAGTATTAAACTTAGCAAACGCACTATCAATGGTCTCATCTTCAGAGATAACAAATTATTCATATTGTTGAACAAGAAGATCAATTTTGTTATCTTTGACTTGTGAGTTTCCTTGATGAGTGATAATTAGAGATTGCCAAATATATTTAGCCGTTTTACACATAAAAACTCTTTCATATTCTTTCTTAGGTAAAGCATTGTAAAGCATCATTTTGGCTTCATTATTTTTGGCAATCAACTTCTTTTGCTCATCACTGTGACGAGTAAGAGAAGTTCCTACATCCCGACCACCCGAAATATCATTACTTATGGCCTTGTAATCACCCTCAACAATTATATACCATAGATCTATATCCTTTGACTTCACATAAGTCTCAAAGCGATTTTCCAATAAATAAAACAATTTGGTTCGAATAGAGGTGGTCTTTGCATAGATTGCCCTTCTTTAAAGTTTTCAAAATCCATGGATCGTTTTAAGTTTTAAAATACAATATATTTTAAAAATCTTAAGTAACGTAGCTCTTGATGCCAATTGTGGAAAACTAGAAGGGGGGTTGAATAGTTTTACCGTTTAAAATTAATTCACTTTGTTACTCTATGTTAATTCAAAGGAAACAAGCACAAACAAATATTCACACAATATATATGAAAAGTAAAGAGAGGAAAGATCAAACCACACAACACGGATGTTTATAGTGGTTCGGCTACAAGGACTCTCTTCCTTGCCCTACTCCACTCCTCGAGCCTCTAACTCGAGAGTTATTCTTCACTAAGAAACAAACTCTCTTCTAGGTAGAGAAAACCTTTACACGTCGCTTACTTCCTTTTCCAGTACTAAGCTAAACACCGAGTTCTACTTCAAGGCAGAACCAACCTAACGTCACTTATACAATTACCGACACTAAGCTAGATGTCGAGTTCTTTACAAGGGTACAACCACTCCCGTTTGGTTCTTTCAGAAGGGTACAACCACTCCCTACACTCTTTGTGTTTTGAGGACTAAAACACTAACCACACTCACTGAGATAAATGATACAAATAATGATGTGTGAACTACAACTATATCACACAGTAACTATGCTAAAGGTTTTACACGTCTGTGTTGAACCTTGATGCTTAATCTCCTTTGCTACAAAAGGAAAGATCAATGAAATGAATGAATGATAAATGTTAGATGATATGTAAATGAATGAGTATGAATGTTAGGCTATATGAGTGATGGTGTGTTCAAATAATCAGCTTGCTATTTATAGGCAAGCTGGTGAACATCCGGCGGATCCCACAAAAGGGATCCGTCTTTGTAGTCGATTGGTTCCGCCAATATGACAGCTAAGAGATTTATCAAATCTCTCCAAATCTTCCACAATCTTTCCATATCTTTGTTTTGTCATATCAAGATCTTTCAAAGTCTACTATCTTGCTTGAAGATCTAACTAAGATATCACATAATCTATGTATGATGCATGCCATGATGTCATTGTATCATTTTAAAAATAAAGTTTCCTTTTAAGGAAATAAACTAGTAGATGTGTAAAATGTAATTCAAAGTAATCTTGTGAAATGTAAAATGTGTTTTAAAGAGACTTTAGCTAGTATTTATATTTTGCTAAAAGATATACTTTGTAATTGTCATTAACAAAACTAAGTAAAGATCGTAAAATATAAATAACGTTTTTAGGATGATATTTGTATTAACAAAAGGGATTCATGAACCTGGAAATTTATTGTGGAACGACTATGCCATTCGACCCAAGTTCAAGAAGTAGTTGACAGCCTAGGAACCAAAGGTTCATGGATTCGAACCTGTGGTGAATTTGTGACTGAGTTAGTATAGTTAAGTAGTTGTCTAGAGTTGCCAAGTCATGCCAAAATGGGTAACGACCCATAGGCGTACCATATGGCTATGCCTCGATTCAAAGTAGGAAGCGAGGGCTCTAACACAAGAATCCAAACCGAAACCCAATGACACCAAAAACACCCTCAACGAACCTCGTATGGGATAGGAAATATTCATACAAGGATAACCCTTATAGCAAACAAGAAAGTACAAGGTTGAGAACAACTAAGACATGAGGTCACTAGTTTTCCCTATGTCGACCCCAAAATGGGTCAAGAGCTTAGCATACAACCCTCGCCTAGACACCAAAAGCTTAGAATCGAGTAGTACTCGATTGATGGTCACAAAGTGAGACCACGGCCGTGATTGGTGGCTCATTACAGTCGCCAATTAGAGGTCCCAGAAAAGACTTTGCCAAGATGATAACTTGGCGCAAAAATTGTATTCACCATAGTGCTATTACCAGGCAAACAAAACCCAAATAACAACCCACTTAAAGCCCAAATTAGGAGCCACTATTAACCGTTAGACAGCCTTGGACCAGCTTGAAATCTGGGCTTGCGTATAGCCCATCAGCCCACAAGGAAATCCTTTAAAAACAGCCCACTAGCACTAGCCTTCCCCCCCCCCCCTCTTCGAACCCCATGGGCCGTAGCCCATTAGTACCATTAGTATTAATAACCAAAAATGAAACACAGTTATACAAAAATAGTCGAAAACAACTAAAATGAATCAATAGCCGTACAAACTAGTTTATATCGAATAGCCTTAAAAGATGTGATAGCCGGAACATAAAAGAGATACAAAAATTTATTTACTTATAAAATTGGGATAGGAAACTAAAAATAATTGACAAAAATTATTCAACTCAAGGTTATGTTAAAACAAGTATAGCCGAGAATCAAAAATGTCATTTTAATTATACTAGCATATAGGAACTCAAAAGTTTGACTAGCCGAAATAATAGGCACGACGCAAAAGACTAGACTAATATATATATATATATATATATATATATATATATATATATATATATATTATATATATATATATATATATATATATATATATATATATATATATATATATATAGGTACACATTGTCAAACAATTAACTTTACGAACGCTTAGGAAAAATGGGTAAATATATATATAAACTAGATTAAATTGTGTAGTAAAGTAATTATGTCAAAATAAAACTCACGATAGTTGTGAACCATAACACATGACGAGATATATATAAAAATACGTAAGCACTTATATTTGTCATATTGGTTAAAAATGAACGTCACTAAAATATATATATATTTAACTTGAGTAGATTAGTCGAAACCTAAGAATTTTAAACTAATGTTGTGTAAATGGATCATAATAAGGAAACTAATTAAATTACTCATGTTAGCGGATGGAAACCATTAGAGATGAACTCCACAAATATTAAAATCCACATAGGCGAATCTAACGAACAATTTATGTGAATAAAATATACCTATCTCAACTAAGTTTAATTTATACCTTAGGCCGTAGATGAATCTCGACCTCTAGTTACCATGACCTTAGGACAATTGTAAGAGTACACATCACCATCCTTTAGGAGAGACTTTAGAAACCACACTCACCGTCACATGAGTAACAACACATAGGTATACTAAAACATTGAGATTTAAAATCTGAAGAGACTTGAGTATAATGCTTGAAACTAAAACATGGTTATGTAATTTAGGTCGTGTGTTGGTGCCGTGCACTTGCTAATTTCACAGCATTCACTGTTCAGGTTAATAAAGGTGAGTTTATAGCCCCAGTTTTACTTTTACTTGTTTTACAAATATGGGGTGAGAAACATGCAAAACTTTTATGGACCATAATGTTAATGTTTTAACTCAAACCTATTGTGCAGTTAGCCTAAGCCCTAGAACCCACTGTTATGCCAATTTTCATGAGCCGTTAATTTCCTTTGGGAAGCGCGATTGCTTTAGATAGATCTATTGGGGTGACTCCCCCGTTCGGGTTGACCGGATAGGCAAACGAACGTATAGCAAGTCGGACTACGAGTGTATTGGGTTAAACACTCGCTAAGGGCCCCTTGATGATTATTTATGTGTTAGAGATTAGCACACTGGACTGTCGAGCTTCGGTTGCATGAACTTAGTGCTAGCGCGATAGATACTTTTGTATGTCATTATATGTGTTATAATGATCATGCTGGTCCAAACAAATTATTTGATGATTTTATTTAAACCTATGAACTCACCAGCTTTTTGCTGACTTTTAAGCATGTTTTTCTCAGGTGTGTGATTTGATTTGGTATGGCAAGATATGGCAAGGCAAAGGGTCATGGAGCTTTCTATTTCTGTTAAATTGGTAAATTGTTATCGGAGACTTGTTTTTATGTGGGACCACTATGTTTAATGGGCCTAAATTCTATCTAAACTATGACGTATCTTTTGTAAAACTAATTTTATGATTTTAATTAAAAAAGGAGTATGTATTCCGTTCTTTGTTACCTTGTGTTGTGATTTCCAATAGTAGCACCCTCAAACTCCTGTATGCTTCCGCGACCGTTGTAAATTTTGGGGGTGTTACATCGTCCTTCAGAACATACTGTGGTCGCCAAAACATACCTCCAATTCAATCTTGCCCAGCGGTCTACTCGTTTCCACGGGAAACCTACAAGAGAAGTGCTTGTCTCTTTGAGCCTGGCTCTAATAGTCTAGCTGAGGTTATTGAAGCAGTGTTCATACATAACGTTTACGGATGACCCCTCACCGACATATATTCGTCGGACTAGGTATCCCTCAATATCGCCTTCAATGATGAGAGGTTCGTTCGACAAATCCCCCGTCATGATGGGAGGAAAAACTATCGGGACGTTCATCCAACCTTCATCGTAACCCCCGTATCTTCTCTTCTTACTCTCCGGAAAACCCCTTATCATGTTGATTACTTTGGCTTTCCCTGTATCATTTCTTCTTGGTTGGTCTCTACCTCTCCCAGCGTCCCGCTGACTGAAATCTTTCAAAAGATGGTCTAGTTTTCCGGACTCCAATGCAATCTTGAGTTGCTTCTTTAACTGGAAGCAGTCGTTAGTGAGATGCCCTTTCTCTCTGTGGTAGCCACAGAACTTATCCATATTTTCCTTTCTCGGCCTACCGCGGTTGGGGGAGGGGCGGGTAGGATTAGATGGTGCTCCGTAGCCAGAATCTCCCTGGGGTTTTATCAGCGATCCTAGGCCAAGGCGATGGTTACCCTGTCTAGGGGTGTCATTTCAGCGGTAATCTGGATGAGGGTGGTCATTGCGGTTGTAATTGATCCTAGGAGCAACGTAAGGGTGGTATACATCCTTTTGGCGGTGATCATTTCGGCGCTCCCCTCGTGGTTTATCATTTCTGAAACCCTGACTTCCCTTTCTGTTTGAATCAAAACCTTCGCCTTTCGGCAACTCCGTACTACGATATGCTTCCTCCGACCTTATGAAATCATCTACTCTGGTAAACATTTTCGTAACCATGCGTGGCACCCTATCGGAAAACTTCTTGGCAAGGGCCAGATATTTGTGTGCACCCATTGTAACACCCCAACCCGACAAGGGTAGAAGTATCACATTATGGTGACATATCAAAGCATAAATAATAAACAGCGGAAGTCTTAAGCATAAATAATCAAAGGAGTTAAGTCAACATGACTTAAACCAATACATAAGTTCAAGAAAAAGGAAATACTCCAAAGAAAGGAACAATGAATCCAAGTCTAACAAAGTCATAACATAAGTAAATGGCAACTAAGATGACTAGGGTAAAGTCTCCACACAAGCTCAACTCTCAACCCAAAGCAAACCCCAGCTCCTAGCTTAGATACCTGCCGCAGGAAAAGGAAATGCGGCTGAGCTTAAAAAGCCCAGTGAACAGATATATATTAACGAAACAAAAGATAAGGAACAAAGAATAAAATATGGTGCATTGGGGAAACAGAAGGCATGAACAAAAGAATATCAAAGTGTAAGTAATGGTCAGTAATCAATCTCGAGCCCAAACAAATCATATCTAGTAGCACAAGTAACCATTGTATTCGGAGGGGTGACCTCGGAATACCAAAGGTAAAAGGAGGAGAGTCCTCAGTAACCATTGGAGTGATCAGCTCCCACAATGTGAAGACGTGGATTGCACCCAACATCAATCACCAAATAAATCATAGCACAGTATATACTAAACAAATCAAGAATTCATCCATACGCTACTGCAAAAATTATAGTGGCCATAACAAATATAAAGTGTGCACATCATAATCAAAATGGGATGGTGTGGAACATCACTCCACCACACTAGAGTCATGCCATTGGTGCATCAATGACACGGTCATGGAACCCCCATGACTAGTGATAGCTCGGGTATCAAACTGAAAGGTTCAAAGGTCATATCATAACAAGGTCAATTGTCTAAGTCATCAAAGAGTCATAATCAAAGTCCAAATGTCAAGGGTTCATAAATCTAAGGGTGCATAGCAAAGGTTCAATTAGAGCATAAGTCAAGGGAAGCCATACTAGGAAGGCTCAGATCAAAGGGATCATAATCAAAACTAATATCAAAAAGATGTGTATGAATCATGAGAAACCTTAAGAGATAAGGTCAGAATATCTGTACCTTATTCAAAGCAAGCAAACAGGAAAAGAAATGTCACAAGATGATCACTCCCGCTTCACAGAACCGAATTAATAACCAAATATTACTTTAAGTCCAATTGAATTAGGTTACCCATTTTAGTATGCTTTCCAGTTTTTGTGACTCTCTATTTGGTAAGTTTCTCGACATAATAATTTAATACTTTAAGGTTACAATTGAAAATTAAATAATATTTAAGGGTTAAAATGACAATCATAATAGTTTAGAGTTAATTATGCCAATTTGATAATTTTAGACTTAATATGATAAATATTTTAGCTTAGGGTTTAATATGACACCTTTAATAAATTTTAGGGTTTAAACTGTCATTTATTTAAAGTTCAAAGGCTAAAGTGTAAATTGTATATTTATATGAATTTTCTTATTCTTATGCTTTGTTTATTTTAATCATCTTATTACATTGTTCCATGCCCATTAATTTTGTTTGCCCACTGATTGACACACCTCAAAACAAGCCATAAAAATATTTACATAAAATCATACCTTTTTATTCTAGTCGGCATATAACCATGCACACACACATACACAACATGAAATCACAGCCATACACAAGTAGTTAAAACAGTTCTAGTACCACCCTTAGCACACTCACAATGACCAGACCAGTAGCCTTGGTTTAAAGTCCCTCGATACACACCCAACTCATCTACTCGACACTACACACAACACCCCATCACTTCCTATACGACACCCTATCACATACATGAAATGATGACCAAGCAACCTGATGAGTGTGTAAATACTCATCATTTTATACCCATAATAGACACTAAAATGACCTAAAACACTGAATTATACTGCAGATATCCTTGGTTTGTGTTTTATGTGTTTCAGGTACTGAAGGATTGAATACAGAACGAAAACGAATATTTTTGGATCGACTCGACAACAATTGTACATTTGATCAAGTGAAGACGAAAGTCAAAGACAAAGTCAAATTCAACCCCAAAGATGCCAAAATAACACAAATAGTCCTTGGAAATAAATTTCACTTTTGGCAGCCTCAGTCCTTGGATTTTCATAATTTACAAGATTGGTCCTTCTAAGATTAAACCTAAATCCATTTCTATCCTAACTTAACTAAACCCAGCTGAAAATAAAACCCACACAAACCCCAACCCAGCTAATAAACCCAACCCACTCACTAAATTTCACAAGCCCAAACAATAACCCAACCCAACCCACCTTATTTCTTTTTGAGTTAACCCAAAAGGATTTGACTTCGGTCAAATCCTTCTTCTTCAATACCATTTACCGCCAAACAAAAAAACCACCTCAACCCACCGCCTTATCCCTGACACACCCACCCCCTCCTCCTATCCCACTCCACCTAACAAGCCAAGAAGCATTAATTGCTTCTTCCCTATCACAAGTTACCAGGCCATGATGAAAATCCCACTCACACCCTTTTCCCGCCAAAACTGAAGTCCAAGGGCTGAGATTGATTCAAGCTTATCCAATGGTGCAGAAATGATCAGAGAAGAAGATGAGACACATCCCACTTAGTTTTAGTATAAATAGGTCCACAATGTAGCCTAATATGGCAGTAGTTAATTTCTTTTAATCGTATTGTAATTTTATTGTTTAAGTTGTATCAATTTCCATTCCCAGTTATTAATGCAAGTTACTTTCTGTCTGTTTGTCATCAATCTTTGTACAATTTCCATTAGCTAATGAAAATTCCAAGTTTTTAAATTTCTATGTTGTACTGAGAATTTAAATTAAGTTAAGTAGTTATTGAAATAGCTTTTTGGCTGTTTCTATAAGCTTACATAAGCTTACTATAGTTTTTGATAAGTTTATGTTAGTCTAAATCAGTTCTAATCAAGAAATCCAAGAAAAGTCAATAAAAGTCAAAGAAGCTCAAGATAAGCAGTTCTGGATGATAAGCTGCTCATGGAAGAGCTTGTTTGGGTTTCTAGCTTGTTTTTGACAAGCTAGGGGTATTTCTGATCTAATTCCTTAGTTTCATAGTCTCACACAGTTGTAAGCCATTTTCATTAATTTTTATTGTTTTCTAGTTTACTGTCACATAGCTTATTCATAGCTTATTTAAGAATTATTCTGCTTATAGATACTCTAATATTGTCTTTATTTTGTCTTATCAGTTTTTAATAGCCTTGTTTCATCTTTCTTAAAAATCTTCATAAAAAGCCATAAATAGCTTATTTAGATAAGAGCTTATCTCAGTGCTTAATTTTGTTAGAAAGTTGCTTTTTAGTGATCATTATAACTAGTTGTTAAGTTTTCTTACCAAAACCTAGCTTCAATTGGTCTGTTCTAGTTAAAAAACCAAAACAAACCCTTATTAAGGGTTGTTTGGCTTTTTGAGTCAAACGGGTAAAAACCCATCACCACTGTTCATTGACCATTTGCTTAAGTTTGATCTTGCATTTAATAGGGTAATTAAGCTGTTTCTAAGATATTGTAAGCCAATTTGGTAGGTTTCACAGTTCTAAGTCCACTGCTCCAATCCTAGGCATAGAACTGTCCAAATAAGCCATAACAAGCAATAAGCTCTTTTGGACCTTATTTTTGGCATTACTAAGGTCCTTTAAGTCCATTTAGTGAGTACACAAGAGTTGGTTTAATCTCAGTTGTTTTGTGCACATCTGCACAAGTCTGCATAAAACAGAACCCACGGTCATATCAGCAGACCCTAGTTACACCCTCTTTTTATCAGCTTATTTATAAGCTAATATTAAGTCATTAAGTTCTGATTTTTGGTTTATATTAAGTTCATAGTATAAGCTTAATCTGTTTTTACTTTTTAGGCCATAGCTTATAGTTTTTGATAGCTTTTAGCTAGCTTAAAAAAACACCACAGACCATCCTTTGCCCTGCACCATAGTGTAAACAGCAGACTTTGTGCTTATTTGGAGCTTGTTCAGTGCTTATTTCCCTCTTTTTGTGGCTCATTCAGTGTTCCTATTAGATAATTGTTGGTTGTTTAGCTTATTGCACTTTGCCTTAGCTTAATTCATAGCTTTTCAGCCTTTTATCAAAAAGCCTTGGGCTTTGTTTTTTTTAGCAACTGATCAGCAAAACTTTAGCTCATTCTGAGCTTATTTGAGGTTTTCATAAAAAGTGTTAGTTGTAAAATTTGCTTATCATATTGTGCTTATTCAGTTTCAATCATAAAATATCAAAAATAAAATAAAAAAGGAAAAAAGAGAACCAAGGGACTCGAACCCTGGTCATTCACATCACAAAGCAACACCAACACCAACTGCCCTAGGGACTTATTTCAGTAAAACCATGCACACCCTTTTATTTAACCACTTTTCCTTTTTAAAGCTTATTTCCACAGTTTGCTTATTAACTGCTTATTCAGAAAAGCAGTTAGCCCACTTTTATTTTTCATAGGTTCTAATTATCATTAAGTAAATTCCTGGAATTTTTCATAATTTTCCAAGTTCATTTAGTATTTTTAATTAATTTTTCTTTTACGTTTAGTTTTTAATTCATAATAATTAATTAAAAAATCAGAAAAATATAAATCTTTTTTCTAAAATTTTCTTTTATTATTTAGGACTTAAGAAAAATAATTTGGCACTTGTAGGATTTATTTTTATAGATTTCACTTTTTAGCCCGTTTTAATAATTCCCGTAACGTGTTTTTAGTTTAATTTGTTTAGATTTTAATTTTCCTTGAGAATTTGTTTCTCAATTAGAATTAAAAAATCAAAATTTCATATCCCAATCACCAGTCACTCTAATTCCAAACCTTACACGATTGTCCATTCCATCCTCGCTGGGACACGACCCGGGTAATCACTTACCTGGTATCACACATATCACAAACGTGAGTTTTTGCAAGTTAGCCTTTTTCCTAAAGGGTTGATTTGTCTTTATTCACGTGTATCCGTCTGATATTATTTATATATACACTTTAGCACGGATCACAACCCCATTTTCCCAACCCCCATCGACACATCAAAACATAACCCAAACCAGCTCTAGTTCGACACACATTTACCACCAATGTTAATCCCACAGAAATGACATACATCATATACACACACAACCCATTTTCTCTTGCATGAAACTCGACCCATTTTACAGCCACCTTTACACGCCAACACACACGTAAACTCACCCTTGTTCCCAGCCTAATTCGACACACAAGCAGCCAACATAGTGACCCATTATCACAGCTACACGACACCTATAATGATCACATAAAAACATGGACTTCCACTCTAATCGACACTCTCTTTATTTACTTTATATGGTTCGAAAACAAGCATGTACTTCACGTTGTATACACATGGTCACCCTACTTCTTTGTTTACGATACCCCATTTTCTGTTTTGCAATACGAAAATAAAACCGAGACAGCATGCATGTTTTCTCTTTTATTTTAGTTCGTATAGGATCAGTTTCAACAGATTTTAGGTCGATACACTTAGCTTTTCAATTCGTTATTTTATGTGGTACTCTTTATGATTTTATGTGATGTAGATTTCGACACAACCAACAAAACATGAATCGAACCCAACAAGATTTGAACAAGAAGAGAATGAATTGAACAAAGTATGGATACATTACCCTTGATGCGTGATAACGAGAAGAAAAACAACAAGGATCGATTCACCAAGAATTTAGCCGAACCCTAGCCAAGAACCCTTCGAATGGCTTCCAAAAACCCACGATCGAACCCTTCTTCGAACCAGGAACAATACTCACGTCTAACCACCAAGTAGGAGCCACAACCAAGTCTCCTTCGCTTTGATTTTGATCGAACAGGAAAGAACAAGGAGATGGCAGCCGATTCTTTTGTATGAGAGAAGTTTTTAGGGTTTGCAAATGGGATTAAAACTTTCGGTATAAAAGGGATATAGGAAAACCGTGTGATGGGAATTCTCAAAGTAGGTAACATGCTAATTTTAAGGGATTTGATTGAAGACCAATTAAATGCTAATATATTTAAAATCATTGTTACACTAAAGAATTTCGTTTAGGTATTAGTGGCGTGGGATTTAATATACGTACCATTTGTTTTAGCATAAGTCTTATTATCGTGCATACTTTTATTTGTTCAATTATTAACAGTTAAATACTTAGGTTATATTCGGGATGAAATGTCTTAATGCTTTAAACATCTTTTATGAATTTGAGATCAAAGGGTATTCTGGGTATTTTACATGTTCAGAAATTTTGGGTTTTACAACTCTTCCCCTCTAAAAAGAAAATTTCGTCCGCGAAATTGAAATGAGAACGGAAATGAAGACATACCAGACTACGAAAAGAAATGAGGATAACTTGTTCGCATCGATTCCTCGGTCTCCCAGGTAGCTTCTCGCTCTGGGTGATTCTTCCAAAGAATTTTCACAAACGGAATGACCTTGTTTCTCATGACTCGATCTTGTTGATCCAAAATAGCTTCGGGTTCTTCCGGAAGAGACATATCAGGTTGAATCTGATCAAACGGATAGGATACCACATGCAAAGGATGATAATTGTATCCCCTCAGAAGAGATACATGGAAGACGTTATGAACATGCGATAACTGTGGAGGTAGAGCCAAACGATACGAAACCTCCCCAATACGTTCAAGAATCTCAAACGGTCCGATGAATCGAGGACTAAGCTTTCCCTTAATCCCAAAACGTTTCACACCCCTAAACGGTGATACTTTCAGAAATACACGATCCCCAACACGAAATTCTAAGTCACGTCGATGCTTATCAGCATAACTCTTCTGCCGAGTTCTAGCCTCTTTCAGCTTCTCCTTGGCAACGGCCACTTTCTCATTAGTGATCTCAATAATTTTCGGACCCTCGATCAAACGTTCACCCACTTCATTCCAACAAATGGGTGCCCTACACTTCCTCCCATATAAAAGCTCATAAGGTGCAGCCTTGATGCTAGCGTGCCAACTGTTGTTGTAGGCAAACTCCACCAAGCATAGGTATTCATCCCAATTACCAGTCCACTCTAATGCACACGCTCTCAACATGTCCTCCAATGTCTGGATGGTCCTCTCGGTCTGGCCATCCGTCTGAGGATGAAATGCCGTACTAAACTTGAGGCGTGCACCCCAAGCTCTCTGTAGACCTTTCCAAAAATGAGATGTAAACCGCGGATCTCTGTCTGACACAATCGATGTTGGAGTACCATGAAGTCTAATAATCTCCTGCTGAAAAATCTTCGCCAATTTACCGATACCATAATCCTTCCGAATAGGTAAGAAATGAGCAGACTTGGTTAGCCGATCAACAACCACCCAAATCGCATCATGTCTTTTCTGAGTACGAGGTAACCCCGTGACAAAATCCATGGAAATCTCATCCCACTTCCAGGTAGGAATATCTAAAGGCTGCAACAAACCACTCGCCCTCTGATGTTCAATCTTGACTTGCTGACAAGTCATACACTTGGCTACAAAAGAAGCTACATCTTGTTTCATACCATTCCACCAAAAATGCTGCTTAAGGTCCCTGTACATCTTGGTAGAACCAGGATGAATAGTGAATGGGGAACTATGAGCCTCAGACAAAACAGCCTCACGTAGCTCAGGATCATCCGGAACACAAAGCCGATCTTCAAACCATACTATACCAGAGTCATCCATACTGAACTCCGACTGTTTACCCTCTTGAACATTCTGAACCACAGCCCAAAGCTCACCATCATCCTTTTGAGCTTCCTTAATCCGTAGTATAAGATTGGACTCTACCTTCATACTAGCCCAATATCCGTCATAACCTCGTACACAGAGCTCGACATCCAAAATCTCCAAGTCATTAAGAATTCGAGGTTCAATCTCAAGGCTAGCTATCATACCAGATTTTTGGCTAAGTGCATCAGCAACAACATTCGCCTTGCCCGGATGGTATTGGATGTTCGTGTCATAATCTTTGAGGAGTTCTAACCATCTTCTTTGTCTCATGTTAAGTTCCTTATGAGTGAAGATATACTTGAGACTCTTGTGGTCAGTAAAGATGTCACATGACTCGCCATACAAATAGTGTCTCCAAATTTTCAACGCAAACACAACAGCAGCCAACTCTAGATCATGGGTCGGGTAATTCTCCACATAGGGTTTTAATTGCCTCTAAGCATAAGCAATCACCTTGCCATGTTGCATAAGGACACAGCCTAAACCCTTCTTCGACGCGTCACTGTAAATCTGATAACCCCCAGAACCAGATGGAAGGGTCAAAATAGGAGCGGACACCAATCTCTGTTTCAACTCTTCGAAACTCTTCTCACGTTCCTCCGTCCAAACGAACTTCTCACCCTTCCTCATCAGTTGCGTCAATGGTAACGCCAACCGTGAGAAACCCTCAACAAACCGTCAATAGTAGCCAGCAAGCCCTAGAAAACTCCTAACCTCAGTCACAGTAGTAGGTCTTGGCCACTTGGTGATATCCTCAACCTTAGATGGGTCCATGGTGATACCATCGGCGGATACAATATGACCGAGGAAGGCAACTTGGCTCAACCAAAATTCACACTTCGAAAACTTAGCATACAACTTCTGCTGCCGAAGAGTCTCCAAAACAATCTTAAGATGCTGCTCGTGCTCTTCCTTGGTTTTAGAGTAGACTAGGATATCGTCGATGAACACAATCACGAATTTGTCGAGATATTCGTGGAATACTCGATTCATCAGATCCATGAATACAGCAGGAGCATTAGTCAAACCGAAAGGCATAACCAAAAACTCGTAGTGACCATATCTGGTACGAAACGCGGTCTTAGGAACATCTTGTTCCTTTACACATAATTGGTGATAACCAGACCTCAGATCAATTTTCGAAAAGAATTTAGCCCCTTGCAGCTGATCAAACAAATCATCTATTCACGAAAGTGGATAACGATTACGGATAGTGATACGGTTAAGTTCACGGTAGTCGATACACAATCTCATACTTCCATCCTTCTTCTTTACAAACAACACAGGAGCACCCCAAGGCGAAACACTAGGGCGGATGAAACCGTTCTCTAACAGTTCCTGTAATTTCTCCTTCAATTCAATAGGCGCCATGCGGTACGGAGCTTGGGAAATAGGTTCGGCACCTGGAATCAATTCGATGCCAAACTCAACTTCCCTAGCAGGAGGGATACCAGGAAGTTCATCGGGAAACACGTCAGAGAAATCACGTACAACGGGAAGACTTTCAATACTCGGACCTTCCAAAGATGTATCTTTAATGGATGCCAGAAAACCTTGGCAACCATGGGAAATCAGAGTTCGGGCTTTCATAGCCGAAATAATCTTAGCAGACTTGAGAGGTTGAGAACCATGATAGACAAAATCGGGGTGGTGAACATCGCCAAAGATCACATTTCTGGCATGACAATCAATGGTAGCCCTATGAGAAGCCAACCAATCCATGCCCAAAATCACATCAAAGTCAATCATATCAATAGGGAGTAAATTTGCCGGGCGAATGCGGTCATCAAACCGTAAGGGACAATTCACAAATTCATGTTCGATGAGTATATGGTTTTTCATTGGTGTTGAGATGGATACATGATTAGTTAGTGGTGTTGGGGTTATATTAAGTTTCTTAGCAAATGAAACAGATATAATGGAATGTGTGGCACCCGTATCAAATAATGCAAAAACAGTACGATCGCCAATGTAAAGAATGCCGGTAATAGTACCTGATGAGTTCGCTGCCTGATCACGAGTCGTAGCATAAACACGACCCATAGTAGGAGGTGGCCTAGCGGAGTTCACTGGTACGATCTGTCTTCCCCGGGGACAATCCTTCACCTTGTGGGCAGTGGACCCACACGTGAAACATCCTCTCGTAGTGTAACACCCCAACCCGACAAGGGTAAAGATATCACAAATATATGGTTTCATATCAGAACAACATAGTATCCATAAATCAAAATAGCGGAAGTCAATACATAATCCAACAATAAGTCAACATGACTTATATCCAAAATGAAAGGAAATAAAAGAAGTACATAAGTTCAATGCCCAAACAATGGCAACATAAAGTCTAAAGAAATCAAATGGTAGATAAGCTATAAGAACAAGCTCCACTCAAGTGCACTCAACCCCAAAGCCATGCCCAGCTCCTAGCTTAATTACCTGCCGCGGGAAAAGAAAACGCGGCTGAGCTACTAGAGCTCAGTAAACAGATATAACGTAACAAGCAGTAGCATAATGAATGATACATGAGTAAATGAGAATGGAAGCATGAGTACATGATAAGAATACATGGTAAGAATACATGGTATCATAATGGAAAGGACAAAGGTGTATGGTAAAGGGAGGTCAGTAATCCACTACGAGCCCATAACATGAAATCATAATCATAATCATAATCATAGCCATAAACATGTAGAGGGGAGACCTCTTAGTATCCTGTAAATATGAGGGGTGACCTCATCATGGGTTGGAGTAGCTAGCTCCCGGAGTGTGAAAGACGTGTATCGCACACACCATCAGTCACCATGAATATCATAACATAACATAACATAACATAACATAACATGTACATGAACAAATCTAGGATGCATCCATACGCCCCAGGTGGCCATAATCTGCCTCTACGTAACATAACATGCAGGGACGGGACAGGTCATCACTCTCCTGCCCTAGAGTCATGCCATCGGTGCATCGACTGACATGGACATGAAACCCTCATGCCTAGTGAGTGGCTCGTAGTATCAAACTGAGGGTAAAGGTCAAGTATCATGAATCATGTTTTAAGTTTACTTGCATAGGTCAATATCATGTTTCATAAGTTCATAATCATGGTTCATAATCATGGTTCATAAGCAAAGGGTCATAAGCACAGGTTCATGAATGAAAGGTTCATAATCATAAAAGGTTCAATATCATGATGGTTCAATAATCGGAGTCATAATAAGAGAATGAAGGCCTCTTATCAAAGAAGCAGAATATCTGTACCTTATTGCTGACAAAGGAAACACACTGAAATAAGATGATCAAGAGCACAAGACTACTTCCTCTTCACACCTAGAGGAGTAAAGACATGATTACTAAAGATCCCATTTCCATATTAAGTAACTTTCTATTTTTAGCAGGTTTCCATTTTTAGAAAGTTTCCTTATTTAGCAAGTTTCCAAAATTAGCAGATTTCTATAATGAGTAAGATTTAAGTATTATGATTTAGTTAAGTCATTACTTTAGTCTCATTATAGGTTTAGGGTTGGTTTTAGCAAGTTATAAAAGTTTAGGGTTAAATATGACAAGTTTACATAGTTTAGGGTTTTAATTATAAATATATCAAATTAAAGGTCTAGAATGAAAATATCATGATTTACTTATTTAAATACCCCATTTATTCAGAATTACAACTCTAGCCCATTAAGTTCCATATTTTACACTTTAAACCCTTTATTTATAAAAATTACAAAATAAACCTTAAAGTTACATAATTTACCATTTAATTCATATATTAATTCTAATTACACCACTAGTCCTTATATTAATTTAATTACAGAATATACCCCTAAATTTCATGCATAGTACGATTTAATCCTTTAGTTTCCCATAATTACACATTTAGTCCCTTAAGTTTACAAAACTTATAATTTAAATCATAATTCCATATTAATTACATATTAAGCCCATACATATTCAAATTTACCCAAAACACTTTAAATATCATTATTTACTCAGTACAACCTCAACTTTCCAGAATTTACCTTTTTAGTCTCTCTAGTTTAATTAATTACAAATCATACCCTTTAATTACCATTAATTCATTATGTTGAAATATTTACACTTAGGGCCCTCAAGTTATATTTTTCCCACATTGTAACAGACCTAAATAACATTTTAAAAATAGTCCATGAGTTTCAAAAGTTACAAAACACCCCCTTGACCTTTATATTTTAAATCGGTAAAACCTTTATAATACAAAATCAAACCCTAATTATTTTCAATCATCATGTAATCATTACCATATCATTTTAATACCATAAAAGTCCAGATTTAATTATATAAACCTTAATTCAATTGGTTTAGGGTTTTGTTCATGCTTTCCCTTTTATTTTTAATTTAGCCGATCTATACACAAATTCACCAATAATAGTTTTAGGCTTCTAAAATTCGAATGGCCATTTTTGTGATGATATATGATGTATAAGGAAGCCACGAAAATTATAAAACTTGCCCATAAAATTCGCATGAGTGATTTAGAGAATTAATACGATTCTAGGGTTTCGAATTCAATAATTAGCATACGATCAAATTACAATGCATGGCTATGTTTTAGCATTTTTCTCACGTTATATAGGATTAGTATAAGCTCAGAAAAATACCAGATAATTTATAGGACGAGTGAATAGGGCGTATCAATTTTGGACCTATCGGATCTAGTGCTCGACACCAAAGAATTCACCACGATCACCAAAGCCACTCCACGACCTTGTAATCATTTTTCACAGACCATACATGATGTGAGGGACGTGAGAAAAATAGAGAATGAATTTTACATTGATCGAATTAATAAAAATGGAATTATTACCTATCGAGTGGAATAGAAGAAGAAATTTCGACAACTTGCAATCCCGACCTCTAAAATTCGTGAAGCTATTTTTCTAGGCTTCTTGAGAACCTTAAGAACACAGGAAAAATAGTGCCTCACTTCCAGAAATTCGGATGGATGAGAAGAGAATTATTTTGTGTCTTAGGGTTTAATCGGTTTGGAATTTTGGGAGAAAAAATATGTGTGCTATAGAAATTGTGGAGTGACCGATTTTTAGGGAAGTAATAGGCCAATATTTCGGTGGTTTTGGTCAAAGAATTTATGGCATGATTATTCTCCTTTAATTTCCATTTAATTCCCTTTTAATTTCCTTTAAATAACTTTTATTTAAATCATGAATTTGAATTTAAATATCATTAGGCGCCCAAGGGCATTTTAGTAATTTTCATGGCTTGTATAAAAGTTAAATGTAGTTGTTAAAATTATTTGGGATCATAACTTGTTCATTGTTAGAAGTTTGGAATTTATTTTGTGCTCTACAAATGTTTTATTTAGGTTTTAAATTCTCAGGGGCAATTTGGTCATTTTACATGTTATAGAATTTTAGGTATTACAACTTCTTCCCCACTAAAAGAAAAATTTCGTCCTCGAAATTTGCAAGGACATGAAAAAGGAAACATGACAGAAACGAAACGGAACATACCAGATCAAAACATGAAATGAGGATAACTCGATCGTATTGATTCTTCGGTCTCCCAGGTTGCCTCGCGTGCTGGGTGATTCCGCCAAAGAATCTTTACAAAAGGAATGACTTTATTTCTCATCACGCGTTCCTGACGCTCTAGAACCGCTTCCGGTTCTTCAGATAAGGTCATATCGGGACGGATTTGATCAAACGGATAAGAAGCCACATGTAGAGGATGATAATTGTATCCCCTCAAAAGAGATACATGAAATACATTATGAACATGAGCCAACTGAGGTGGCAAAGCTAGACGATACGAGACTTCTCCGATACGCTCCAGAATTTCAAAAGGTCCAATAAACCGAGGACTGAGCTTGCCCTTAATACCAAAACGTTTGACGCCTCGGAACGGAGATACTT
The DNA here is from genome assembly GCA_021014915.2 of Artemisia tridentata subsp. tridentata. Taxonomy (NCBI): domain Eukaryota; kingdom Viridiplantae; phylum Streptophyta; class Magnoliopsida; order Asterales; family Asteraceae; genus Artemisia; species Artemisia tridentata. The sequence goes on from CP139508.1 coordinate 163,760,213, forward strand.
TAAGAAATACCCGGTCGCCGGCATTAAACTCTAGATCCCGACGGTGTTTATCCGCATAACTCTTTTGACGCGCTCGTGCCTCTTTCAATTTCTCCTTAGCCGTGGCAACCTTTTCATTTGTGACCTCAATCATCTCAGGTCCTTCAAGAATACGTTCCCCTACTTCATTCCAACATACCGGTGCTCTGCACTTCCGCCCATATAACATTTCAAAAGGTGCCATATCAATGCTCGCGTGCCAACTGTTATTATAAGCGAACTCTACCAAACACAGATAATCGTCCCAGCTACCCGTCCATTCCAACGCACATGCCCGTAACATATCCTCTAATGTCTGGATGGTCCTCTCCGACTGACCATCAGTTTGGGGATGAAAAGCGGTACTGAATTTAAGACGAACACCCCAAACTTTATGTAATCCCTTCCAGAAGCGCGAAGTAAAACGAGGATCACGATCAGAAACGATAGAAGAAGGAGTGCCATGCAATCTAACAATCTCCTGCGTGAAAATCTCTGACAACTTACTAACACTGTAGCTCATACGGATGGGTAAGAAATGAGCGGATTTAGTTAGCCGATCAACGACCACCCAAATCGCATCATGTTTCCTACGAGTCAACGGTAAACCACAAACAAAATCCATAGAAATTTCATCCCACTTCCAAACTGGAATCTCCAAGGGCTGCAATAACCCACTAGCTCTTTGGTGTTCAATCTTGACCTGCTGACAGGTCATACATCTAGCTACAAACGATGCCACATCCTGCTTCATGCCGTTCCACCAGAAGTGTTGCTTTAGATCCCGATACATCTTGGTAGAACCAGGATGGATAGAAAAAGGAGAACTATGAGCCTCAGTCAACAAGGCCTCACGTAGATCAGAATCATCAGGAACACATAATCGATCCCCATACCATACAATACCACTATCGTCGACCCGAAACTCAGACTGCTTACCTTCCTCGACATTCTGCACAATAGCCCAGAGTTCACCATCGTCCTTCTGGGCTTCCTTAATCCGCAGCATCAAGTTTGATTCCACCTTCAGACTCGCCCAATAACCACTAACGCCCTTTACACATAGCTCAACCTCTAACCGCTCTAAATCCTGAAGAATACGAGACTCGACATTCATACTAGCAATCATACCCGATTTCCTGCTGAGTGCATCGGCAACAACATTCGCCTTGCCGGGATGATACTGGATATTAGTGTCGTAATCTTTCAGAAGCTCCAACCATCTCCTCTGCCTCATGTTGAGCTCTTTCTGGGTAAATATGTATTTGAGACTCTTATGATCCGTGAAGATATCACATGATTCACCGTATAAGTAATGTCTCCATATTTTCAACGCAAATACCACAGCTGCCAACTCTAGATCATGGGTCGGATAATTTTCCTCATAGGGTTTTAACTGCCTTGAAGCATAGGCAATTACTTTCCCGTTCTGCATGAGAACACAACCTAAACCCTTCTTGGAAGCGTCACTATAAATCTGGAATCCTCCCGAACCCGACGGTAAGGTCAAAATAGGTGCAGACACTAGTCGTCGTTTCAACTCCTCAAAGCTCTGCTCACGCTCATCCGTCCACACAAACTTTTCACCTTTTCTCATCAACTGAGTCAACGGTAAAGCCAACTTCGAAAACCCCTCGACAAAACGTCGATAGTAGCCAGCTAAACCCAGAAAACTCCTGACTTCGGTTACCGTGGTAGGTCTTGGCCATTTTGTGATAGCTTCGACCTTAGCTGGATCCATGGTAATCCCATCTGCAGACACGACGTGACCAAGGAAAGCAACTCGGTCCAACCAAAACTCACACTTGGAAAATTTAGCGTATAATTTCTGCTGCCTCAGAATACCCAAAACAGTACGCAAATGCTGCTCGTGCTCTTCCGCCGACTTAGAATATACCAGAATATCATCAATGAAGACGATGACGAATTTATCAAGGAATTCATGGAAAACTCGGTTCATTAAGTCCATAAATACTGCAGGAGCATTTGTTAACCCAAAAGGCATAACTAAAAACTCATAATGTCCATACCGGGTACGGAAAGCAGTCTTAGAGATGTCCTGCTCTTTAACCCGCAACTGGTGATAACCAGATCGCAAGTCAATCTTGGAGAATACTTTAGCTCCCTGCAGCTGATCGAACAAATCATCGATGCGAGGTAGCGGATAACGGTTCCGAATAGTGATACGGTTTAACTCCCGGTAATCGATACACAACCGCATAGACCCATCTTTCTTCTTTACAAAAAGTACAGGAGCACCCCATGGTGACACACTCGGACGAATAAATCCACAGTCCAATAACTCTTCTAGCTGCTCCTTTAACTCCTTGAGTTCCACCGGTGCCATCCGGTACGGAGCCTTAGAGATAGGCTCAGCGCCGGGAATCAGATCGATACTAAATTCAACCTCTCTGGCCGGGGCAAGACCAGGAAGTTTTTCAGGGAAAACATCAGAAAATTCCCGAACAACATGAACAGTATTAATATCAGGACCTTCTACGGAAGAATCTTTAATAGAGGCCAAATAACCTTGGCAACCATGAGATATTAGAGTCCTTGCTTTCAAAGCAGAAATAATTTTCACGGATTTTAGAGAGCGTGTTTCATGAAAAACGAATTCAGGCTGAGTTAGATCACCAAAAATTACTTTTCTAGCATGACAGTCAATGGTGGCTCTATGAAAAGATAACCAATCCATGCCTAGAATAACGTCGAAATCAACCATGTCCAAAGGAAGCAGATTTGCCGAACGAATCCGGTCATCGAATCGTATAGGACAATTTACATATTCATGATCAATAAGAGTACTGAGTTTCATGGGAGTGGAGAGGGATACTTGATTACTTAGTGGTGTTGGTAATATTTTAAGTTTCTTAACCAGATTTAAAGATATAATCGAGTGTGTAGCTCCAGTATCAAAAAGTGTGAAAATAGCGTGATCACCAATATATAAAACGCCCGTAATCGTACCTGAAGACTGTGCCGCCTGATCCCGAGTCATAGAATATACACGGCCAGTGTTGGGTGGAGGGGGAGGTAAATAGTTCCCGGTTTTCTCCGGGTTTTGCTTGGGACAATCTTTCACACGATGCTCTGTCGAACCACATCCAAAACAAGTCCCAGAAGCCCGACGACATGGTCCATTGTGGCGCTTGCCACACGTAGTACAAATAGGATAAGAATATGAACCCCCAGATGCACCTCCCTGAGAACTAGAACCCGGAGCCCTGCTCTGCTGATTACCCCTAGCAGTCTGGTCTTTCCCCTGTTTCTGACTGGTGTTGCGTCTCGAGCAATCATCTCCCTGCCTAGGAGTGAACCTGGAATCCTGCCCTCTAGTATCCGACCTCTTCTGATCATAGTTCCTGCCAGCCTGACCCTGATGGTCGTATCGTCGATCCCCCTGACCACGAGAATCATAACTCCTGTCATTCCGGCCCTTAAAATCCCTGCTCTGACCCTGAGTCTGAATCTTGTCCCCATCTCTGTTCCTCTTATACCCAGATCCCTGATGAAATATCTCGATATTGCGAGCTGCGTCGCAACATTCTGCCGGGTCTCGAAACTCATCATTAAGTATGCGGTCTAGTACCCACCTAATACAATAGTAGAAGAAAATGTATTAATGTCTATTGGTACCAACCATCAACTTAAATAGGTTACTAACCTCTTGAGTCCCCATTTGTATTGCCTAGCCTGCTGCTTAGAATCCCCAGCAAGCGGACCCACAAAACTCACTAATCTCTGAAACCGCTCCAGATACTGCCCAGCATTCTCAGAATCAAGCTGAGAGATAGTGTTGTACTCCCTAATGAACCTCTGCTGCTCGGAAACCGGGAAGTACCGATTATAGAACGTGGTACGGAAATCAGCCCATGAACATCCAAGAACATATGCATCACCACCTTTAGCTTCTTTATGCGCTTTCCACCAGTTGAGCGCGTCACCCTCTAACTTGAACACAGCCAGACGAGTCTTGAACTCGTCCTCACAACCTAACACCTCGAACAGTTTCTCCATGTGGGTGATCCAGTCTTCTGCTGCATGAGGAGTAGCAGCAGAAGTGAAGGACAATGGCTTGAGTTTATTAAAACTCTCCAGCCACCCATTAATGGTAGTGGGTCGACCCCCACCACCAGAAGAACTGCCAGCACCCCCAGATGAACCAGCTCCACCATTAATAAGCCGGTTGATCACCGCATCAGTGTTAAGGCCCGGTAACAAATTGGCTATAGCATTAGCCACCATAGCCTCCAGATTGGGGATTTCAGCATCTCCTCCACTGTTATACTCCTGATGACGAGTGTTAACCATCTATAGAATTACGAAGACGATTAGTAAGGTGAACAAAATATGTCAGAGCAGAATATGGAAAAGAGTACGCGAAAGGAAAACCTAATGTCTACCCAATCCTCACAGGTCAAAGGCCTAAGCCAACGGGTTTCGGAAACCTGTCTCTGATACCATAAATTGTAACACCCCAACCCGACAAGGGTAAAGATATCACAAATATATGGTTTCATATCAGAACAACATAGTATCCATAAATCAAAATAGCGGAAGTCAATACATAATCCAACAATAAGTCAACATGACTTATATCCAAAATGAAAGGAAATAAAAGAAGTACATAAGTTCAATGCCCAAACAATGGCAACATAAAGTCTAAAGAAATCAAATGGTAGATAAGCTATAAGAACAAGCTCCACTCAAGTGCACTCAACCCCAAAGCCATGCCCAGCTCCTAGCTTAATTACCTGCCGCGGGAAAAGAAAACGCGGCTGAGCTACTAGAGCTCAGTGAACAGATATAACGTAACAAGCAGTAGCATAATGAATGATACATGAGTAAATGAGAATGGAAGCATGAGTACATGATAAGAATACATGGTAAGAATACATGGTATCATAATGGAAAGGACAAAGGTGTATGGTAAAGGGAGGTCAGTAATCCACTACGAGCCCATAACATGAAATCATAATCATAATCATAATCATAGCCATAAACATGTAGAGGGGAGACCTCTTAGTATCCTGTAAATATGAGGGGTGACCTCATCATGGGTTGGAGTAGCTAGCTCCTGGAGTGTGAAAGACGTGTATCGCACACACCATCAGTCACCATGAATATCATAACATAACATAACATAACATAACATGTACATGAACAAATCTAGGATGCATCCATACGCCTCAGGTGGCCATAATCTGCCTCTACGTAACATAACATGCAGGGACGGGACAGGTCATCACTCTCCTGCCCTAGAGTCATGCCATCGGTGCATCGACTGACATGGACATGAAACCCTCATGCCTAGTGAGTGGCTCGTAGTATCAAACTGAGGGTAAAGGTCAAGTATCATGAATCATGTTTTTAGTTTACTTGCATAGGTCAATATCATGTTTCATAAGTTCATAATCATGGTTCATAATCATGGTTCATAAGCAAAGGGTCATAAGCAAAGGTTCATGAATGAAAGGTTCATAATCATAAAAGGTTCAATATCATGATGGTTCAATAATCGGAGTCATAATAAGAGAATGAAGGCCTCTTATCAAAGAAGCAGAATATCTGTACCTTATTGCTGACAAAGGAAACACACTGAAATAAGATGATCAAGAGCACAAGACTACTCCCTCTTCACACCTAGAGGAGTAAAGACATGATTACTAAAGATCCCATTTCCATATTAAGTAACTTTCTATTTTTAGCAGGTTTCCATTTTTAGAAAGTTTCCTTATTTAGTAAGTTTTCAAAATTAGCAGATTTCTATAATGAGTAAGATTTAAGTATTATGATTTAGTTAAGTCATTACTTTAGTCTCATTATAGGTTTAGGGTTGGTTTTAGCAAGTTATAAAAGTTTAGGGTTAAATATGACAAGTTTACATAGTTTAGGGTTTTAATTATAAATATATCAAATTAAAGGTCTAGAATGAAAATATCATGATTTACTTATTTAAATACCCCATTTATTCAGAATTACAACTCTAGCCCATTAAGTTCCATATTTTACACTTTAAACCCTTTATTTATAAAAATTACAAAATAAACCTTAAAGTTACATAATTTACCATTTAATTCATATATTAATTCTAATTACACCACTAGTCCTTATATTAATTTAATTATAGAATATACCCCTAAATTTCATGCATAGTACGATTTAATCCTTTAGTTTCCCATAATTACACATTTAGTCCCTTAAGTTTACAAACTTATAATTTAAATCATAATTCCATATTAATTACATATTAAGCCCATACATATTCAAATTTACCCAAAACACTTTAAATATCATTATTTACTCAGTACAACCTCAACTTTCCAGAATTTACCTTTTTAGTCCCTCTAGTTTAATTAATTACAAATCATACCCTTTAATTACCATTAATTCATTATCTTGAAATATTTACACTTAGGGCCCTCAAGTTATATTTTTCCCACATTGTAACAGACCTAAATAACATTTTAAAAATAGTCCACGAGTTTCAAAAGTTACAAAACACCCCCTTGACCTTTATATTTTAAATCGGTAAAACCTTTATAATACAAAATCAAACCCTAATTATTTTCAATCATCATGTAATCATTACCATATCATTTTAATACCATAAAAGTCCAGATTTAATTATATAAACCTTAATTCAATTGGTTTAGGGTTTTGTTCATGCTTTCCCTTTTATTTTTAATTTAGCCGATCTATACACAAATTCACCAATAATAGTTTTAGGCTTCTAAAATTCGAATGGCCATTTTTGTGATGATATATGATGTATAAGGAAGCCACGAAAATTATAAAACTTGCCCAGAAAATTCGCATGAGTGATTTAGAGAATTAATACGATTCTAGGGTTTCGAATTCAATAATTAGCATACGATCAAATTACAATGCATGGCTGTGTTTTAGCATTTTTCTCACGTTATATAGGATTAGTATAAGCTCAGAAAAATACCAGATAATTTATAGGACGAGTGAATAGGGCGTATCAATTTTGGACCTATCGGATCTAGTGCTCGACACCAAAGAATTCACCACGATCACCACAGCCACTCCATGACCTTGTAATCATTTTTCACAGACCATACATGATGTGAGGGACGTGAGAAAAATAGAGAATGAATTTTACATTGATCGAATTAATAAAAATGGAATTATTACCTATCGAGTGGAATAGAAAAAGAAATTTCGACAACTTGCAATCCCGACCTCTAAAATTCGTGAAGCTATTTTTCTAGGCCTCTTGAGAACCTTAAGAACACAGGAAAAATAGTGCCTCACTTCCAGAAATTCGGATGGATGAGAAGAGAATTATTTTGTGTCTTAGGGTTTAATCGGTTTGGAATTTTGGGAGAAAAAATATGTGTGCTATAGAAATTGTGGAGTGACCGATTTTTAGGGAAGTAATAGGCCAATATTTCGGTGGTTTTGGTCAAAGAATTTATGGCATGATTATCTCCTTTAATTTCCATTTAATTCCCTTTTAATTTCCTTTAAATAACTTTTATTTAAATCATGAATTTGAATTTAAATATCATTAGGCGCCCAAGGGCATTTTAGTAATTTTCATGGCTTGTATAAATGTTAAATGTAGTTGTTAAAATTATTTGGGATCATAACTTGTTCATTGTTAGAAGTTTGGAATTTATTTTGTGCTCTACAAATGTTTTATTTAGGTTTTAAATTCTCAGGGGCAATTTGGTCATTTTACATGTTATAGAATTTTAGGTATTACACGTAGCCCTGTAACAAACACCCGGGTGAGGTTTCCCACAAGTAGCACAAAGTGGTGGAGGAGGTAAGGTCTCCGTAGGCCTCTTCTGACCCGAAGAACCTGAAGAACGACCCTGCTGAGAACCCCGATTCGACTGATCCCTATACTGACGCTGGTTGTTGTTACCGTGAACCTGACGATCATTCCCAGTCCTACCAGTAACCCTCTGATCCTGTCCCCTGGACTCCTGTCACCTCGAATCAAAACCCCAGTCCTGTCGACCCCTGTGCTCAACACCCTGGTCCTGACGACCCCTATGCTCATAACCCTGGTCCTGACGACCCTGACTCCCGTAGTTAATACGGTTACCATCTCTGCCCCTCTTGTTTGAAACCCCATCAGTATGAAGTAACTTTATGTTACGGGCCGCGTCCGCAACTAGTGCAACATCTGTGTAATCAGTATTCACAATCTCGTCCAAAACCCACTTTTTCAACCCCCACTTAAAGTGCCTAGCCTGCCTATGAGCGTCACCAGCAACCGGTCCAACGAAACTAGCTAACCTCAGAAACCTCTGCATGTACTTTCCAGATGACTCCCGATCAAACTGATATATAGCTCCATACTCGCGCTCATACCTTTGTTGCTCAGAGAAGGGAAAATATTGTTTATAAAAGATGTCACGGAAGGCATTCCATGAACAAGTGTCAGCAAAGTTCTCTCCCTTAGTCAGAAGATAAGCCTTCCACCAATTCAACGCATCACCTTCCAACTTGAAGGTAGCCAAACGCGTCTTAAATTCGTCACCACAACCCAAGACTTTGAACACCTTCTCCATATGCGTGATCCAATCTTCTGCCTCCGTGGGGGTGGCAGCAGATCGGAAAGAAAGAGGCTTAAGTTTGGTGAACCTCTCAATCCAAACATGCATCCCGGTAGGTGGAGCACCGCCACCTGACGAACCAGCACCATTTCTGATGTCTACGGTGATTCTGGTCATCAGTTCAGCAGAGAGATTCGGGAGAGCATTAGCCAAAGCAGTGGCTATCATAGCCTCGAAACCAGGGACATCCCCACCATCACCGTTTCTACGCGTAGTCACCATCTGAACGATCACCAAAACAATTAGAATAGAGAGAATAAGCACAAAAGGAAAAGACGAAACAGAAACCTAGTGTCTACCCAATTCCTCACCAGTCAAAACCTAAGCTCTAAGGGTCAATCCTAGGGTCCATACGTTCACAGGCCATGACTTATGTACTACAGGTCGCAGCCTGGGCTCTGATACCATAATTGTAACACCCCAACCCGACAAGGGTAGAAGTATCACATTATGGTGAAATATCAAAGCATACATAATAAACAGCGGAAGTCTTAAGCATAAATAATCAAAGGAGTTAAGTCAACATGACTTAAACCAATACATAAGTTCAAGAAAAAGGAAATACTCCAAAGAAAGGAACAATGAATCCAAGTCTAACAAAGTCATAACATAAATAAATGGCAACTAAGATGACTAGGGTAAAGTCTCCACACAAGCTCAACTCTCAACCCAAAGCAATCCCCAGCTCCTAGCTTAGATACCTGCCGCAGGAAAAGGAAATGCGGCTGAGCTTAAAAAGCCCAGTGAACAGATATATATAAACGAAACAAAAGATAAGGAACAAAGAATAAAATATGATGCATTAGGGAAACAGAAGGCATGAACAAATGAATATCAAAGTGTAAGTAATGGTCAGTAATCAATCCCGAGCCCAAACAAATCATATCTGGTAGCACAAGTAACCATTGTATTCGGAGGGGTGACCTCGGAATACCAAAGGTAAAAGGAGGGGAGTCCTCAGTAACCATTGGAGTGATCAGCTCCCACAATGTGAAGACGTGAATTGCACCCAACATCAATCACCAAATAAATCATAGCATAGTATATACTAAACAAATCTAGAATGCATCCATACGCCCCTGCAAAAATTATAGTGGCCATAACAAATATAAAGTGTGCACATCATAATCAAAATGGGACGGTGTGGAACATCACTCCACCACACTAGAGTCATGTCATTGGTGCATCAATGACACAGTCATGGAACCCCCATGACTAGTGATAGCTTGGGTATCAAACTGAAAGGTTCAAAGGTCATATCATAACAAGGTCAATTGTCTAAGGCATCAAAGAGTCATAATCAAAGTCCAAATGTCAAGGGTTCATAAATCTAAAGGTGCATAGCAAAGGTTCAATTAGAGCATAAGTCAAGGGAAGCCATACTAGGAAGGCTCAGATCAAAGGGATCATAATCAAAACTAATATCAAAAAGATGTGTATGAATCATGAGAAACCTTAAGAGATAAGGTCAGAATATCTGTACCTTATTCAAAGCAAGCAAACAGGAAAAGAAATGTCACAAGATGATCACTCCCGCTTCACAGAACCTATACGAATTAATAACCAAATATTACTTTAAGTCCAATTGAATTAGGTTACCCATTTTAGTATGCTTTCCAGTTTTCTGTGACTTTCTATTTGGTAAGTTTCTCGACATAATAATTTAATACTTTAAGGTTACAATTGAAAATTAAATAATATTTAAGGGTTAAAATGACAATCATAATAGTTTAGAGTTAATTATGCCAATTTGATAATTTTAGACTTAATATTAAAATATTTTAGATTAGGGTTTAATATGACACCTTTAATAAATTTTAGGGTTTAAACTGTCATTTATTTAAAGTTCAAAGGCTAAAGTGTAAATTGTATATTTATATGAATTTTCTTATTCTTATGCTTTGTTTATTTTAATCATCTTATTACATTGTTCCATGCCCATTAATTTTGTTTGCCCACTGATTGACACACCTCAAAACAAGCCATAAAAATATTTACATAAAATCATATCTTTTTATTCTAATCGGCATATAACCATGCATACACACATACACAACATGAAATCACAGCCATACACAAGTAGTTAAAACAGTTCTAGTACCACCCTTAGCACACTCACAATGACCAGACCAGTAGCCTTGGTTTAAATTCCCTCGATACACACCCAACTCATCCACTCGACACTCACACAACACCCCATCACTTCCTATACGACACCCTATCACATACATGAAATGATGACCAAGCAACCCCATTTTCCCAACCCCCATCGACACATCAAAACATAACCCAAACCAGCTCTAGTTCGACACACATTTACCACCAATGTTAATCCCACAGAATTGACATACATCATACACACACACAACCCATTTTCTCTTGCATGAAACTCGACCCATTTTACAGCCACCTTTACACGCCAACACACACGTAAACTCACCCTTGTTCCCAGCCTAATTCGACACACAAGCAGCCAACATAGTGACCCATTATCACAGCTACACGACACCTATAATGATCACATAAAAACATGGACTTCCACTCTAATCGACACTCTCTTTATTTACTTTATATGGTTCGAAAACAAGCATGTACTTCACGTTGTATACACATGGTCACCCTACTTCTTTGTTTACGATACCCCATTTTCTGTTTTGCAATACGAAAATAAAACCGAGACAGCATGCATGTTTTCTCTTTTATTTTAGTTCGTATAGGATCAGTTTCAACAGATTTTAGGTCGATACATTTAGCTTTTCAATTCGTTATTTTATGTGGTACTCTTTATGATTTTATGTGATGTAGATTTCGACACAACCAACAAAACATGAATCGAACCCAACAAGATTTGAACAAGAAGAGAATGAATTGAACAAAGTATGGATACATTACCCTTGATGCGTGATAACGAGAAGAAAAACAACAAGGATCGATTCACCAAGAATTTAGCCGAACCCTAGCCAAGAACCCTTCGAATGGCTTCCAAAAACCCACGATCGAACCCTTCTTCGAACCAGGAACAATACTCACGTCTAACCACCAAGTAGGAGCTACAACAAAGTCTCCTTCGCTTTGCTTTTGATCGAACAGGAAAGAACAAGGAGATGGCAGCCGATTCATTTGTATGAGAGAAGTTTTTAGGGTTTGCAAATGGGATTAAAACTTTCGGTATAAAAGGGATATGGGAAAACCGTGTGATGGGAATTCTCAAAGTAGGTAACATGCTAATTTTAAGGGATTTGATTGAAGACCAATTAAATGCTAATATATTTAAAATCATTGTTACACTAAAGAATTTCGTTTAGGTATTAGTGGCGTGGGATTTAATATACGTACCATTTGTTTTAGCATAAGTCTTATTATCGTGATACTTTTATTTGTTCTATTATGAACAGTTAAATGCTTAGGTTATATTCGGGATGAAATGTCTTAATGCTTTAAACATCTTTTATGAATTTGAGATCGAAGGGTATTCTGGGTATTTTACATGTTCAGAAATTTTGGGTTTTACACCCATGAAGGCGGAGATCCTCATGATTTTCGGCACTCCGCTGATGTAGCTAGCTTCGTCCGTCCACCTTTCTTTAAAATCCAGAAGGGATTCATGAGCTCGCCGGACGATTTTCGTAATCTCCGTCGGGTCTTTTGTACATTTCTTCCAGAGAGCAAACCTCGTTGAGAATTGCTCCCTCAACTCGTTCCAGCTATCAATACTTCCCGGTTCCAACCTTTCGAACCATCCTCCTGCAGCTCCGTCCAAATTTTGCTGAAACATGCGACACCAAACTGGCATCGGCCATTCCCCTAGTTTGATGCTCCGGTAAATCTGGTGAGATGATCATTCGGATCCGTTGACCCATCATAGAATTTCATATTCAGCGGTATTGTGTGATTCGGACCAGAGAACTCTACAATCCGGCGAGTAAACGGTGACCTCGATACCTCCTTGAAGGGTTTGTGAAGGTCATCCTCCTTCCCCTCGTCTACTTTCTCCTTTTCCCGATTCTCATCTCCTTCGTCTCCAAAGTTGAGCCGTATTGGCCTGAGAATGTTTCCGCCTTGCGCATTATGTTTCTTGATCAGTTCCGTCAGTGATGCCACCTGGCCAAGGATCAAATCTTCGAGACTAGGAGAGTCATTATTGGCCGAGCGGTCAATGTTATGCTGGTTATGATTATTGTTGGGCCCGTCTTCTCCGTCTTCGGGCGTTCGAAAAGAAGGACCAGCCATTCTAATACTTAGGTAGACTGAATAGCGGGTCCCACGGATGGCGCCAATTTGTTGAAGTAAAACCTTGTAGGTGGGTCCAACTTCTGTGTAATATCCTTCGGAATGTTTCCTCCGGATGGTGAGAGCTCCTACACACAAGAAACACGCACGTTAGACTCGCCCTGGGTTTTATCCCAAGACCAACCTCCGGCGTGAGAATAAGTATACGATAGTATGAAGGGTGAATAGTAAATGAGAGTAAATGCTATGGGTAAAAATTAGTTGTGAATCATAAATAAGGTGTGGATATTTATACTACCCGCAGCTGTTACATGTTTGCCTTGGGACTGAGCAAGCCGACCTACGCCTAGCCTAGTAGGTAGGTGTCAGATCATGTGGGGAACACAATCTCGGAAAATCTGGGATGGCGGCGCGGCAACGGTTGATGGGATTGTTCATTGGGTAAACGGCGACGGTCGACCCTTCGGCATGTCCGGAAGTGAGTTTCGTGTCCGGACGAAATATGATGTCCGGACACGTAGGCCGATCTGGACGAAGTATGACGTCCGGACACATATGCCAACATTAGTCATATGAAAATAGAAGAAGATAAAGACTTTGTG
>CP139508.1:163773682-163790149 GCA_021014915.2 Artemisia tridentata subsp. tridentata
AATTAATTACAGTACGCTTAAAGCTAATACTAGAATCAACACGATTCGTTTCGTTCAAGCCAAACTTATTGTTCCTAAGGTGAACTTCTACTTTCTCCTCATGAGCACTCTTAGCTGGCGCAGTCCTATATTTCTTTGTATTGCGACTAGGCTTTGACCCGCTAGCTTGAGTGTCACTGTTTACTCTTGTAGAAGCAATGATGGGAACATTAGTTTGTTTCACTGCCATTCGGTTTTCTGGTTTTGATGTGCTGGGTTCAGATGTCGTTAATGGTACATCAAAGGTAACATGCTTGTTTTTAGTCATTGAGGATGATGTAATAAACCTATCTTGCTTGTTATCAATCTTAGGACATGTGCCAATGACGTATTCTAAGAGTTCCTAAGATCGTTTAGTAAGGAAGCAGGCATCTACAACTGCACTATCAAGTGGTTTATTTGTCCTATCCATTTCTACGATCTCACGAAGGGTATCAAGGCTATCCTTAAGGTGAGTGAGATATACTTGATGAGCAGACCTATTGTTCCTAAGGGGAAGCGGAATAGGCACAACATCAATTGCATACTTACTACAAGCAGAAACCTTTGGAACAACATTATCACTGGTGATGATTGGCATTTTCCCTTTCACCTGAGCCTTTAGATTCTCAATCTCATTAAGCAAATAAGTTATTTTTTCATTGGTTTTATCACGTGTGATTTTAATCGAATCATATAACACTTTGTAATGCTGTTTGATTTTTGAATTTTCAGCTTGAAAACAATCATTTTCATGTTGTAATTTATTGATGGTGTCTTGATAGTGAAAATTCTGAGAATCTAAAGACGATGGTTTATGGGTGCCAGTCACATCACTCTTATTCGATTTTAATTGGGCAATTTGTGCCCTCAATTTTCGAATAGTGTTAGTGTAAGCTTGAATTTTTTTCATCTCGTTTGCTTAATTCAAAATATGCATCAAAATCAGGAGCATCCAAAGATGTCTTGGCATTTGAGATTTTAATTCTTTCTTCTAAATGTTGATATTTTAATTGCAATACATCTAGCAATCATATTCTCATTGGTGATGAGAATGTTCTTTTTGTCAATCTCACAACATTTAAGATCAATAGCATTTTGTTTTCCCACGTTTTCCATATCTTTAAACACTTCTTTCATTTCTTTTACTTCAGTTTCAAGGGTTTTTTGCATGCCCTCAAAATGTTGTTTGAGAAGTTTAAAAAATGGAATAACCTCAGTTAAGTAGCACTGTTTTGTTAGTTCAAAACCCCTTTCCCCTTCAGTAATTCCCGTTGGCGTAATTCTCTTCTTACATGTTTTATCAAAATCAGCAAATAGTTGACAAAGAACATATATGCTAATTAGAGTTTTACATTCTGTGGGAAGAGTTAAAGGAACTAAGTGCATGGGTGTATTGGGTGGGTACACCGTTGCAGCCGCTATTTTTCTAAGGGGTGGAGTTTTGGCTTTAAGTTCTTCGGCCTTTCTCTTTTCTACGTCCAAAGACCAAAATATTTGTTCTGGCGTCAACTTAGTTTGAGGTGCAAAAACAGTCAATCGGTTCTCCTCATAGTAATCATGGGGTTTGATTATGACTCGATTTGCTATACATTTGGGATCCTTCATTTTTTCAGCCATTCTTTCTCTATTTATTACTCTCTTCAAATGATGACACATTAGGAGGGGCATGACCAGGCTTAAGCAGTTCATTTCCATCATATAAGGAAGGTTGGGCTACTTTAGCACTCCTAAGGAAAGCTGATTTAGGTTCACCTACATTCTTTTCACTATGTTCATCACACAACTTTTTATGCTTTTGAATCATTTGAGCAGTTTGTCTGGTATGGTCTTGTGTGTACAACTTGTTTTCAATCTTATTCTTTAACGTTTTAAGTCTGGAAAAATCATTTAAGAGTTTTGTTTCTTTTTCTTTGAAATCATGTTTTAGTGTAGTTACACTTTCTTGGATCTGCTGTTTTTGTTTAACAGTTTGATCAAGTTGTTTTCGTAAAGAATATAACTCCTTTTTCAATGTTTATTCCCTTAAATTACGTTCTGTTATGAATGTACGTATTTGACTATCCATTTTCTGCTCACGTTCAGTTAGCTCAAATTTTGCACGTTGTTCATATATGGCCACCTGATCTTTATAGATGTTAAGTCTAGTGGTCAAGGTGTCATCAGGGATAAACACGGTGTTCTCATGCAACTCACAAGCATTATCAACAACAGAAGATGCACTACTTGGTACAACCGACAAGTTGTTGTGTTTCACATATTATTCATATGGGATAACATTACTATTTCCCATATCAGCAGTATCTGATTCAACAACATTTGTTGGTTGTACGTCGTTAGGAATCTTTTCTTCATGCAACACATTAACATTGTTAATAACAGAAGATACCCCACTAGGTTCAACAGACGCTCCGTTGTGTTTCACATGTTGTTCATATGGGTTAATATCGCTATTTCCCATATCAACAGCATCTGATTCAACAACATCTGTATGTTGTACTTTGTTGGGAACCTTCTGTTCATCGACTGTAGCAACACGTAATTTTCCACGTCAACATTTATTTTCAAACTCCAATTTACAACTTTGAGATTTTACAAGAACACTCCTTACGAATAACTATGTGGTTAAATAAATATAAAACGAGGAACAACCCTCTTAAACACTATGAATTTGGACTATATTTAGTCCACAACGCTCCAGTACCTTGCTCCTACTCCGATTCACAATTTTAAACCCCACAACAAATTTCCTTTTCTTTATTGACTTACGGTTGTCAATTCAACAAATGTTATTCGCAAATTAAAAATTTAACACCCGATATACCCAATTCTCCCAATGATTAATTCTAACGTATTTTTATCCTTCCAAAAAGATTACCAAAGTTCCAAAAATATTTCCTTACGCCTAAGGTAAATTCTTTATATCTTACGTTTAATTACGTATAACTTTCGTTAATCACCAAACCAACAACCGATACCTATTTTTAACACCCAATACATACAACATATACACTCTTGTATCAAAGCAACTCATCTAAACCTATTTTATTCACATGTGCCGCCCCCTCCTTGCCTTATAAATAATTGCTAGACAAAATACACATGGTAATTAATTAGCACACAAGAATCCATGAAACATGGAGTTGTAAGTTTAATTGGTGGCTTGACCAAGCCATTGTCTCCCCCTTTGCCCGTATTCAGCCACAACATGATGACTAGCTCAAAGATATTTTTGACCCACTATGCAAGAGTTGAAAATCCCTAGTATATATATGTACACTTGTGACATTTCCTTACCCTAGTTCAAGATGACAAAAAAAAAGATCATCTCTCATCTCATATATATACAAGTCGACACACACTAGAGCAAGAAGAAAAAGAAAGCTTGTTGGGTAAAAATCAAACATAATTAGGGTACTCTAGCAAGGGTTTGGAACACTAATCTTGGGGTTAATCAAGTGTCTTACATTCTCATCTCACTAATCTCTTTTGTAAGTAATCTTACATTTGCAAAACTTCATGTTTTTCATGTCATAATGCTAGTTCAAGTATATATACCTAGTTATCACTTTGTATATGTTGATAAAGTTTTACCTTCACAATGATATTTTAACAAAAGGTTATGTTTTAAATAAGTTTTTTATTACAAGTAAACTAATTAGTAAAAATCTCCACAAGAAAATGAAGATGAAAACATTATATATATGTTAGTAAACTTGTAATTATAAACATCCTTGATGAACATTTATATGGACTCTTGAATATTGCTAATTTAGTATTAGATCACTATTGTGATGTTGAGAAGTTGATGGATGAACTAGGACTAGATTTGAAGTGGTTGTTAAGTGGTTAAAAATAACTAGAAGACTAGGAAATATAATTTGACACTTTAATAATGAATCTGTCCCGTTTTGGTTAATACAGAAAACTCAGTAACTTAGTAACAAGTTTAGGCTAGAAATATAGAAAATAGACTCAATAACGAAAACGTAGCCGCTTGAATGAGTTAAAAAGGGCTTATAACGAAAAAGATACGCTAGTTTCAATTTATACGACGAAAACTAAATTTTTAGGAAAATTGTTGAAGCTGTTAGAAAATTGGAGTGATGAAAACTGATGATAAATTGTAACTAGACTAGCCGAGACCTTAGAAATTCGATAGTATACTTAAATACCTTCGCGGGGATATGTAAAACTTAAGAAACGAAGCTACGACGCAAAAGTTATGGCCTAACAAAGATTTACGACGACATATAGGTTTGACAGCTTTTATTATTTGGCTATTAGAAAGCTGTTAGGAAAATAGAATGTGGATTTTGGACACTTTAGGCTTGGTTTTGGCTAAAATGATGTAAACGAAAATGGTAAAACATCATATACACTTAATAGGCGCGTTAGAGATTTTTGAAATAGCCGTTAACATGACGACTAAAATTTGATCACAAGATTTACAAGTTACGTTTTCTAAAAAGGATGATTTTCCAAATAAACGATCAAATTGACACAACTAATCTTTTGACAACAAATATTACAACAACATGCACAAGAGATATAATAGTATTTGAACTTGCATGCACGACATCATTCCATGAACTAAATCATATCATTCATAATAGGTTGCGAGTAGTTTTCCGAGTCCCAATTCCGTACATTTTCCTTTCGTTATCGTATTAGTTGTTCCAGGTGAGTTCATGGCCCCTACTTTTACTTGTTTTATAACTGTTTTGGGGGTGAATACATGCTCGTTTATATTTAAACTCCATGCTGGTCTTACTTGAAACGTGAATTATTTTCTCAAACATTACTGATTGATTAAAATCCTTGATTGATTACTCAAAAGCATTATGTGTTTATCTGTTACACACTTGATTATTTTATTATGGACACAAGTGCATTAAACTATTACATATTGCCTATTTTATGAACCGTTAAGCGCGAATGTTGTGAATAGATCTATTGGGATTGAACTCCCCGTCCGGGTGGTGTTCCCCACTTGACTGGTATGTCAAACGGACGCATAATCATTTGAGGAACCTTGGGTGTCCTAGGTGGACATCTATCAGAAACTTTGGGTGTCCGGGTGGTTTCCTCACTTGACCGGTATGTCAAACGGATGCTCAACTAGAAATTTTAAGGCTTCGGTGTCATGAACTTAATATGAAAAAAACCCTTTCTATATTTGGAATATATTGTTCTTTGATTTCTTGTGGTCCATATGATACTTGTTGTTTACTAAAACCTATGAACACACGAACCTCGTGTTGACCCGTTTTAGCATGTATTTTCAGGTTCTTAAAGTGTTTGCTCACATTTGGCAACAGTTGGCATGGCATAGCATGGTTATAGGATCAAGACACTCTGATATTCATTTGGAGACCGTTTCACTTATTTTATGGGCCTATTTCCGCACAAAAATTTAATAATGTAAATTTAATGCTTTTGTTAATGAACTTTATTCTAAATGATTGTGGTGAAAAACCGTTCTTTGAACTCGTGTTGTGATACCAATTGAGTAGCACCCCAGTAACATGTATGCTTCCGCTGGACTCAATTTTTGGGGGTGTTACATCGACCATGTTATACATATCATACAGTTTTAGTACCTCAGATATGACAGATGCATTGGAAGGACCAGATTGTTGTGGTGATGAGACTGCAGAAGACAGATTAGCCATGAAGATGGTTTGAGCAGTGGGTTCATCATCAACGTCTGAGTCAAAAGCATCACAGTCATTGGCTTGGAAGATATTGGGATCATTCAGGGCCAAGTCCTGAACTGGTTGATCATCCACATCAGCATCAAACATGTTTCCCTCATCACCAACAAGAAACAATAACTCCTCTTCGTCCAGAACTGCTCCATTCTCTTGAGCATGCATCAACATCATCTTATCTTTGAAGTAGTTAGAGTTCTGTGGACGCTTTGGTTGAGTGCAGTTCTTTGCTAGGTGTCCTAGTCCACCATAGTTATAACATTTAATTTGCCTTTCTTGTCCCTGATTAGCATTCCCAACTCTGTTCTGTAGATTACCCCGACCAACATTCCTTTGATTCACATACTGCCTTCCCTGAACATTCTGAACCACAACCCTTCCATCCTCCACAGTTGCTTGATTACGTGGGTTTGATGAAGTTCGAAGTTGGTTGTTGGTTTGAGGGAGTGTTGCTCTGAACTATTGGACAAGTAAAGAAACTTGGTTGGAGAGATTATCAATCATCTTGTCAGTATGAGAATATCCTGAATCCAGTTGGGAGTTTACAGCAGATGGTGGGTGCAACGATGATTGGGCAAATGATGTTTGATTTTGTGGTGAAAAGGGATGGTGATAAACTTGATCAAGTGAGGATTGATTGAACGGCTGAACATTTGAGACAAATGCAAGAGGATCATTAGATGTTGTTGGATTGAGTTTTTCCCTCAATTGACGATCATAGACAACATGCTTTTCATGTTATTGTAAGTAAGCATACAGCTGTTCATAATTAGTCTGTCTCAATCCTTTGTTGAGCTTCACGGCTGTGACAAATCAATCCCACTCGGGTGACATGTTGTTCACAAACTTAGAATTGAGCTGGATATTTGGCATTGTCATCCTGATGATCCTCATGTCATTCACAAGCTTGTGAAATCTCACATAATAGTCAGTGATGTTTTCACCAGGATTCATCTTGAAATGCTTAAACTCATCATACAACTGAGATTCACGATCTTCTTTGGTAAGTTCAGATCCAGCCAGAAGCATTTTGACATTGTCCCAAACAGCTTTGGCTTCAATGTTGAAGTCGATAAGCTTCTAAATGTCTTTCGGAAGTCCTTGAATCACAATGTTAGAAGCTCTAATGTCTGTATCATAACACTTCTTTTCCTACTCATTAAGATCGTTGAAAGTACGTGGCCTGTCGATTCCAAAAGTGACAGCTCCATCCTCAGCGGTAGTGACAGCTGTTGATATAGATAATGCCTAAACACGTTATTAATATTTTTTGATATCTCTACGTTTTGATAATCACAAAATGTAAAATCATTAAACGAAAGATTATGACGTAAACAAGTATTTAGTTGTAAATATCTATTTTGACAACTCAATCACTTAAGGTATGAATAAACAAATGCTTAATGCATTATATGATCAAAGAAATTTTTTCTAAATCACTAAACTTTGTATAAAATGTCACAAACATTTTATATTTTTTTAGAAAAAACATTTTTGGTATTAAATAAATATGTTTAATCTATTATAAAAATATGAATTCAAATTTTCAACCAAAAATGGCAAAAATGTTCCAGAAAAACCTTCCCCACAAAAAGACAAATCTGAGCAACGTTCGGATTTGGGCGGCCCCCTTAATTCACTAGGCGGTCCCCTTAAATTTAAGGGGACCGACCACCTATTTAAGGGGACCGCCCCGCTCCTCTAGGTCCTCAGATTTGCCTATAAATACTGGTTCATCTCTGGACTTTTTTTTCTCACCTTTTGCACCCCAAAGCTTCTGTTCTAAATCTCTTCTCATATCTTTCTAAATCCTTTGATCATATATTCTTAAGCATTGGTTTCTAAGTGATCCAAGCTTCCACCATCCAAGTGCAAAAGAAGAATACTTCTATCAATCAAGATTAGAAGTATTACAACTTAGTATCATCTTGCTATCTAAGTTGTTAGTTAAGTAAACCTTGTAAATCATTCATTCATTTGTGTATAAGGTGTGTATATAAGGTGTGAACATAAGTGATTAGATTAGTGTAGTGTGTGAGTAGTGAAGAAGGTGTATAAGTAGTTGTGTTGTAAAGAAGTAGTGTAGAAATATTGTAAAGTTGTGAAGTAGCTGTGGAGTGAAGAAATCGTGAAGTAGTGAAGAAATACAAGGCGTGAAGTAGTGAAGAAATAGAAGTCGTGAAGAAGTGAAGAAATAGAAGTCGTGAAGTAGTGAAGAAATAGAAGTCGTGAAGGAAGTTGTGAAGTAGTCGTGTTGTGATTGAAGTTGTGAGATTGGTTCTAGCTACGATTAGAACTCGACATTTAGCTTTGTGTCGTTAAACCGGTGTAAGCAAAAGTTGTGTAAGGTTTTCTCCGCCATAAGGGAGCTTGTTGTAGTAGTGAAGAAAACTCTCGAGCTAGGTGTGCTCGGGGAGTGGAGTAGGGCAAGGAAGGTGTCCTTGTAGCCGAACCACTATAAATCCCTCGTGTCTCGGTTAGATCTTTCCATCTCTTACTTACATCTTTATTTATATCGTCATTACTTTCATACATATAGGCATATATAATTGTTAGTATTATTTAGAAGTTGATTTCACATAAAGATCAATTTAAAACTCCATTCATAAAAGCAAAACTTTTATAACAAATCTAAAAGGGTACACATATAATTAATAATATTCTTCAAATATCATTTTAATATAAACTCGAATCTAAGTTTTTAAAAGGTAAACTAAGGTTTTCATAATTAAATTAAAAAGACGTAAAACTATTCAACCCCCCTTCTAGTTTTTCACAATTGGTATCAGGAGCCACGTCAAACAAGATTTTTAAAATATACTGTATTTTAAAACTTGAATCGATCTATGGAATCCGAAAAATATTTAGAAGGGGAATTTATGCAAAAACCACCGCTATTTGAAAACTATACTTTTCCTGAATGGAAAAATAAATTTGAAATTTATGTGAAATCAATTGATCTAGATCTTTGGCATGTCATTTCGATTGGTGATTTTCAACCAACAAAAACGGATTTTGAAAATCAAAATAATTATTTCAAAACAAAGAATGACATAAATAATAAAGCTAAAATAATTATTTATAAAACCTTACCGAAAGTTGAATATGAAAGAATATCCTTTTGTCAAACGGCAAATGATATTTGGAAAAATCTCTTAAACTTTCATCAAGAAAAATGTCAAGCCAAAGATGACGAATTTGATTTTGTACATGAATTAGTTATCTTAGAAAATTTAATAGATAAACATTTAGATAAAATAGATACATGTGCTACTAGTTCAAATGTTGTTAATAAAGGTATTAATGACGAAGACTACATGAATCAACTCCAAAGTGAACTCAATCCAAAATCATGGAGTGACACAGACGAAGAAGAAGATCACTATCCGGTATGTGAAGAATGCAAATTAGATAAAACTCCAAATAAGGTACAATCCGAAACCGAACATTTTTGCTTTGATCAATTCATTTTAGAATTTTCAAAACTAGAAAATGAGTTTAAACATTTTTTCAACATAGATCTAAAAACCATTTCTAAAAATGAATCATCAAAAACTTTTGAAAGTAATTTTGAAAAAGAAATAATTTTAGAAGATAAAATGTCTAGACTTGAAAGTAATATTGAAATTGATCTAGAATGCAAAACATGTCAAGAGTATAAGCATGAAATTAAAAGATTAAATGAAAGAGCAAAAATATTAGCTAAATTTGAAGAAAGTTTCAAATCTCTTAAATACCTACTAAGTTGTCAAAAGCCATTTAAAGATAAAACTGGTTTAGGATATATTTCGGATAACTCATCAACAAGTAAATCAAAACAAATTGAATTTGTAGAACCTAGTAGAAAAATTTAGAAATAAGGCTATTTACAATGACTATAAACAATACAAGTCAAGAAATCCATTGTTTGTACATTAAAACAAACTGTTAAGGAATTCTTGTACTTCTTGGCGACATCTTCACCATGTGCATACAAATGCAATGGGTGTCTTCAACTAACCATCTCGGACCCATAAAAATCCGGGTACCAAGCTGTTTTAATTGATTAGGTGATATAACGCACAAAGGAAAGAAACTCAATCTTACTCACATTCGAAACGTACGCGTGAAGACAAATTGGAATATTTATGGTGCGGCTACTGAAGATATCCATACTTCGTAATCGAAAATCTTGAAAAGTCTACGAAGTAACTTTCAAACAAGTACTTTAAGATAATGTAAAGAAAGTATCGATATTTAGGATTCTCTAGCCATCTCATCAAAATGTGAAAGTCTCTACAAATGAAGTTATATGCATCAAGGCTAATACATCAAATGAGTCAAGTACAAGACATGTTCGGGTCAAGCCACTTTGGTCTAATAAGGCGTTAGACGCCTACTATAATATACCTTCTTACCTTGGTTATCTTGAAGACTCTTCTATCTCTTTCAACCTCGTTTATCATTTTGGATACTACGAAGAAAAGCTGGATATAAGGTACGTTTTCTTTTTAAATTTCATAAGTAGTTACTTCATATATATAATCTTATTAATCATTGCCTTAGGATATGCTTAGTTTGATAGGTTGCATTGCCTTTGCACTTTAGTTATATCCGTTCTACGATTTAATAAACTAGAAATCCTTTAGTTAGCCCCATAAGTATTAAATGAAGTTTTCACTGTCAAGCTCATTTAGCCTTCCCAAATTGAACATGGAAATCTTCCATGACCACTAGTAGAAAACTAATGTAGATGAAGCAAGTAAAGTAGATTAATTATCAATATAGGAATAGGATTAGATATATCACAATATAATCTATGGATGAAGCAAATTCTTATAGACTATAGCATTAAGATAAGATAATGTGCGTAATCAAAGGAGCCGTATTAGCATAATATCCCACTCTCGCATCAAACTCGTAGAATTTAGTCATCACTTTCTTATGATCACAAGATATGTAGAAAAGGGTAGCATGTGACAATAGTCTTGACCAATTTCCTTGAGCATGAGATCTTTTACAACCATTCTTTTTATGGCATTTGTTTTTAAATTTGCAAGAACTTCACATTTTAGAAAAAAGATTTTTCAAAAGAATATGCCACTTTTCTATTTAACATATTTTACCATCCCACCTTTCTTCCCAACTTTTATCCATGATTATGTATTTATCAAAGCCAAAGATTGGAAAAGTTTGTTTTCTTTCCTCATAAAAATATTTTGAAATAAAACCAAATCTATTTCGTTAAAAATAACTTTCACGTCCACATAAAAATCTACTCTCAAACATTGTTGAATAATGCTAAAAACACCTATTTAAATCATGCATGGTGATCTAATATCTGTCATCTATATTTGTGTTGATACAAAAGTTGGGCGTTCCTTGATTCCGTACCAATTCGATCTTAATGCTTGAGACCTGCGCACTAAGAAAACAGAAAAACACCGTTAGGCTTATCGTGGGATTGTCTCCCATGATTATCCTCCGGCGTGAGAGTAAGTAATCAGTTTTAGGGTTTAGTTGAAGAGTTAAGGTTAATGTGTCGTACCTTTAATGAGAGTCGAAGGACTCTTTATATACACACGAAACCCTAGTTGGTTTCGTGTCCTTCACTCCTCAGCATATCCCGCATAGGGCGGTTATATGATATATATCCATAAATAAGGGATATCTATATCAAAACCATAAATAGCTTTGGGTTTGGGCCATCGTGAGCCCAAACCGCTATTGTGATAGCCCATTCGTAATGGGCTTGAGTCCATTCGTGATGGACCTGAGTATGGGTCGGGTTCGTGACCCGAATACGGACTATACGTCATCATGTCCCCCCAGTCTAGTGTGCGCAATGCGTGATTGCGGGTACTAGACTAACAACTTAAAAAAAATATATATTCCTCGATGCATAGCGGGGAAGTTTTAAGTATTTCCCGCCAAAAGTAGCGAGTTAACCTAGTCCAAGTATCTTCTTCGAAAATCGTGTGTGGTGGGTGAAAAAGTGCTTTACCTTTTGAGTTCCCAACCGTCCGATTAGAGCAAGTGGGGTACACATGTCGTACATCCACGAATATGTGTACCCTATATAAAGTGAAGCCGTCATTTCTCTGTGGCTACCACAGTAAAAAATCATCACATTCCACCATTGTTAAACCTTCGAGTAGCAGTCAAAAATCAACAGAAGTTAAGGTAAATAGCGCATGTGCTTCTTAATTCTTTAAATTCGAATAATGGTTCTGCAGTTGTCTGATATTCACTCCGATTTATCTGAGGACGATCTTCGTCAATTCGCCTCTGATTATTACATCCCTGGCTTTTTGCACCCGGTTGTTCCGATTGCTAATGCGTCAATCGCGAACTTCCCTCAAGGGAAGGTGGGGGTTTACACACGTTTCTTCGAATTTGCGAACCAACGTGCGCCCATTTCCCTATTTTTATGCGATATTCTCAATCACTATCGCCTTCATATTTCTCAGCTGCACTGCATAGGTGCAGCAAAAATAACTAATTTCGAAGTAAATTGTCGCCTTTTGGGGATTGAACCCACAGTCCATCTATTCTGCGCGTTCTACCACACAACGTGGTCGAATGGATGGGTGTCTTTTGCTAAGCGCGCCGGGACATTGCAATGCTATACGGATAAATTAGATGCGCTGAGGGTTTGGAGGGAAAAGTTCTTTTGGGTAGATAGTGCCTTCTTTCCATGGGTTTTCGAGTTTTATACCAAAGAATCATTGCCGAAGGATGAGCGCCCAGACCCCAGGTTGTATAACGAGGCTGATGCGGACACGATAAATACTAATCGCATTCCGATACAAGCGTATCCAGAAGAGTTTTTGGTGCACATGGGCATCAGTCGCAACTACTTCGGTAGTCCAGAAGAGGTGCCAACTTTTTTGGATGAAAATAGCCGGGGTGGGTGCTCGTCCTTCGTTCCTTTTCGATTATTATTTGTAAGCGCTCCTCCCTTTGTAAATTATCTAACTTAGTTTTGTGTTTGTTTGTTGCTTGTTGCGCAGAAATGGACCTATTTAGCGTTGTTCGCTTGGAGAAGCCAAAACAAGTGATTGTAGGGGTGCGCCCTTTGAGGGATGGCGAAGAGCCGATTCTACAGGCTACTGCAGGGCGCACAATGGTCATTGCGCAGGAAGAGCCAGAGGAGACAGGTGAGACAGGGGAGATCCCCCCAGGTGTCACTATGGCTACTCCTCTGCGTAGCTTTCCCGCTTCTGGGTCGCAGATCCCTGTGGAGGTATTACACATAGACTCGTCGGGGAGTGCCATGGATGAGTCTGAGGAAGAGGAGGAGGAGAGCCAAAGGTTAAAGCGCAAGAGATCATCTGGTGATGATGGCGCAAGTACTTCAAGTAAGCGCCCTGCTATTTCTGTCAGGCAATCATCTGAGGAGGGTGCATCGCAGAAGGATGCTTCTGGAACTCCTCCCTTCAAGTAAGTACTGAAACTTCTGTCTTTAGACTTTTATTCCATGTTGATATTGTTGTCATTTGTTGACTTTTTGTTACTTGCTCGCAGTTTGGAGGCTGTTATTGATGAGGGTGCGCAAGTTGAGAATTCGCCACCCAAGGCTGGTTCTGGTGAGTTTATGCCCAAGAGTCCAGTGGGTGAGGAAAAGTCTGCTGAAGATGTGCCAACAGGTCGTCTTATAGAGGAGTTGGCTTCGTTGGTTGAGCGGCTACAGACTCAATATAGTGGTGAGGGTAGCTTGGTTGCGCAGAAGGACAAAGAAATTGACATTCTGAGGGCGCAATTGGCTGAAGCGCAGGCTGAAGTGAGGGCTTCTGGTGTGTACGCCCAGAAAGTTGCTGATGAGAAGATGTTGCTCATGGCTGAACTGACTCAGGAGCGCAATGGAGCAAGAGAATACAAGGCCTCCTGCCTTTGGGCCTTGAGATATATGGAGCTGAACAAGGGCAAACTCATCTCAAACATGGATGGTTTCCGCAAGACTGTGGAGAGTTTGCTGGAGAACCAGGAGCGCAAGCTGCGTAAGCTCAGCATCGAATATGATGAGGAGTTGTACCCTCATTTGGTGTCCACCATTGCTGAGCGCAGATGGCTCATTAGCCATGGGTTACGCCTTGCTGCCATGGGTACTTTGGAGTCCCGAGAGGTGCGAGAGGCCTTTGGAGAGGTTGTGGAGTGCGCGCTTGCACGTGGCAAGGCGCAAGCTGTAGAGGAGCTCTCTGAGAGCGGACTGCTGAAGGTGCCTGCCGCACAAGTGCCTAATTACAATGCTAATGCTTTTGATGAGCTTGTTGTGGCCATGGAGAAGATGAAGCTGCTGGATCTTCCTCATATCGCTCAACTTGAGCGTGACCAGGATTACCCCATAAGTGTAATTATGGAGGGGTTGACCTTGGCCAAGCATTCAGCAGAGGGCGCAGAGGAAGAGGCTGATTATTTCCTCAAGCCGGACGTGTCACAGCTGCAGGTACCTATTTTTGTCCATCCTCGCAACGTCCAGGATCCATTTGCCCTTGAGACGGAAATCCCCTTGAAGCAATCCTTAGAGGCTCATGCTATGAGGTTGGCGAAGAAGCAGGGCGTGAAGGGGAAGGCCATCCTTTGCGGTGTTGGTGTTGCGCATCTCCCAAGGTCTGATGGGGTACCTGTCAGCGTACCGACAGTCTCGCCTCAAGGTGGTGTTAGCAGTTCTAGGCTCAAGCGTACCCGTAGCCTTTAGATTTTTTGTCTTAGAACTTTTTTGTAATAGATTAACATTTTTGTTGCACGTGTGCATGTTAAGTCTATCCACTTGTATGAATTCGTAATCCATAATAAAGTCTTGGTTTGAAAATGCGATTGTAAGCGTATTGTATCAAGTGTGGTTGTGGTTATAATGTTTGTGCTTAGTTTATTTTGTCTTTACGTGAAAGATGTCTAAGAATCAAACCGTCTGTATAAACACATTTAAAAAAGATTTACTAAGATCACTTATATCATAATCGTGTATGAAATTCATGACTTAATTGTGTATAATATAAGCGTGTATGGTATAGTCGTGTATAACACAATTGTATATGAAATGCACAAGTTGCTGTGTATCCATCGTGGGATGCACAATTGTATGAGTTGCAGCGTACTGCGAATACCATGTTAAGGGGATAATTGTCTTAACTCCTAATTTGTTAAACGCGCATAGTATGCATAGTTGCGCATCCGTCGTGAGATGCGCATCGAACTTACTCCAACGTCTTGAGAGTAAGGTGTTTAACAAGGATTTGTGATCCGATGTTGATGGGTTTGCAACCCTCTTACTCAACGAGTCATTTACTAGGTTTACTCATCCTTTTACCATCGTGGGTTTTTAATTAGTGCATGCACGCCATGTAGGCAAAAGATAATATAACAAACAATATTGAGACATAAATTATATGTAAGCAATAAAGTAAAGTGTGTCACGGAGTTAGCTAGAAACCGCAACATTTTATTAATACTTGCAAGTTTTGTAAAAAAGATAAAAACATTTGTCTAAATGAAACAAAAAATGTAAATACACGGATATTTATTTGGCACTTACTAAAGTGCGTAGGTGTCCATGCATTGGGTCGTAACCTTTCCTAAAGATAGCATCTCTTGAGATTGCAGATATTCCATGTGCGTTGTAGCTCACGGCCTTCCATGTCACGCAGCTTGTACGCGCCTTGTCCTAGTGGTTCAATGACCTCATAGGGTCCTTCCCACTTTGGTCCAAGTTTACCTGTGTCTTCTGCGTGGCTTGCATCATTAGCGCGGTACACAAAGTCGCCAGGTCTGAATGAGGTGCTTCGAACTTTAGCATCGTAGTATCCCTTCATCTTTGACTTGGTTTTTGCCTCTCGTATGGCTGCGCGCTCGCGCCTTTCCTCCAGCAGGTCCAAATCTATCCGTCGTTCGTCGTCATTGGCCGCGACATTAACTTCCGCGGTGCGGATAGTTGGCATCCCAATTTCAGCTGGTATAACAGCTTCTGTCCGTAGACAAGGGAAAAAAGGAGTGTCTCCATTGCTAACTTTGATCGTCGTGCGATGCGCCCATAAGACATGCGATAATTCGTCCACCCATCTTCCTTTGTGTTTGTCCAGGCGCGCTTTAATTCCTTCGCCTAGACTGCGATTTGCGCGCTCAACTAAACCATTGGTTTGTGGGTGTTTAACTGATGCGAAGTGTTGTGTGATATTTAACTCCGCGCACCAGTCTTTGAACGGGTTATCACGGAATTGTTTTCCGTTGTCCGAAACGATTTCCCCAGGTAATCCAAAGCGGCATACAATATTTTCCCAAACAAATCGTTTTACTTGGTTTCCTGTGATTGTCGCAACTGCTTTTGCCTCAATCCACTTAGTAAAGTAATCTATTGCCACAATAAGGAATTTCAGTCCTCCTGCTGCGACAGGGAAGGGACCCGCAATGTCAATGCCTCATTTATAGAATGGCCATGGAGAAGTAATAGGCGTTAGCTCTTGTTGTGGTCTGCGCGGGATGGGTCTATGAACTTGGCAGTCATTGCATTTCCTTATCACATCGCGCGCATCCCGGTGCATAGTAGGCCAGTAGTATCCTGAGCGCAATGCGCGTGCTACGACGGACCGTGGTCCTGAATGCATACTGCATGAACCAGCGTGGATCTCTCGGAGTACGTAATCTGCCTGAAGAGGTCCAACGCACCGAAGCCATGGTTGTAGGAATGAGCGACGATATAGGATACCATCTCTAAGTTCGAACCTCTGCGCCGTGCGCCGTATCCGTCGAGCGTCTTTTT